>PVNU02002822.1:0-70246 GCA_003013855.2 Liriodendron chinense
TAATTGAATGCCCATAATTGAAATTTCCCAAGGTCCACCGTAATGTTTATTTACCATCCAACCTGTTGATAAGATCACATAGACCTGGAAGGAGGGAAAACATAAATATCAGCTTGATCCAAAAATTTTGTGGACCACAATAAGTTTTTATTAATGGCGGCCATTCAATCCCTATGCTGTAGTCCACTCGAGATTCGGATCTGCTTCATTTTTGGAACTGTAAAGTAAAATGAGCTGGAAAAAGTGATGCACGGCGTGGATATACAACAAACACATATCAAAGTAGGCCCCACGGTTAGGGTAACACCCACTAACTAGTTAGGGGAGGATCCGATAGTGCATTTTTCCAGTCATAGTTTGGTAGATCCATCTGTCACAGCACACGTGGCAGGATGGTGCATCAATCTGAGCCATCCATTAAGTGAAACATATCACGGATGACTATGTTTCAACAATCACGTATGTTAAACAATCACATCCATCAGTTTTCTTTACTTCCACTATTTTGTTTATTGCCGTGGATTTGAAGGACCCTGATTGCATGTCTTTTACGATCATATGGATGTGGACTTTGAACATTTGGCACTCAGAATATGAGAAACTAGATGGATGGTCCAGATTGATAATTCTCCGGGCTACAAGTGTTGTATGAAGGTTTGGCTCTACCATACTCCGGTTCTTCCGACTCTTAACGTAGCGTCTCTGCTACGTTTTCTACTAACTTGCGCTCTTGGGTGCATAAAGCAACTCAGAGAACCTGAAGAAACTGGATTGAACTCAATATTCAGCTGGGCCGGGTTGACTCAGGGACTCAACTCACATTTAATTGTTAAATTAAAAGGTGCCCATGTTAATTACAAGTGTTATATAGAAAGTTGGCACTGATGCATGTATGTCCATTGAAACACCAACCAAATCAGCAGGTGACTCAGTTTCGAGTCACGCTGAGTTGCGGCGAGTCAATTGAGTTGGTGATTATAGAGATTAATTTTGAATTTTAAGTCAAAATTTACCATTTTTAGTAAATTGTGGGTTTTTGCTATTATTTGGGATTTAAGGGTTTGGAGAGTCTCGGAATAAATTAAAGCTTTTGTTTGACTTAGTATAAAAATCATTTATTATTTTTAGTAAATTTCTTTTTCTTTTTTTTTTTTCTTTTTTTATTTGGGTTAGCACACACAACCCATTGTTAGTACACCCACCCGCCCCTGTTAGTCACACTGCAATGTTAGCCACCTCCACTTTAGGAATTGATACCATGACCTCAGTGTTGAAAGGAGGCTATCTTCACTGGGTCTACCATTTGAGGCATGGATCCAGATGTAGTAAATTTATTGTTTTAGGAAAGTTTACTTTTTTTCATTTTATTTTTATACACACACCCACACACACCTCAATGGGCACTCGAACCCATGACCTTAGTGTTGAAACTCTTGTGAGTCTACCACTAAGCTATGAGTAAGGACCCTTTAGGAAAGTTTACTATTGCAAAAAAGTTATGATTTATATTAAGGTTTTTAAAAGGACTTTATTCAAGGTTTCCAAAAGGATTTATGTACGTTACATGAGTTATATTAGGGTTTTTAAATGGGCTGTATTCAAACTTTTCATAAATAATATTCATTGTATTTGTTTCTTCTTCTTTGCTTTTTTAGAGATTTCTCTCTTTGTGAACTTAAAGACGTTTTTGGTGTGTAGAATTACATGATATTTCATTGCACTTGATGAGATATTAAATTCATCTACCATTTGGAATCAATGGGAGGGATTGGATTAATCCAAGTATTTGTCCTTTCAGGTGCAGCAAGAGATACTAGTGAATTTCAAATCTATGAGCCCCACATTGATGCATCTTATTTACCCATGTAGTCCATCCATATGTGTCCTTTATATGTGACACTTGATTTGTATATGAATATAGACGATTGGCATCAGTTGTGAAATTTGGTCCGTCGATTATAATTCCAATGTCAACTAAATGTGAAACTAACACAATACAATGTTTTTCCCAAAGGAACAATTTGATCCCAAATGTGGATTGAATGGTCAAAATACCATTATACTTCCAAACATATAACCATTGTATAGTAATGGTGTTAATTCTATGTAATCTAATATAATGCAATGCATCTTTCCAAATAGGTCCTAAGGGCTATTCTTGAAATGAAGACGTCGATCTCTTCCCTTTCTCAATGCATCTGCTATGTTAATTAGTATTAGAGCTAAGTCTTTCCTAAGGTTGTTGGCTTCCAATAGTGAATTAGGCATGAATAATCTTATGGGCAGTGCTCAATGAAGTCAAGTAATGATTAGAGGGTGAAGCTCAAGGCCTTTCATCGAAATTCTAACGTTCAATGTAGGAGATGCAAGCAATGATTGATTAAATGATTGAAGTTATTGGCCGCAAACATATTCGTGACAACAAACTACTCACAACCTTTAGAGGGGCTCACTGTATGGTAAAGTAATCATGCCAAACTATATGTCACAAGCCTACAAAGACGAGGCTAGCTTAGGGAGTTGAATCCTTTTTAGCTAATTAAATATTAAAGGAGAGAGAGAGAGAGAAAGAGAGAGAGAGAGAGAGATGAAAATCTCTATGATGAAGAAGAAAAGTGGACCTACACAAATGAGTGGCTATTGAGGATGGAGAAGAAGAATGAACCCATCCATATTGAGTGCCCTCTTGAGAAATTTGCCGTTGGATTATTTAATAGATCCAAAGATGGATTGACTACTGATATCCATCAACATGTATCATTACACTAGGAGGAATTTATTGTCAGATTGTTGCATGGATAGATTAACAATTGACTTAGATAAAGTTTTATTAAGTCCAAATCTCAATTAATGAATGGACCAATAAAAAAAATCTATGGATAGACCATTAGTAGACACCCTACCCAAGCAAACTGTACACTTATCTTAAACCAAAATCAATGACTAAGACCTTGAAACCCTTAGGAAGTCGGTAATCCAAAAGCCCAATTACAAGCCCATTCACCCACAAACCTATCTGACCAACCCATAATCCAATCCATAAAAAGGCACGGGGATCATACAACATAGAAAATTTTGGAGAGTAGACTCTACCCGCCCATATCTATTTTTGCAACTTAGGACTATGGTGGATCATCAGGAAATTGTTGTAGGCTGATGTGACCAGAATGTACAAAATTATAAATGTGCATACTTCAACAATTTGAACCCATAAAGAATCGTATGAAGATCATCGGAAGCTATTATGCTTAACTGTGCAAATTTATGTGGAGGCTGTAATAATATTTTAGCCCATGGCCTCGCATATCCAAAGCCGACTCCAAATATCCTAGAGAATCTCCAAAACAGCTACAGAGGAGATTTGGTATCTTGGCAGCAACATTATTATCGTCCAAAGGTAAAACAACCATTTTATTTTCTAGAGTTGTAAAGTTACCAATTTTACTACTTGTCAAGCTAATTCCATGGTGCTACATGTCTCCCAGCCAATAAAATACTCCGCATAGAATGTTTGCCTGTAAGGTTACCATTTATTATATAAAAAAATCACGTTATTCTCTATAAATAGCCCTTAACCCTCTCATTTCAAAAGGAAGCAGTTGTTTACCCAAGGAGAAGGAGAGAGTGAGTGTAGAGTGTAGAAAGTGAGAGTAAGTGTGGTGAGTGAGAGTGGGAGTAAGAGTAAGAGTATAGAGAGGGTTCAAGAGAGAGAAAGTGATCACTCATCCAAGCCATCCATCTCAACCATTCATTTCATATCTAAGGCTTTAAACCTATTCTACACAAGTATCCAACCCATTCTTGTGGTTCAAATTATTCAGAGTAGAGTTGAGACTTGAGATTAAGGATTATCTCTTCCTAAGGGGAGTATCATAGTGTGGACGCTGGATCTTGGGCGGATCGCGCTCATGAGCGCCTTTTTCAAGGACTTTCGCTGGTATGTTTAAGGCGTAGGGGTATTATTCTTGACTGGAGTCACATCTAGCAAGTTACTCAGATTTCCACAGTTATTTTTTTTTGTAAGTCATGCAATAAGCCCACACTGTTAGTTGCACAACACACCCACACGGCTAGTCACATGATGCACCCAACCACCGGTGGTGTTAGTGATTTTCATAGTTGGTTAGACCATGTAGAAACCTTAATAGAATGAATCAAAGGATTTCTTGTCCTAAAATGACTCCTTGATCCGCGACCGAAAATTCTGGGTAATGGACCACAATTATAAAGAGGGAAGGTGTTAGGCACCCTTTCTGCTCATACAAGTGTATAGTCTTTACTTCATGAGACTAAACAAACTGTTAGAGATTTGGATGGTTCATGTACACGAATGATGCAAGTATGTGGGTCCGATGCCTACAACAAGACATGGCCCAGGTCAGATAAATCTACCCTGACTCACCCACTTGATTAAGCGGTCAAATAACCTGTCGATCTAAGTTTTTGATGGGTAAGATCCGATATCTCAACAAGCTGTAGAGCATACACAATAATTGACCAATTGCTCAGATGCAATACATGTAATATGCGATGCTGATGGGTGCAGTAAGTAGGGGTGAGGAATGAGTGAATGTTGTACGATGCATATGCAAGTATAAATGAAACGGATCAGAGTTGGATAAGTGCGTGGACGGTTTTGTTGCAGGGATTGACTTGAGTGGACCAGATCGGACTTTGGTGACTCTGGTGGCTAAAGTTATGGCCTGACTAAGTTGACCTAAGGTTAGATGGTCTTCCTCTCTTACACTCTTTCTCTCCTTGGTGGAAGGATGGGCTTATGAAATGATGTTTAGGAGTAAGGATGAAGGAAGAGAGTCAAGGATGGGAAATGGAAGATGATTTGAAATGAAACAGGATGACGTATTTATAAGTTTTTAGGATGACATTTTGATTATTCTTGAGAAGTCTAGGGGTAAAAGATGGTTCAAAGGTTGGGATTGGTTGTTGCCACATGGTGCAATCCGAACGGTTGGATTGAGGGTAGAGATAATAATTTTGGATAAAGGTATCGCTGGGTCTACTTTTTTACTCTTTTTCTTACATTGCACATCTCCCTTCTCATGCACCCCCCTTGTTTAACATTCAGGTGGCTTTTGAGTGTATGCTCTATAAGTTGTTGAATTTTCATATCTTAGTGTATTAGAAATCAAGTGTCACTTGATCTTATGCTTTACTTTTATTTCCTTGTTAGTGTGATACATACTTGCCTTTTTGTTTCTTTTTGTAATTACTATCTCTCCAAAATTTCACAGTAGGTTGAGACATTATGGTCTCCTTAGCAGTGCGTTGACTGAGTAGTGGTTTACTAGTTGGTTTCCGACATTATTTGTAATCGGTTAGTTTTGTCTACAACTGTCTAATTGTGAAATAAGACCATTCGAAACTCCGAAAATGTATAAAAATTCTAAAATTCTATAAAGTAGAGGCCACATGTAAGTGCACCATAGAAAAGGGTGCCTAACCCTTTCCTTCTTTATCACCAAGGTCTTTACTTAGAATCCCCAATTGCAAACCTTATTTAGGAGTCATCAATCCAAGGTGATTCTATAAGTATGTGTTGGGGTCCCAAAAGTCAGTACCCTCTAAAAAAAATCAATTGGGCACGTGCTTCGAGAAAATCCCATAAAATACTACCCGACACACCCAAATACCTATATTTTGCAAAGGATACAGTACTTAGCCATTTTCTCCCGTGGGCCCCACGGATCGCCGTGATCAAAACCGTCCAGAATCAAGCAGACACGTTCTTCATGAATTGTGATAAGCAGTGCATGGCGATTCGCCGAGAGATGGGCCCCACAAGCCCTCCGTTTCGCAAAACCCAATTTTGCAAGACACGGGTACGTCAAGCGCACCCATTTATTCAGTCCAACGCACCCTTAAATTCATGAAAATTCAAAAAGTGTTTCAGAATGTTTTTTTACCTCTAACGCATCCAAAAAATGGCTTGACGCACCCTAAAAATACTCTCGACGCGTCCATAAATTCAGAAAATACGGAATTGCAATTTCAGGGTGCATTGGACTGCAACGCACCCTAAAATTGCCCAATGCATCCAAAAAATAGCCCAACGCACCTATAAAATCACCAAGGGCCAGCGTTGCATTTTTTGGATGCATTGTACCTCAACGCACCCAAAAATAGCTCGACGCACCCATAAAATCAGCACATCTCGAAATCCCATTTCGGGGTGCGTCAGAGCTCCCACGCGTCCATTTAAGGGTGCGTCGAGGGATATTTGGGGTGGGTCATACGTGGCAGTTCCTCATTGGACGCTGTCCGGTATTCTCGGGTATAAATACCCCCTCATACTATTCATTTGGAGAGATTAAGAGATTAAGAGAGAGAGAGAGAGAGAGAGAGCCATTATCCCCTGAGTATCTGAGATTTGTCGCCGGAAACCCTCGCCGGAATCCCTTTCCGACAGCCGGAAAACTTTCCCGGTGACCGGAATTCTTTTCCGATCGCTGGCATCTTCCACCGGAAGGTCACTCTGACCAACACCACCGCAGGTCCGGATTATAAAAAAATCATAAGTGTGAGCACGCACCCGAAAATAGCTTGACGCACCCGAAAATTCAACATAATTCAGATATGTATTTTCAGGGTGCATTGGACTCCCACGCACCTGAAAATAGCTCGACGCATCCGAAAATTCAACAAAAAGCAGACTTGTATTTTCAGGGTGCATTGGACTCCCACGCACCCGAAAATAGCTTGACGCACCCGAAAATTCAACAAAAAGCGGATTTGTATTTTCATGGTGCATTGGACCCCAACGCACCCGAAAATTACCCCACGCATTCGTAAAATCAACATAATTCAGACATGTATTTTCAAGGTGCGTTGGACTCCCACGCACCCATAAATTATGTCCCACGCACCCGAAAAATCAGCCAATTCCAGAACATGTTCATGGGTGCACCGGACTCAATTTTAAGTGTTTTCAAGTGCTACTTGAGCCTATTTTGGGTATTTCGAGCGTTCCGGACGTAATGGAATGGTCAAATGAACATTTCAAGATATCTAAATGAGCAGAATTGTGCATCTTCAAAGTTCAATCTGCTTCGATACAATGAACAAAACGACTTCTCGAAAGAGACACCGCCAGCATCCAGAACTATGCAAACATGTCATCATTTATATTTACTGTAAAGATGTGATCCGATTTGAGTCGAAAGCTAGACAAACGGGACTATGGTTATCACGATAAACCATACCAAAGAGTTTCAATTCACTACAAAACAATTGTTATGAACTGCCACAACACAACAGTCGATGCCCTACCCATTAAAAACGGCATCCGTCGGTTGGGCTATGCAGGTATACACAACTGCAGAGTGGACTTCCCAAGGTCACCTGTCCATACATTGACAGGCGCAGGCCCAGAGTCGTCCTTCTCAGTCATAAACCCTGATAGTGTCAGCCCGGATCTCCGGCCAAAATATGGGACATAGACATCTGACTAATACAAAGATGGTTCGGTCCATAACAAAACAAATACAGGTCTATATGACCACAAACTCTCAGACCATAGTCCCTGCTGACTAGTCTTTTGCCTTTTAATCAAGGGTCATCGATCATTCGATGTAATTAAGGGCTCGTGCCAGAACACGGCCTGGAATGTACAAGATCTCAGGATCTCTGGAATAAAATTCGCCTTGCGATATCTCTCCTTGTGTACTTTTATGAATGCTTGTGATTGTCTATGATGTTTTCATTATTCAGAACCCCAGAGCAACAAAACACCACATTTCAAGGAAAATGCCCCCCTTTTGGAGTTCATTTTTCTAGTTCTAACAGTATGCTAACCATAAATTCTAGGATTATATCCGTTAGTGGCAACTTCCAATCTTTCAAATATACTATTTTAAGTCAACACCACATCAACTTCAAGAAACAAAGGAGCATCGATGCCAATACTACGTAATATGCACATGCCTACCCAGTGCGGAGAGCGTGAATACACAGTTAATGACAACTCACTGGCTATGGAGGTGGACAATTTTGTGATCATCTTTAGATTGAAGGTTAATATTGAAGATCGAATGTTAATATTTAAGATCGCAAACTTACTTTTGTAAAAGGGTGGATTTTGATGCAGAACGTGAGGATTCCAAAGAAAGGAAAGGTGGAGTTTCATTTTTTTAATGTTCCATCGTAAGTACAAAATATCAATCGACGTGTCTATTTCCACCATCAGTTAGTGCCAAATATAAAGATGAACTACAAAGGCAGGTCATCATGATGGGTTACCATCATTCTAAACTCAGGGAAATTTTAATTGTTCCAAGTATAGTATGTCTGATGTAGGACAAGATCAAGACAATCACGTGGATGGCCAGGATTAAAAGAAAGTAGGCTACAAAGTTCAGTCTAAGGGGTCCAATGCATATTATTAGCTTATGATAGCAATACTTTGTATTTGGTTTTCCGTTTCAAGCGTATACCCACAAGCTCTACATGCTAGCAGCTAGTCAATGCCACCAGATATTTGCCCTTGAATGGTTTTTTAAAAAATATGTAATTTTAAGAGTTAATTTTGAGTTTTAAATTAAAATTTATTTTTAGTGTATTACATTTTTTTTGAGGTATTTTAAAATTTAGAGAGTATTTAATGGAAGTTTTTCTTTGAGCTGTAGGGTTTGAGTTAGTTTAGAATTCATTTAATATTTTTAATAACTATACTATTTTAGAAAAAAATCATCATCATGGAAAATTATGAATTTACATAAGTATTTGTAAAGAGACTATTCATACATTTCATCAATAATATTACTTTCAATTCTAATTTGTTAGAAATTCTATTTTCTTGTGAATTCAAAGGATATTTTTAAGAAGTTGGTAATCTCTTCTCCCTCAACGATCCTACTTACATTTTAGGCCTGACTTAAAAATGTCCATTCAAACAGGGTCCATATATACCTGACATAGCCCATTGCCACCAGGAAAATGATGGTTGTTTGGATGGACTTTGATGTGAGTACAAACTGATCGGAAGCATTTGGTCACATGTCCTATTTGGACTATACACAAGAGGCTTCTTTTACTCGTTTTTTGCTTGTTTATTAATTATTTATTCAACCACTGCCCATGTGGGGCCCATTGTGTTGTGTGAGGGGTACCAATGTGGCATATTAAGTGAACCTCGTGACTATGATAGGATGGCTCGAAAATCATGCATATCCTATCATTATAGGTGGCCGCCCCATACAGAAGAAAAAAAAAAAACAAACACCCAAAAACCTCCAATTGTAAGTGGTGTCCCAGATGATGGTTGAGTGGGCCTGAATTTTGGGATGCCCAAATTTCATGTGGGGCGGTCGTAATTCGCACCAACGTGAAATAGGCACCCAACCGTTGTAGAATAAGCTTATTTTGTAGGGACTTGCCCTGGGCTGTGTGGGGCCCACAGAGATGTCCGAGACAAATCCACTCCGTCCATCTGTTCTGGAAGACCACAATCGGACAGGATTCTGAAAATCATGCAGATGCAAAACTGATGTGGGCCATACCATATGAAACAGTGGGGATTAAACGCCTAGGGCGACAAAAGTTTTGAAGGAAACAGTGGGGATTGAACGCCTAGGGCGACAAAAGTTTTAAAGGAAACAGTGGGGATTGAATGCCTGGGGCGACAAAAGTTTTGAAGGAAACAGTGGGGATTGAACGCCTGGGGCGGCAAAAGTTTTGTAAGAGGATGATATTTGTGCCTACCATTCATCTTAGTGGTAGTAACCCTATGAGCGGTTTCGATGGCATATAAACATCATGGTCAGCTCCAGACAGGTTTCAACGGTTCCACTGTTTCGTTTGGTGTGGCCTACCTGAGTTTTGGATCTTCTCGATTTTTTGACTCCCATCCTATAGTGGTCTTTAAAACAGATAGACGGAGTTGCTTTGTCGTGGACATCTTTGTGGGCCCACACAGCCCCGAGCACAGGAATATCTTTATGCACGGGTCACAGGCAATCCGTTTTGGGAAAGGAAAGAAATGGAATTTTTTAGTCCAATGGCCTCACCACCGGAAAATTTGACCTTTCACAAGATAAAATTTTCTTTTTGCCGGTTGCTCCCACGTACCTGGTAGCTTGCCTCACAAGATGAGAGGGCTTTTTGAAGAGGGGATTGTGGGTCCCACTAACCCATGAATGGGCCCACTTTTTAGCTGATCTGATCCGTTCATTTTAATCAGACAACCATGAACCACAAAAGGGTGTTTTTTAGTTTTCTAAAAGAAGCTCTCTATGGCCAACAATGGCATTAACCTTGTTCATTAATTTTGAATTGTTTCCTCTGATGTAGTCCATTTGTGATGAGTTTTGCGCTCAAACTTTGGCCAATAACATAAAATTAAAATCCTTTTCATGTAGACGGGTTGGATTTGCTTCATGATAAGCCAGTGGGCTCCACATAAGATGAGTGATGGATTAAAAAAGGGGGCCCTTACCGCACGAAGGCCATTTGACCGTTTTCTTTGTTTTCTTCTTAGTTATTTTCATGGGAGGGAACCACATGAAGAGCTGAAACTTCTTCAACGGTCGGTAGTTATGTGGATTGCCACTACACTCTCACACTCTTTAGGAGACCACGACAATCTCCAATGAAGCTACAGTGAAGCTACGTATAATCTCTGAGGAAAAATGAGAGTTTTTTTTTTTTTTTTTTAAGTCCTCCGGGTATGGATAGTGAGAGTTTGTGAAAGAGAGGGTGTTGATAAATGTTGCATTGGATGGTTGTTGTAATTAAAGAATGTTGTAATGGATGAATGTGAAAATGTTGTAATTGTTGAATTTTTGTAATGGATGAATATTAGAGTGGATTGCTGATATTCACTATGGATCACCAGAATTCACCGTGGATCGCCGATATTGTAATGACTCATGATTTTGGTGCGCATGTATGAATGGGAACATGTGTTTGTTTGTATTCATCAATGCATTCATGCATCCATATTACGTACATCCATTAATTTGTGCAAGTGGTGACAATTGATACATGTGAATTGTTTGGTTATTGTGAACCATTAATATATGTGGTTTAATGATTTTGGTGCGTATATGTATAAGTATGTACTCTTACACTCTTGACACATATACTTACCATGTTGCCCAATTCAAACATAGTTGTCAGTAGATTAAATTTTGTGGTGTGAACGTCACTCATCGCATAAACGGTGACTTCTACTTCTGCTTATCAATCGCACAATTGGGGTGTAGAATTGACTTAGATGTAAAAATGTGTTGGATTTTTAGAGTCTCCACTAGCCAAACAAAGCTTTGAATCTACGGCCAGCTAGAAGCCGTAGAATCGTTTAACGGTCGGGGAATCATAAGATTCCTTAACTCAAGTGACTCTTGCGGTTAATCTGTGACCGTAGATTCTGGGTAAGGGCCTCAGTTACGAAAAAGGAAGAGGTTAGGTACCATTTTTTGTTCGTGTAGCGTACAGTCTCTACTTTACGGGATTTTACAATTTTTAATGGGATTCAATAGAGTTTCGGCATTATATATGTAGCCATGTTTCGCATAACCCACGAGGGGTCAAGAAGGCAAGGCAAAAAAAAAGAAGAAGAAAAAGAATAAAAAGATTCTAGCCTTACTTTGCAGAATCAAATGACCCCGGGTAGGCAAATAAAATAAAAAAGCAAGTAGATAATAGAGAGGATCACAGGAAAAAATAAAAAAGGTAAGTGTATATTATTGATGTGTTTAGAATGTGTGGACTAGAATGCAAATGGATTTGAGATATGAGAAGGAAAAGAGGAGACCCGACACCCTTTTTTGCATAAAAGGATGGTCGGATATCCTCGATTTCAATCCTACTCTTGACTTCGCTAACTTCTTTTGACAAGATGAGTTTTCTGTGGCTGGACTTCTAAGTAGGGCAGGCCCTCGGCGTTGATCAAGAATCTCCGAAAACTTCAAAGAAGAGGGCCCACCCAGATCGCCAGACGTATCCCTCTCTATTCCTCGCTCTCTCCGCCTCTTTATGTTCCTCCCTCCTAGCTACTCTCCCCACTGGGTTCTTCTATCTGTCCTCCTGGACCGAAGGCTTACTGTTATATGTATAGGCTTAAAACCATCGGCCACCCATTAATCAATGGATACTTGTCAAAAAAATTTCATGCAGGATCAATTAGAAATCCCGAGAAGGATTTGAGGCGTCACGTGTCCGTTGGCTGATGGTTGGTTGACGGTCCACTTGGCACTTCAAAATAGGCTTTTTGACACTTGGGGGAAGCGAAAAATGGGAGCAAAGATGATGACATCATCGTTGACCAACCATTAGCCTATGTGCGACCCGTTTGGATTTGCAATGTTTTACAAGCTAGATAGAGACAATTTCAAGGTGTTAATCAGGGTTTCCAAAGCGTCTGGATAATCGGTCGGGATTTGATTTGTTAGGCTCCAGATCTTCCAATTAAGTTCGTCGCTTGTTCTAGTGACGTACCAAGAGTCTTGCCCATTTGATCGATTGGATTTTCAACAGTCTTTGGATTGCCCCGAGATGACTTTATTGAAGCCTTGCTGAGGTTAGAAGAATATTTTAATCTCATTTTGGGTGAGGTGTCTATAGGTGGGTAGAATGTAATACCTCAAAAATTTGTTAGCTCATTGTTAGAACTAGAAAATGTATCGCAATGACATTTTCTGAAATGTGGTGTTTTGTTGCTCTGGGGTTCTGAATATAGAAACATTCGTAGATAATCACAAGCATTCACCAAAGTACACAAGAGAAAAGATATCGCAAGGCGAATTTTATTCCAGAGATTCTGAGATCTTGTACATTCCAGGCCGTGATCTGGCACGAGCCCTTAATTACATCGAATGATCGATGACCCTTGATTAAAAGGCAAAAGACTAGTCAGCGGGGACTATGGTCTCAGAGTTCATTGGTCACGGAGACCTGTGTTTTGGTGGTCACGGAGACCTGTGTTTGTATGGTCGCGGAGACCTGTGTTTGTATGGTCGCGGAGACCTGTATTTGTATGGTCGCGGAGACCTGCATTTGTATGGTCGCGGAGACCTGTGTTTGGATGGTCGCGGAGACCTGTGTTTGTTATAGACTGATCCACCTTTGTACGAGTCGGATGTCTATGTCCCATGTTCTGACCGGAGATCCGGGCTGAGACTGTCAGGGTTTATGGCTGAGATGGACGACTCTGGGCCCGCGCCTGTTAATGTAGGGACAGGTGACCTCGGGAAGTCCATTCTACAGTTGTGTGTACCTGCGCAGCTCAACCAGCGGATGCCGTTTGGATGGGTAGGGCACCGACTGTTCTTGGAATATCAGTTTTTAACAGATTGTGTGTGATAGTTTAGAACTCTCCTGGTGTGGTTTATCGTGTTAACCATAGTCCCCTTTGCTTAGTCCAGACCTGGATTCGGGTCATATTATGATAGTACACGTAATGATAATGCATCAGCATGATTCTGGGCGCCGGCGGCCTCTTTTCGGGAGAATTGTTCCATTCAGCTCGTTGGGTCGGATCGGACTCCGAAGGCTTGCGTTCTGCTCATTGGGTAGCCCGGATGGGTTATTTGACTGCTCCATCGTGTCCGGAACGCTCGAAATACCCAAAATAGGCTCAAACGGGGCTTAAAAATGTTATAAAATGAGGATTTAAGGGTACTGGAACGAATGCGCAAAGTGCTGATTTTCGCGATCCGCTGGCCTGATTTTATCGACGCGCTGGGGCCAGTGCGTCCATAAATGATTTTCATGATGCGCCGGGTAATTTTATGACGCGCTGGAGCCAGTGCGTCCTTAAAATCTAATTTTTCGATCCGCTGGCCTGTTTCGCGACGCGCTGGGGCCAGTGCGTCCTAAAATTGTAATTTCCTGATGCGCTGGGCTATTTTGCGACGCGCTGGGGCCAGTGCGTCCATAAAATAGTAATTTCGTGATGCGCTGGGTCACTTTTTATGATGCGCTGGGACCGGCGCATAGGAAAAAGATGACTTAGTCATTCCTCCAGACCTGGTATGATCGGAGGTGCGATTTCCGGCGAGGGGTTCCGGCGGTCGGAGAGGGATTCCGGCGGTCGGCAAAAGTTTTCCGGCGACGAGGTTCTCTCTCTCTCTTGCTGAATGAATGCAAATGAGGTGGTGGGCGGGGTATTTATAGGTATCGTCGTCCAATAAGCGGTAGACACGTGTAGCGCGTCGAGAAAATGAGTCGGCGCGTCGATAAATGCGCTCGGCGCGTCGCGAAATGATCGGAGTCCAGAAGTTGGTTTGCAGGACGCGCCAGCTGCCAGCGCATCCTGAAATTAACTGATTTTTTGGATGCGCTGGGTGAATTTTTTTTTTTTGATGCGCTGGGGCCAGTGCGTCCATAAATTCATTGTTTGGATGCGCTGGGTGAATTTTTGGATGCGCTGGAACCAGTGTGTCCATAAATTCATTTTTTGGATGCGCTGGGTGAATTTTTGGATGCGCTGGGGCCAGTGCGTCCATAAATTCATTTTTTGGATGCGCTGGACGCAGTGCGCCCTTAAATGAATTTTTGGATGCGCTGGACGCAGTGCGCCCTTAAATGGAATTTTTGGATGCGCTGGACGTATTCGTGTCCCACAGATTTGGGTTTCGCAGATTGGGAGGTTTGCGGGGTCCGCCTCGTGATGAATGCCGATGCACTGCTCCTATTTCTTCATAATTGAGGTACCGTCCCAATTTTGGACAGTTTTGGTCACGGTGTCCGGTGGGGTCCACTACCGGCCCAATTTCATGCTTGAGGCAAATCTGATGCGTGTGTCGTGATTCGTGCCGCGATTTTCGATGCACTGGCCCTAAATCTGACCGCGTGATGGTTTTGGCATTCGGAATCATCATTTCGGGGATCCTCACTTTTGGGACCCCAACAGATGCCCCTCCGATGCGTTGGGATGGACGAGCGGCGATCCATTGCGACGCATCGAATTTTCTGGGTCCCACTATAAATAGGGGATCCCTGGTCATTTCGTCATTTCACTGTTCATTTTCGACGACCAGAGCTCTCGGCCAGCGCATCGATTTTTTCTCCAGCGCATCGATTTATTATCTCCAGCGCATTAAAATATTAGGTAGCGCGTCGAAGTATTCCAACTTTGTGTGTTTTACCGACGCGCTACGCACAGCGCGGCTGTTGGACTTGCGGATTTCTGATTTTCTGAACGCGCCATAGTGCAGCGCACACAATAAGTACTCAGCGCGTCCATTTTATCGACGCGCTAAGGTCAGCGCGTCATCCCGTGCCTTTATTAACCAATTTCATGACGCGCTGTGCTCAGCGCGTTGGACTCTGTAATTTCTCGATGCGCTGGGTCCAGCGCGTATTTGTGTCCGGGAAAATTTATTTAATGGACGCGCTAGGGTGAATTTACCATTTCTTGGACGCGCTGAGCCCGGCGCGTCATGTCCTTCGGATTTGTGAATTTGCCTGATTTTCTCGACGCGCTGGGCTCTGTGCGTGCGACTTTGTGACTTAGTGAAATTTACTAAATTTGTTACGTAAACCGGCTCCCACACGCACCTCCGGACTTGATCAATTGGCCCGATCGCAAGGTGTGTTAAGGCCAATAGGCGCTGATCTCTGAATTGGAGAAGTTGTTCCAATTCTGGTGTCCCATCTTGGTACGCTTATCGTGGCTTAACAGACTCACTTGCGGGTTCACTTGACCGTTGCTCACGATATTTGGGACTCATTCCGGGTGCGAGGGGTCTCAGGCACCCTCTTACTAAACCAGATCTGCTTTGAGCATCACCAGGGTATGTGAAACCTCGCGCACCTAACTCGCGGGCCTCGGTGGAGTCTGCGGTTTCTTGCAGGTTTTGCACCGGTGGTCCGTCGTGTCTCCAAAGGGCGTGAACCCCCATGCCTCTGTTTCGTGTTCGCGCATGCGTGCCAGTCGTCTCATGGAGGCGTAGGGTCTCACACACTTGGGAGACTCCCCGGCCTTTTTTAGTTTAATCGGCAATTCTAATGACGATTTTAAAGTGTTGTTTCGAGCATACCTTTGCATGTCGTTTCTCGGCTTTTCTGGCTTTGCGTGAGCGGTTTTGTGCATTTTTCTTCTGTCGGACTGCCTTACGGGTTCATCTGTCTTGTTCTTTAGCAGACGATGGTCATAACCCGTGCTTCCCTTCGCGCGGCTCGTGACTGTATGGGGCGGCTATTAAACGATCTGGACTAACCCGAGGCTTGGTCATCTCTTGCTAATCAATGCGATGAGGTGGCTGAAGCCTCGACTCGCCTTGGCGCTGAATCCCGCCCGATCCTCCGGGATATGCAGAATATCTCGGCGATGGCGGGCATCTCTGATGAGCGCAAGGAGGCTATATCTGGCTACATCGGCGATTCTTCCCTCCTGGAGGAATTGGCGGTTCTGGAGGCGGCGGAGCCTTCTCTTGCTGCTTCCTTTCTGTCCCTCTCGAAACGTCTCCACTTCCTAAGGGACGAGAAGAGGGAGAGTAGGAGATTCCTGGCTTAGCTCATTCCCTTGGCGGAGGCCGAATACCCGGATCGTCGTGCTGGCATTTGGAGGATGGTCAGGGCGGCTCTCCGGGAGCACGATGACTTGGCGATTGACTTGTCCACGATAAGGAACTACGCTGATGCTGAGCACCTGAACTTCGACCTTGTACAACAATGCATCTCCATCTTGGTGGACTTGGTCTACAAGGAGGCCCTGATTCAAGCGAGGGTCGATGAGCTGAGGGCTCGAGTTCTTCCTCTGGTGCAAGATTGAAATCTTCATTTTCTGGCTTGGGGGAGGGGGTCCCCACAATTTTGGGTCATTTAATATTGACTGTCGGCTTTTTATCTTTTCAAAACAATTGACTTTGAATGGTTTGGGCTTTGGCATGGCCCTCGTGGTTTAATGAATGCTATTTATACCTTTCCGCCTTATTTCTGTCTTTTGAAAGCTTGCGCGTTTGTGATGATGTTGGTGTTGCCATTTTATTTCATTCTCATTGGTTGGTGATGTTGTGCATTGGCCTGGATCGGTGCCTGTTCTTCGTTCACTTGTTGCTTCTTATGCTTTTGGATTTCGTGAATGCTTAATTGTCTTTATGAGGATATTTTCACGTGCTCTGTACTTAAGCCCCTTTTCTACGCTATTGCAGATTATAATGGCCAGTGACCCTTCGCAAGCCGGTCCTTCGGGTCCGTCTCAAACTCCATCCAAGCGTAAGCGGGCCGCCACCAAGCAGAGTTCTAGACCGTCAGCTGAGAACCCACAGTGGTTTCTCCCGCCCGAGACATTCAATTTCTACGAACGTATTCTGACCCTTCCAAAGAATGTCCAGCGAAAGATACTTTGCGACAAGGTCTTACCGCCCCCTCCTGATGAGGGTACCCAGGAGGAGTGGGATGCGTGGTACGCTCCCTTACAAGGTTTTCGGACCGATGAGGTTGTCGGGTCCGAAGAGGGCGAAGCGAGCCCAATTGAGCCTGCTCAGTCTGCCAAGCGAGGTCGTCCAAAGACGACTGGGAAGAGCGCCAAGCAAATCTATATAGAAAACCAGACTAAGTCGAAGTCCGACAAAATGAGGGTTGTCTGGTCTTCTGTGAAGTTGCCAGTATCATCCCTTGTAATCCGCAACCCTTATACGAAGCAGTTCATCCGTTTCCCTAAAAGCTTCCAGAGATACCGCTCTCTACCAAGCATCGAGCCCTCCGATATACGTCGCGCAAATTCTTTCTATAGCGTCGATTCCTGGACGTCCATTCCAGAGACGTTCGTCAACTGTGCCATATCCAAGAACGGCACTCAGCAGTCTGTCCTTGAGGAGAAGGACATGATATTTTTGGAACCGAACCACGACCCTCATCTGCCCTTTCCGACTCACTATTACGAGACCCTGCGCCAAAGGTTTCGTCCTCTGTCTGATGCAGAAATTTGGCCTACCGGGGGTTTCAGGACCCGAGGACATTTGAGCCCTCATCCCGGTTATGAAGCTTGGGCCAATCGGATAGTCGAGCGGCACGAAGAGATCTTGAAGCAAGTAGGTCTCCTTCGGGCCATTCAAGCGACATCGAGCTATTTCCATCGAGAACCTTGCATTTATAAGGGGTTCCTGAATCATTGGAGTTCTGTCACCAACTCCTTTCATCTGCCTTGCGGAGAAATGAGCATCTCCCTCTGGGATCTGTATCGGATAGCAGGTCTTCCTATTCGCGGCAGAATCTATGATGAATGGACTCCTAGTGATGAGGAGCTGTCCAAGAAGAAGAAGGGTGTTGATGAAGGCTTTTATTCTGCAGCCTGCTACGAATTGTTCGCGGAGTTGCCGCAGTTTCTATCCTCCAGAGATAAAGTGCCTTTCGAAGACTGGCTAGTGTACTTTAGTCATGGCCTGAAGTGAGTTTCTTCTCTTGTCTTGCACTGTTCGCGTACTGTTTCATTCTCTTTTTCTTCCGCTGATGGTTTTCTTCCTGTCTCAGCTTGGATTACGGATTGAGCGATGAAGGTCGCAAGGATAAATTAGTCTTGGAGGCCAAGATGAAGAAGAAATTTCCGCGGCCGAATAAGCTATCCCCTACCTGCGAACTTGCCGGGTTCTTGGCCTATTGGCTGTGTTGCGTGGCCCTCCCGAGCTCTAAGCAAGCGGACGGTGTGCGAGTTTCTTGTTTCGCCGTGGCGGGGAGTTTGGCCGATGGTCATCGCTACGCATTGGCCCCAGTAGTATTGTGTTCAATATATCGGGCCTTCGGCGGTGTCATTAGCAACAAAGGTTCGGCATCCTTCGGATTGAATTCTGCTTATTGTGGGTGGCATTTCTTCTCGGGATGGCTTGGGGTCTACTTCCCGTGGGTATACGGCATGGAGCTTAAGGACTTCATCCAGAGGGGATCTGTTCCACTATACGCTTTTCAAAAACGGAAGATGATCAGCGGAAATCCGGCGACTATCGAGACGAAGATAGCCCGCCATGACGACGTCGACTTCTTCCTCTTCTCGGGGACTAACAGTGAGGATCCGGACCTGCTTGATGACGACGAGAATCTCAGCTCTTATCACCGCTCGTTCTTGGTGTCCATTCGTCCGAGTTCGTTGCCTTTAAGAGAGGGCGCTGAATTCTGGAGAGAACCATACTACCCGAACCGATTCGCCAGGCAGTTCGGTTATGATCAAGGGGTACCGGAATTGATCGAACCGGTGACAAGGGAGCAGCGGGCATACGGCACAGGGCCGATCCATTGGAAGTGGATATGGCGACAGCTTCTGCTTACCAGGTCAGGTTGTTCTTTCATCGTTCCCGGGACGGAGTATGTCCCCGGCGCCACGTATGGATGGATGCGGTGGTGGGCCCATCAATATTCCTTGGTTCGCAATAACCGACACGTGACAGATCCCGT
Organism: Liriodendron chinense; assembly: GCA_003013855.2. NCBI lineage: Eukaryota > Viridiplantae > Streptophyta > Magnoliopsida > Magnoliales > Magnoliaceae > Liriodendron > Liriodendron chinense. The sequence continues at coordinate 19,348 of PVNU02002822.1, forward strand.
CTTCGTCTCTCCTCCGATTGTTAATCCTACTCCTGCCGACGGCTTAGGGTACGTAGCAGAGCCACTTCGCCAACTGGCTACCCCTGGCGTGCAGAAGTTCATGACTTCCCTGAACGTCATAATAGATCATGAGAAGCCCGAGCATACACTCGAGGGGTGGGTCGCTCATGGCCAGAGGGTTACGTTACAAGGGAACCCGGATTCCCCACTTGTCGGTCCTATGACAGAGGGGCAGAGGGAGCGTTATGACATTGGCGATGATGATGGTGGTGAAGCTGCTGCAGCGGGGAATGCCGGTGATGAAGAGGAGGCGGATGATGGCGGCGAAGGGAATGACGGTGGTGATGATGGTGGTGACGGAGAAGGCGGTGGTGAGGGAGGCGTTGTGGCGGCAGGCACCCCACCCTCCGGGGGTCAGGGAGGTCGCGACCAAAGCCCGGCAAGTCGGACGGGCCTGTCCAGACGTTTTGCGCCCGAGGATAGTGATTTCGAACTATCTCCTGAACGTTCTGGGCCCCGCATAAAGACTGCTCATCGCGTCTCTGTTTCTGACGACGGTAAGAAAATAAAGGACCTACTGAAGTTGTATAGAGCTGAGAAGGCGCGGAGCCAACCCCCCGGGGCTGCCGGTAGCGTCCCGACCGATGATGCAAGCGGTCCAAGGGAGGAAGGGGAGATGAGTTCGCAGGCGGGTCTCGGCGGAGATCATCCCGTGGAGGGAGGCGAGGGTAGCGAGCCAGTGTATGAGCGGTCTGTTCCTGACGTAGACATAGAACCCGTCCCTATGGACGTCGATGGTGAGCCGCGAGCTGAAGACCCCTTCCTTACCGTTCCTGTCAATATCGAAGCAGCAGTGAACCCTGGTCCTGCTCCTGAGGCGAGACCCGTTGTCTCATTAGAAGAGGCCTCACTCCCTCCCCGAGGAATCATGCTTGCAGAGGTCACTAGCGTTCCAGAGCCTATTGCCGAAGTGCCCCTGGCCGCTGAACCAGCCCGGGCTATCTCTGCCTCTGAGGTCGTCATTCTTTCTTCTCCTGAAATGCTCGAGCCGGCAGCGGAAATCGTGGTTGGATATGCCCCCAGCTCGTCGAGACCTGTTGCCTCAACCAGTGTACCGGGTGATGAAATCCCTACTGGTATAATATTTTCCTTCATCGTTTGTTTGCTTCTTTTCTCTCTTCAGTGTGCTAACGTTTACCGTTTCTTTTACCAGCCACTGCCCCTGCCAGCGTCCCGGCTCCTGTAGCCCTGCCCGAGGCATTCCTCTCGTCTCTCCGAGGCTTATCAAGGACCAAGGCGAACCTTCTGAAGAGTTTACTGTCCGACATCGTTGATTCGCTTAGGAAAGGAGACGAAGGGTCCATCTTGGATGAGGCGCTGCAGGCGCTGGAACTCACTGCTACGTGGCTTGGGGTCGACATCTCTTCGATAGTCAACCATGTGTTACAATTCAAAGACGGTGTGGCTCAAGTGAACGATGCAAGGCACTTTAGGACTGACCCCTCTATTGAAGAAAAACGCGGTCAGTTGCGGTCCCTTCTTCCGGAACTAGAGTTGCACGAGGTAGACGTGGCCGCAGTGCAGAGGGATTGGCAGGCTGTGGATACTGAGCACCAAGAGGTCACCAGGCGTCTTGCAGAAATTGAGGATGAGATGGCCCGATTACGTGCCGAACATTCTGTCGTCCATTTCAAACTTTCGAAACTTGGTGGTCAGAAAGCAACCCTGCAGTCTTCTATTGACCAACGCAAGACGGAATGTGACGCTGTGAGGGCACGGATCACGGAGCTGCAGCGGTCTCTTCAAGATACTCCCGACCCTGTTCAAGTCCTGGCCGAGGCTGAGGCAAGACAAAAGGCAATCGCGGGGTCCGCGGTTAACCTACTAGAGCAGTGCTTGAGGACTTTAGATGGTTAGGCTGTAATGTAATGATAATGATTCTTTTGTAGTTTTAAAACACGTTGTAATGAGTGTTGTATCATTATGTATGCTAGTGTGATGATGAGTTCATATGGTGCTTCTTGGCCCGTTTGTCGTTCCTCTTGAGTTTGAATGCAAAACAGATTGTGCTATTTGGAAAGGAACGTCCCCCTGTTTAGGACTTGAACCTACGCGTGTGTACGAGGATGTAGCCGAGCCTTGGCTTAGGGCTTATCTTGATTTTAATATTCTCAAAAAGGCGTCGTGTCTTGCTTGACGTGCCTCGAGCTTTGGTGACCCTTCCAATACCTGTGTAAGCATAAAGCAGATGATCAGCTTTTTAGTTTAGTCATAGCACGGCACTCTTTCTTTTGGCATCTATTCTATTACATTCCCTCTATCGGGGTGTTTACAACTTGCAATGATAGTTTTACGTCAGGTGTAATATCTTTTCAGGAATCGACCAGTTTACTAGCGAACTGACACCCTGTCCTTTGCAATCTATTACCCGATAGGCCCCGTTGGAATACACTTCGTCGATAATGCAGACGGGGTCCCACTTTGGGTCGAACTTGCTCCTCGATCCTTGGAGCGGTGCTGGACGCTTCATCATTAGCACGAGATCGCCCCTTTTGAATGATCTGCCTCTAACGCGCTTATCGTATGCTGCGGAAATTTGCTTTTGATATATCTCGAGCCTTTGCTGGGCAGCGAGCCTCTTTTCATCCAGATTATCAAGTTCGACCATCCGGCTCTTGGCATTATGCTCGGTTGTCAGGGAGTGTCGGAGAGCGACCCGTAGCGACTCAACTTGTATTTCCATCGGGATTACAGCTTCTGTACCGTATACCAGTGAGTAAGGCGTAGCCCGGGTGGCCGTGCGGTGCGTAGTTCGATAAGCCCACAGTGCTTCGGGCAACCGTCTGTCCCAGTCCCTCTTATTCTCCGCCACTGTCTTTTTCAGAATCTTCACAATAGTTTTGTTGAATGCTTCGGCTAGCCCATTCGCAGGAGGATAATAGGGCGATGAGTAGCAATGCTTGATTTTAAATTTTGCGCACAGTTTATCGATGGCAGCATTCTTGAAAGGTGTCCCGTTGTCCGTGGTGATTCTCTCGGGAATACCATGCCGGTATAATATGGCGTGACGAACGAAACCCTCGACATGCTTGGCTTTCACATTTCTCAGGGCGACTGCTTCGGCCCATTTGGAGAAATAGTCGGTTGCCGCGAGGATGTACTGATGTCCCTGGGAGGATGGCGGACTAATTGGTCCGATCACGTCCATGCCCCAGGCTGCAAAAGGCCAGGACATCACTGATTGATGCAACTCTTCCGGTGGCGAGCGTATGATATCGGCATGGATCTGACACTGGTGGCATTTCTTTACGTATTCTATCGCGTCCTTCGTCATTGTCGGCCAGTAGTAACCCATGTGTCGTACACGGTGGTGTAAGTTCTTTCCTCCCTGATGAGCACCGCATTCTCCCGCCATGAGCTTCTTTTAATGTACTACGTGCTTCATCTTGGTTTAGGCATCGCAGCAATATCCCCTCGTAGGACCGCTTGTAAAGTATGTCATTTTGGAGCACAAATGAACTGGCACGCCTTCTGATCTGTGCGCGCATTTTGGGATCTTCTGGCAGAAATCCGTACTTCAGATAATCGATGAATGATTTTCTCCAATCATCTTCCTCTGTGATCTCAAAGCAGCAAATGGGATTGGTGCTCAATTCTCCGTTGCGCATCGCAGTCGTTGGCAGGATTCTTCTTTCTTCAATCGTAACCTGAAGTGGGCTGCCTCCAGGGTTAGCTAAAGCAGCGGCTAAACTGGCGAGTGCATCAGCTCGTATATTCTCCTGCCTTGGTATATGTGAGATACTGCTGTTCCGAAACTGCTCAAACAGGGACTGCGCTTGGTGGCAATAGGGTGATAATTCTGGTTTACGGACTTCGTACTCTGTCGTCAATTGTCCGATGACAAGCCTAGAGTCGCCGTAGATACGTATTTCCTTGATTTGCATTTCTAGGGCCAACTGCAATCCAATAATAAGAGCCTGGTACTCAGCTTCGTTGTTGGTGCATGCCGGGACTAATGTGAATGAATAGGGTAGCAGGTCCCTTTGCGGACTGATGAATATAATTCCCGCCCCTGACCCTACTGCTCTGGCCGCGCCGTCAAAATACATCTCCCAATGGCGTGTTTCATTAATCGCCATGACCTGCTCGTCTGGGAGGTCATATTCTATTTCTTCACCGCTCGGTACTGGATGTGCGGCAAGGAAGTCTGCGATAGCTTGTCCTTTGACGGCTCGAGCCGGCATGTATGTCAAGTCGAATTCTGACAGGAGAAGGGCCCACTTGGCCAATCGTCCGGACAACATAGGTCTGTTCATGAGAAATTTGAGGGGATCCGCTTTGGATATCAATGTTATCTGGTGAGAGAGACAGTAATGCCTGAGCTTTTTAACTGCAAAGATCAGCGCCAAACAGATCTTCTCGATCGCTGAGTAGTTAAATTCGGCTCCCACCAGCGTGCGGCTCAGGTAGTAGAGCGCGCTCTCCTTCCCTTCTTCGTTCTTCTGGGCTAAGAGGGCTCCAAGTGAATTTTCGCCGACGGCAATGTAGAGGATTAGTGGTTCCCCTTTAATCGGTGCCGCGAGGACTGGAGACTTGTCGAGCAAGTCTTTCAGAGAGTCGAACGCTTTCTGGCAAGCATCGTCCCACTTAAACTGAACTCCCTTCTTGTTGAGGCGCGAGAATGGTTGACAACGACCGGACAAGTTCGAGATGAACCTCCTTAGGTACGCGACTCGGCCTTGGAAACTTTTCAGCTCTTTGAGATTCTTCGGTGGCGGCATCTCCCTAATTGCCTTAATCTTTGTTGGGTCAATTTCTATTCCTCGATGTCTGATAACAAACCCCAAAAACTTGCCAGAGGAAACCCCGAACGCGCACTTCAATGGGTTCATGCGCAGGCTTTTCTTTCTCAGTCTTTGGAATACTTGCCGTAGATGCTCCCTATGCTGTTCGTGCCCGGCTGATCTCACTACCAGATCGTCTACATAGCATTCGACATGTTTGTGCATCATATCCTGGAAGATTACTTGCATCGCGCGTTGATACGTTGCCCCTGCGTTCTTTAACCCGAACGGCATCACACGGTAACAGTATATGCCCAACGTTGTACGAAAGGCTGTTGATTCCTCATCTTCCGGAGCCATACGAATCTGATTATACCCCGAGTAACCATCCATAAAGGACATCACTGCGTATCCTGTCGTGCTGTCGATCAGTAACTCTGGGATAGGTAGTGGGAAATCATCCTTAGGGCATGCTTCGTTGAGGTTCCGAAAGTCTACACAGATTCGGATTTGACCATTCTTTTTCTTGACCGGCACAATGTTTGAGATCCATTGTGGGTACTTAACCTCTCTGATGAATCCAGCTTGGATCAGCTTTTCGACCTCTTCTTCGATTTTGGGCACTATATTTGGGTGGAATCGTCGTTGAGGCTGTTTGACCGCTCTCTTCCCTTTCAAGATGCCCAACTTGTGCATCGCGATTGCTGGACTAAGCCCCGGCATTTCTGAGTATGTCCAAGCGAATACGTCCCTGTTTTCCCTCAACAGTCGGATGTATTTCTCTTTCTCCTCTTCTGGGACATTTTTACTTAGGTACGTATTTCTAGGGTCTTCTAGGGTTCCCAGATTTATTTCTTCAAGCTCATCTATCGTGGGCTGTCCCCCGTCCTCTATCTGTGCAGGTGCGGCACTGGGTTGGATAACGTCAGCTACCTCTTGTGGTTGTACCTCTTCCGTAGTATTGATTGTCACCATATTAACATGTCTGACCTTCGTTTTTGCCCCTAACCCTTCTCTTCCTTGATGGACTTTGTTGTTTTCTTCGAACGGCGCTAACATTCTACCATTCGAGGCTGATTCTGAACAGCAGAAGCCCATACTTTTCATGATGTTACGGCTGGCTTCACTGTATCTCCCTTCTTCTATGGGCTGAGGTAAGCGAAGTGGTTTCTCAACCTCGTCCTTGGACCGTGCAGGTTCATCTGTCACTGAATAAAATTTGATTTCTTTCTTTGTATTGGTATTTGGCGGTACCACGAACTGGCTTGGAGCCTTCGAAAAAGGCTTAACTCTTCCTATTTTTGGCGCTGGCATATTGAAGCTAGATTTGAGCACACTCATGTGCTGATTCGAGATCATCTCTAGGACGGACTGCCCGGGCTGTCGCAAGTGTTTCGGGACTATGTAGAATTTTTTGGTAGTCCTTTGAGGTCCTTCAGCTGCCTGACTTGTTTCTTTCTGAATAATGGATTGAGGTTTGGCCCTCTGTTCAAACTTGCTGACTTTCGGTTCTGCCCCTTGCCCTTTCCGCATTGCGCCGGGCTTCTTCGTGTCTCCCCCTTCGTCGATCAGGTCGTAATACCGAGCATCGGCTAAGAATGATTCTGCGATCGTATACGGCTTTGGGTCTGCTGCCACTCTGTACTGAACTCCCTCTCTGTTGTACTTAAAGCACTGATGATAGGTTGAGGGGATGACGCGATTCTGATGGAGCCACGGTCTCCCTAGCAGAAGATTATACGTTGTTACTGCATCGATTACTTGGCATGTTACTTTTGTCTTCAACCTTTCAATTTCTAGCATCACAGTGATCGACCCTAGAGTGCGCTGGCTGTCCTGATTGAACCCTTGAATGACCATGGTGCTGGGACGCAAGGCTGATGGCCTGTAACCCAATCTTTGGAGTGTCTTTAATGACATAATATTCACCGCGGACCCATCGTCGAGCATGCATCGCTTGATCTCCGTGTCTCTAATTGTTCCCGTGACCATCAACGGTCGGTTGTGGTCTGTTGCTTCAATTGTGCGATCTTCTTCGGAGAATGTGATTATAGAGGGATGATCTATTTGCATTGCTTGTTGAATTGGCGCGTTTCCTTCCCAAAACTTGTCTGGATCGCTCATTTCTGCTTCAATTTCTGTCATCATTATTTCTCTGGCTTCACTGTCTAGCAGCGCGTTGATCAACATTTCCCTGTACACCTTTGAAAGACACAAGGCGTCGTATATGCTCAGGCGGGCCGGGACCCTTCGTAGGTGTGACACGACATCATACACTACTGGTGCTGCCCCTTGTCTTGGCTCCGGACGACTGGTCGTGGCTTCGACAGCTTTCTGTTTCAACTTCTGTCCCTGGGGCCTTGTTACGGGTATACCCGGGTTTTCGTCTTCTTGCATCGGATCGACTGGTTCTGGCCGAATGCGCTCTGGCATCTGCCTTCCGGATCGGAGGATGACGGCATTGACTTCTCCTTTATCTGTCTGCAATGTCTCTTCTGTTGATGGCTGTTCTATGAATGACACCATTGCGCAATGTACCTGAGTCTCTATAAGTCGGCTCTTCCCCTGGCTATCCTTCTTTTTGTCCCTTTCTTCCTGCGGTTGAGGAGTCTTCTTCGATTCTCGAGCCTCTTCCGGCTGCTAACTAAAGTCCAAGGTTCTTCAGGTTCAGGGGATAGGGCATGCAATTGGGTATTCTTATCCGAGGGGAGGGCTGAAACTACCCCTGCTGTTTCCCTCGTTGTTGTTTCTGGTGCCTTCATACTGATTACCCCTTGGTTGATCAACCCCTGTATCCTTCCTTTCAGGCTAAAACAGTCTTCCGTCTTGTGGCTCAGGCACCGGTGGTATTTACAATACCGGGGATCATCTACCTTCCCAACCTCGTAGGGGCCGAATCGGTTCTGGCAGGCGAATTACCTTTTCTTCTACCAATTGCTCCATGATGGGGATCAGGTCGGTCATGTCGAAGGTGTATGGGCCGTTGGCTCTTTCCCTCTCGGCTATTGTTATTCTCTGAGGAGCGTAGGGCCTCTTGCCTTTTTCTTGGGTAGGTGTTGGTTTCGTGTCTGTCTTGGAATCCGCGGCGGGCCGTTTTCGATCTATCGTATTTTTTCCCTTGTTTACGTTGTGCGTCTCGGCAATCCTCACTCCTTCTCTTTTCTGCCTTTCGGGTCTGAGATATACCCGTGCTGCGGCTTCCTCTACCAGGTGTGCTTTGGTGGCTAATTCTCGGAAAGAGTGAAAACTGTTCCCTGACAACCCGTAGGATATCATTGGGTCCAGGGCTCGCATGCACATCTTTATCTGTTCTTTCTCGCTGGGTAACTCTTGACACTGAGCCGCTATTGTTCCCCATCGGTCCATAAATCTCTCCACGGGTTCGCCCTGCCTTTGTCTGATCAAAGCCAGATCTGTCACTGATGTTTCTCTTTCTATAGAGAAGAATTTTGAAATAAAACTGTCTCGCATTTGCTCCCATGACTTCACTGATCCTGCTGGTAGCGACATGTACCATTGGAAAGCTTTCCCCGTCAGCGTTGACCCGAATAACCGCATACAGTACTGTGGGACGGTCGACCAGTTTCCCAATGCTGTGAGGAAGCGAGTGATGTGTTCTTCTGGTGACCCCCTTCCGTCAAACTTTTCGAAATCCGGACATCTGAAGTTGACCGGAAATGGTATTTCTTCTATTTCCAGAGGGTATGGGACCTGATATTTATACCCGGTTCCTCTTTCCTTCTCCTTCTCTTGTCGCATGAGACTTGCAATGGTTTGCGACAGTTCTTCTCTCGTCATTTGTGTAGTTGGAACTATTATTCGTTCCGCTGGAACTCTCCTGGCCTGGGTGAGTGGCTCAGCACTAGCTGGCTCTCCTGCTGCCCCTTGAGATTCTTCAGCTAATGGGCGCGTAGGTGGTGCAAGGCTTCGAGTAGCATTTTGAGCTATTAAAGTGGTCAAGGCTTCCTGGATCTCTCTCATTCGTTCATTCGTTTCCCGATTAGCCTGAACTAGTCTGTCGATCTGATCTTGGACCGTAGGCAGTTCGTCCGCTTCATACGATCCCTCTTCTGCTTCTGCTACCTGGACCATTGCGACCAGCACTGGCCGGGCCTTCTGGTTCTGCCCCTGTCCTGGCTCGATAACTATTGTGGGCTTGGAGCTCCTCGCGATCGTGGTTTTGGTTGATTTTCGTGTGGCAGGGGTGGCCTTGGGCAATGGCGGAAATTGTTCGATCGTCATTGCGGGCACCGAGGACGTGGCTGACGTGGCCTGACCGTTGGTGGAAGTCTTCTGCCCTTGTTTTGGTTGCCACTGTCCCTTGGTCGCCGGGCAAGGTCTTGCAACATTCGCTTTCTTGTATGTTGCTAAGCTGGCTACTTTCTTCTGCTCTTTCTTCTGTTGGCGTGTTTTGACCATCTGCCATCCTGAACTAGAAGCAACCGTCGTGGCTGGAATGAAGCGAGGGAAGCTGAAGCCTCCGGAGGTAAGGAAGGTGCATGAACCGGTCATTGAACATGCCATTTCTTCTGTCTGTCCTAGTATCTTGCTAGTTCTGGTATGTCATAAAAATCGTTAGCACAGTTCACAAGCGCGGTCGGGAGTATGAGCCCATCGATCGCAGTGCATAAATCGACAAAACAAGCAAGAAGGAGACAAAATTCGTGTAGTTGTGGAAATTGTGGGTTCGAAAACCTTTTTGAATGTCTATTGCCTTAAAGATGAAGGGAAGAACGTTCCCGTTGAGAGTCGCCAGTTTGGAGCCTGAAGGGCGCCGAAACATTACGCCTCGCGGTAGCTTTCTTATGTGTATATTCGTGCTTGCGAGCAATTGATCTCAGAGTGTCCATATATTCAGATGTAACCAGATATTCTGGTACGGTTCGATCCCCAGCAGAGTCGCCAGTTTGTTAGAACTAGAAAATGTATCGCAATGACATTTTCTGAAATGTCATGTTTTGTTGCTCTGGGGTTCTGAATATAGAAACATTCGTAGATAATCACAAGCATTCACCAAAGTACACAAGAGAAAAGATATCGCAAGGCGAATTTTATTCCAGAGATTCTGAGATCTTGTACATTCCAGGCCGTGATCCGGCACGAGCCCTTAATTACATCGAATGATCGATGACCCTTGATTAAAAGGTAAAAGACTAGTCAACGGGGACTATGGTCTCAGAGTTCATTGGTCACGGAGACCTGTGTTTTGGTGGTCACGGAGACCTGTATTTGTATGGTCGTGGAGACCTGTATTTGTATGGTCGCGGAGACCTGTATTTGTATGGTCGTGGAGACCTGTATTTGTATGGTCGTGGAGACCTGTATTTGTATGGTCGCGGAGACCTGTATTTGTTATAGACTGATCCACCTTTGTACTAGTCGGATGTCTATGTCCCATGTTTTGACAGGAGATCCGGGCTGAGACTGTCAGGGTTTATGGCTGAGATGGACGACTCTGGGCCCGCGCCTGTCAATGTAGGGACAGGTGACCTCGAGAAGTCCATTCTACAGTTGTGTGTACCTGCGCAGCTCAACCAGCGGATGCTGTTTGGATGGGTAGGGCATCGACTGTTCTTGGAATATCAGTTTTTTTTTTTTAACAGATTGTGTGTGATAGTTCAGAACTCTCCTGGTGTGGTTTATCGTGTTAACCATAGTCCCCTTTGCTTAGTCCAGACCTGGATTCGGGTCATATTATGATAGTACACGTAATGATGATGCATCAGTATGATTCTGGGCACCGGCGGCCTCTTTTCGGGAGAACTGTTCCATTCAGCTCGTTGGGTTGGATCGGACTTCGAAGGCTTGTGTTTTGCTCATTGGGTAGCCCGAATGGGTCGTTTGACTGCTCCATTGCGTTCGAAACGCTCGAAATACCCAAAATAGGCTCAAACGGGGCTTAAAAATGTTATAAAATGAGGATTTAAAGGTGCTGGAATGAATGCGCAAAGTGCTGATTTTTGCGATCCGCTGGCCTGATTTTATTGACGCGCTGGGTCCAGTGCGTCCATAAATGATTTTTATGATGCGCTGGGTAATTTTATCGCGCTGGAGCCAGTGCGTCCTTAAAATCTAATTTTTCGATCCGCTGGGCTATTTTGCGACGCGCTGGGGCCAGTGCGTCCTAAAATTGGCTTTGGCTCGAAAACTTGTATTTTCATGATCCGCTGGGTAATTTTGTGACGCGCTGGGGCCAGTGCGTCCTTAAAATGCTGCGATTGATGGTTCACGTAATCCGCCGAGGATTTTCCTGATGCGCCATGTCACTTTTATGATGCGCTGGGACCGGCGCATCGAAAAAAGATGACTTAACCATTCCTCCAGACCTGGTATGATCGGAGGTGCGATTTCCGGCGAGGGGATCCGGCGGTCGGAGAAGGATTCCGGCGATCGGCAAAGGTTTTCCGGCGACGAGGTCCTCTCTCTCTTGCTGAATGATGCAAATGAGGTGGTGGGCGGGGTATTTATAGGTATCGTCGACCAATAAGCGGTCGACACGTGTAGCGCGTCGAGGAATTGGGTCGACGCGTTGTTAAATGCGCTCGGCGCGTCGCGAAATGATCGGAGTCCAGAAGTTGGTTTGCAGGACGCGCCAGCTCCCAGCGCATCCTGAAATTAACTGATTTTTGGATGCGCTGGGTGAATTTTTGGATGCGCTGGGTCCAGTGCGTCCATAAATTCATTTTTTTGGATGCGCTGGGCGCAGTGCGTCCATAAATTCATTTTTTGGATGCGCTGGGCGCAGTGCGTCCATAAATTCATTTTTTTGGATGCGCTGGGCGCAGTGCGTCCATAAATTCATTTTTTGGATGCGCTGGACGTATTCATGTCCCACAGATTTGGGTTTTGCAAATTCGGAGGTTTGCGGGGTCCGCCTCGTGATGAATGCCGATGCACTGCTCCTATTTCTTCATAATTGAGGTACCGTCCCAATTTTGGACAGTTTTGATCACGGTGTCCGGTGGGGTCCACTACCGGCCCAATTTCATGCTTGAGGCAAATCTGATGCGTGTGTCGTGATTCGTGCCGCGATTTTCGATGCACTGGCCCTAAATCTGACCGCGTGATGGTTTTGGCATTCGAAATCATCATTTCGGAGATCCTCACTTTTGGGACCCCAACAGTACCTCTATGTAAGAATGAAGTGATGGAGGAGAATGGTGAGAAAAAAAGAGGAAATCTCACCAAAATCTCATCTCATGAGAAATGGGTGAGAAATTGGGTGGATGATGTGGAAAAGTTCCATGGGATTTTCAAGAAAAAGAAAGAAAAAGATTGACTTGGTCAAACAATGATCTCAACCATCCAAAAGCTATGACCTGATGATCCGAACCATTCCAAAGAGAATTCCCGTAGTCTCCAATCTGGATTGCTGCTCTTTTGTACATAGTTTTAGGTCCGAAGACCTTAAACTACGTCGGGATCAAGATCCCGAGGGACCTTTTAATAAAAACCGGCATCAGCCTGGATTGAATCAAGATCCGCTGACACCGGACATTTTCCCAAAAAACAAAAATATATATATATATATATATATATATATATATATATATATATATATATATATATATATATATATACTACCAGCCCCTCTTTTAAAATTCAGTGGTCCGAAGACCTTAAACTACGTCGGGATCAAAATCCCGAGGGATTTTCAATAAAAGCCGACATCGGTTTGGATCGAATCAAGACCTAACGATCTCGAACATTTTCAGAAAAACAAAAAAATATATCTGCCGCTTTTAAAGTTTTTGGTCCGAAGACCTTAAACTACGTCGGGATCGACATCCCGAGAGATTTTCAATAAAAACCGGCATCAGTCTGGATTGTCCATCCGCTGACACCGGACATTTTTCCAAAAACAAAAAAAAACATGTTTGCCCCTCTTTTGTACAGTTTCATGGTCCGAAGACCTTAAACTACACTGGGATTAATTTCTCGGGGGACCTTTCTCTCTTTCAACTAAAAACCGGCATCGGCCTCGACCGTTGGGATCATGGTTCGATAACCCGGATCATTTCAAAAATACCAAAAATATTTTAAAGCTTTCCATAAAAACCAGTATCAATCTTGATCACCCGAGTTGAAATCTGGAACCTTTTCAAAACAAAAAAAATATATATAGATATAATATAAAACAAAAAAAATTTCACCACTAGTTTCAAACGCACCAATTTATCCCCAGTGGTCCGAAGACCTTAAACTACACTGGGATTAACTTCTCGGGGGCTTTCTTTCCTAACCTGTTCCAGGCATGGCTGACACTTGATCGTACGGGTGTCTGGAATCTCTTAAACAGGTAAGGGCTGTGGCGGGCAGAACTCCGCAATCCTGTTCGTGTTGAACGCACCGTGATAGACAACCTTGATTTGGAAGTCGCTGTTGAAGCTGACGGATGTTCCCTGTTCCTAGAACTCATGAAGGGGATTAAGGCTGTTGGGAGGTGGAGCTCACCCTCACGGAATTGTGAGCAACGTAAGACCCCAAACTGGATTGACTAAGGGAAATGTGAGGATGTGGCTCATTTTGTGGCCGAAGGAGTCCGTCGGACGATACGTGGTCTATGTGCATTGCACATGAGGAACATGCAACTTTGTGGGTGTGTTGACTGAAAACCCTCAAAATCCCCTCATCCGAAGATGTAAAACTACGGCACTTAACTCTGTGAGACCCGTCTTGCTCGCTGACGTAAAATGGATCGGGTGCCTTACCAGCAGTAGAAGCTGGAAGTGGATGGAAATTCCACATCTTTTCCCTGCATTTCAGAAAAATCACAAAATACAAAAACATTGCAAAATCACCTCTTCAAAAATCACAAAAATATTTCCCTTGCTTTCAATCAGAATATTGTCAAAAATCACAAAAAATATTTCCATCGCTTTTAAATCAAATATCTGCAAAAATCACAAAAATATTTCCCTTGCTTTCAATCAGAATATTGTCAAAAATCACAAAAAATATTTCCATCACTTTCAAATCAAAATATTTTCAAAAACCACAAAAATATTTCTCTTGCTTTCAATCAAAATATTGTCAAAAATCATAAAAATATTTCTCTTGCTTTCAAAGAAAATATCCTCAAAAATACAAAAATATTTACTGTGTTTTCAATAAACCAATCTCTACCCTGCTCAGGTAAAGATTCGGATCCACATATTTACAAAAAATCACAAAAATTAGCATCCCCAGCACTACAATTCAGGAGTCTTGAACTCCGCTCTCTTCACAATTTGGGATGACGGATCCAATCGTCCGCAAATTGGAATCTTGACCAAAACGGGCGACCAAACACCATCTCAATCACATGTATGCCCAGAAGAACCTCTTGAAGTCAGATAACATCCTCGTACATTCTCATTCGCAAAGAAACAGCATCTTGGGACGATGGACCTGATCGATCACGGGTCGGGATCTTGACCAACCCGCTGACCAAACATCCGCATTAAAAAGAAAAACCCCAGGGAAGCACAACCCTGCAAGCAATAAGTTCAAAATTCTCGGCATCTCCAGCAAAAGCAAAATCGTCGAACGAAAAGAGAATGAGCCATCATGCATCTCCATGCATCAGCATCCATTGCATCAAAATAAAAGCCGGTTAGCCAAAGACCCCACAGGCATCCCTAGTGGAGGCACGTGCAACCAGATTTCCATTTCAAAAAGACAAAAAAAATATTACTTTTTGCAAATAAAAACCCCACGGAGTATCACTCTCCAGAGTGGGTGTCTTTTCAAAAATCCAAAAATATTTTCCCAGTAGAGCGTTCTGCCCCCAAAACACCAGGAGATCTTCCATATCTCTGGGTAGGAGACGACGCAAAAATCAAATAAGATCCGATGTCTCGCGGTTTCCCCGGAGATCATCGGATCCAATGCACTCAAAGTACGGTCGAACTGAACTCCAGTGTCAGTGCGGTCGTACCACATGCCAAGATACAAAAAAGATGAAAGCCAAAAGGCTCGGTCACAGAAACCATTTGAACAGGTGGAAACGATGAATTGTAACCTAAGTATCAAAATCAGCAGATTGGGTGGAAAGAGTTCACCCGCACATACCTAGGCGTGGATGCCTGAAGTACCTTGACTGAGTCCAAGTCGGCGTAGTAGAATCCCGTAAGACTATCTGACGCAGGGCGTCTAACTACTTTGACAGTCAAGCGAAACAAGTACTCCTGGAGTGATCTGGGAAAACATCAAACATCACAATCAGTCTCAGGGTCAGTATCCTCGTAAGACTAGCGGACGCAGAGGCTCTGTTGTACCTTTCCGATGTTAGTACCGATCGGGAATGGAAGGGTTGCGATTGGGTACCCAGGTTGCAGCAAACTGTAGGGACAATCGCAACGTTTTCTCCAAACTCCCGCGGTATGTGCGAGTTATCAATTTCCAGACAATCAACTGACTCAGATACAAAGGACAACAAAGATTCCAGACCACAATCAAGGAAAGAATGAATTGCAAACTAAGCATCGAAGCCAGCAGACCGGGTGGAAAAAGCCCACCCGCACATACCTAGGCGTGGATGCCTGAAGTACCTTGACTGAGTCCAAGTCGGCGTAGTAGAATCCCGTAAGACTATCTGACGCAGGGCGTCTAACCACTTTGACAGTCAAGCGAAACAAGTACTCCTGGAGTGATCTGGGAAAACATCAAACATCACACAATCAGTCTCAGGGTCAGCATCCTCGTAAGACTGTCGACGCAGAGGCTCTGCTGTACCTTTCCGATGTTAGTACCGATCGGGAATGGAAAGGTTGCGATTGGGTACCCAGGTTGCAGCAAACTACAGGGACAATCGCAACGTTTTCTCCAAACTTCCGCGGTATGTGCGAGTGATCGATTTCCAGACGATCAACTGGCATAGATGCAAAGGCAAGCAAAGATTTCAAAACATGATCTATGAATGACCGGGGCAGAAGTGGGGTGTCCACTCGCTTTGGCATTCGGTTGCACGCAACCTCTGCCAAAGAGGGGCATCTGTAGACACCCCACCTTCGGCTACACTGTTGATAGAGATAGCTGGTTGAACGGATGACCATACCTCCAAATCCCAAGTCCAAACTCAGCCAAACTTACCCTTGTAAGCCCCATTCCATAGCCCAGTTCAAGCCTGAACTCAGTCAACCCAGTCCTAAACACCACCCTGAAAAACCCCCCATAAAAAAGGCCAGTCAAAAAATCCCAAAAAAGTCAAACTCACTGAGTCAACTCGCTGAGTTAACCAGCTGAGTCAACCCGTCGAGTCAAAACACCGAGTCAACCTGTCGAGTCAACCCGTCGAGTCAAACCACCGAGTCGACCCGCTGAGTCAACTCACTGAGTCGACCAGCGAGTCCAACAGCAGCCCCGAGGGAGCGACCGTACTCGCTGGAAACCGAGGAGCGGCCGTACGGGCGGCCCATGGCAGGCCGCCCGAAAAAAATTACAAGAGTGCCCCTCTCTGCTGCTATAAATACCCCCCTCCCCTTCTCATTTCAACAAGCCCTTCAAGTCCAGCCAGTCCGGGTGCGATCCGAGTCCCCTTTCCCCTTTAGCCCATTTTCCACCAAGGAGAGCCCGAGTGAGGAGAGTCTAGCCCTGGTCCAGCCCAGCCTGACCACTGGTCCAAGCCTCCCAAGCCATCCAAGTCTTGATCCAGCCACTCGAAGCCAACCCTTGCGACACCTCCGTCCACTCAGCTACTCTTTTCCAGCATCATCTCATTTGCATCTAGCATAAGTGCAACATTTACTTTTCTTCCAACCCCCCTGCTTCACTGCAAGCACTTTGATTATTCAAGCACACTTACATATGTCTTAAATTAAGCACCTGTCAGTTCGAGCGTATGCTCTGGGCTTGCCCGTTGTTGGAACCTGCCCATCAGAAACTCTTACTGTTCAGACCTGCATTCACGCTTCACCATAAAACACCTTGATCATTCAAGCACACTGCATACGTCTTACATTAAGCACCTGTCAGTTCGAGCGTACGCTCTGGGCTTGCCCGTTGTTGGAACCTGCCCATTAGAAACTCTTACTGTTCAGACCCGCATTCATGCATCATGTCATCCATGAGAATGTACGAGGATTAAACTAGACTTTCAAGTATTCGATCGATTCTGTGAAGTAGAGACCGTACTTCGGTACGGGCAGTGTGTGGGGTGCTTAACCTCTTCCCACCCTGTAACCGTGATCCCTTACCTTGAATGTCTGACCGCATATCAAAAGGAGTCATTTTAGAGGAAAGGATCTTTGGATCCCTTTCTCTAACGTTTCTACGGGGTCTAGCCGACTGTAGATTCGAAGTAACTGGCTAGTGGCGACTCTGGTCTTATATAAACTCATTTAAACATATCCAGCTTAACACGACTACCAAACGAAGCCCTCGAGAACGAGGCAAGCCAGTGGCACAAACGGCGATTTCGCACTCACGCATCCTCATCTCCTTCTTTTCCGAAAGGAAAGGGAAAGGGAGAATGACGTCGTGTGGGAGCGCGGAAAAATCGGCGAGGGTCCACAGTGGCCCATGTGAATTATGGTCAGCTTGATTTTTTTGATCTAGCCCAATAGGGGATTATGCATCTAATGGCCGGAGTGGATCTCATATACACATCACAGGAGCCCTACAAAAAATCAAGGGCGACTTCCAACAGAATTATTTTTTGTTGTTTAAAGAGAATACATTGAAGACCGGTTGATTGGACTTATATCATTCAAGCTATCTAATTAGTTGCCCTCATTATCAGCATCACTTTTTGGAAAACTCTGCAATAGTAAATAGGCCAAACTTGCATTTTACCATTTACCAATGTATGAACGTTGTTTTATATGCTGCAAAGCACTTGATGTGTATATACTACTAACTATTGCATTGGGTCATCCTCATGGTGGTGCCAGCTTGTTGGAAATGGGTAGAATGTAGCTTGTGATTCAACCCCTCGGACTTAGGAACCCCTCAAATATTTCACTTCCAAAGAGGCGAGAGAGGGACGCCTTCCCTTGAATTTTTACGAGACCCACAAATGATGTGTATGTGAGATCTATTTTGACCATTAAATGCGTAATCCCATGTTGGGCCCAAAGCTAAAAAGTCAGGTTGACCTATGATTCAAGTGGTCCACACTAAGGAAAATATTTGGGAGAGAAACATCCACCCTTGATTCTTATAAGGCTCATTGTGATGAGTATGTAAAATCTATTCCAACCATTAGATGACACACCAATAGATAGGATAGAGGCTAAAAAATCAGGTCCATACATTATTCAAATGGGCCACACCAAGGAAACTGTTTAAAGGGTGAACTTTTTCCTATACACTATTTCCAATCATATTGTCCATTCAAACTATGAATGGGGATGAATTTCAGGTCCTAGGTCTAAAATGAGGTGATGCACCTGATGGTCGGGGTCAATTTTACAATAAAACCATGTTGGGGCCCACCCGAGCCACCAATCCCTTGTAGAATGTCGAATAACTCTTATCTTCGAGTATTTACTACCATTAACTAGTCCTTGAATTAAGCAGACCAGTCAGACATACCTATCATTTTAAATAACGCAAGATATATATTAACTCAAAAATAGTAAAAGCTTCGGAACTGTATGAACTCGTAAGAACTATGTACTGTATGCTTTTGTAAATTGGTTAGAAATGTCATTTTCATTTTCCTGTCATTTAATGGAAAATGTCAGTTTTTTGTTTCCTTGCTGTCATTTCTAATAAAGGCAATAATCATTCGTTTCATAAAGCGCCTCATTTGCAACCCTTTGTCTTCAAGTTCATTTTAAAGCATCACACATGTACCGTAGTATCACATTTGCAACATGTGCCATTGCCCATCATCCAGTCACCCAAATTTCAATGTGCATACACCCCAATGTGCCATGCACAACATGTGTGTGACCCTCATCTTCAAAGCTCTACATGTGCCAAATGTTCTACAAGACCCGATGTATTTTTAAGCATCTCACTTGGGGGACATGTGCCACCAACCACCTTCAAGTGCCATATATGCCAATGTTTCCCAATCATGTGCCAAAACCAATCTTAAAGCACCATATGCATGCCAATATAACACATATGCGGAATGTACCGGCTATCACCAAGTGTGTTAACATGTGACATCCTCATCAATGTCTTGCCTGCTAGCCCAATTGGAAGACTCCTAGGTGTTTCAACAGCAGGTCTCAAGTTCGAGTGCTAAGGAGACACACTAACTCCACTGGTGGGTGAGTGCATCATGTCACTAACCAAGTGAGTGCGTTGCCCAGCTAACAGGATTATATGTGTGTGTGTATGTGTGTGTGTGCGCGTGCGCACGCCACCCTCATCTTCAATCACCCCCACAGTGACAATGCATCATACGTGTGATATTGTGACACAGGTGCATGCCTAAGTCACCCAGCACAGGCAATTGAATAACTATTACACAGAATCCTCCAGTATCAGGCAGACACAAGTCTATAGGGCCCACCATGTCGTATATTTAAAATCCACTTCGTCTTGCTGGATCTGTCCTCGTTGATATGCCCTATATGTAAAAATGAACAGTTAGGTACACAATTCAAATATAGGTAAAAATCAGTTAGACACGCAGCTCAAATGGACCCCACACCACATGGAGATGCTGATATGGGTTTTGTGTGGGGTTACTATGGTGTGTATCTTTTAATAAACACGTTAATCAGCTGTAATCCAGTAGGATTAATAAAATATACAAAAATCAGCTGCCTATTGAAAAGTCAAACGGATCACATATGAACTGAGTGGTTTTGAGAGCAATTTTACGATTGCTCCTGTTGGTGTGGCCTATTTTAGTTTTTAATTGAGCTTATCTTATGTAAACATGAAGAAAATAATGTTTCTCACATGATAGACAGAGCAGATTTATATAATAGACTCATTCTAGATGGAGGATGCCTTGGAATAATCTTAGATTAGACTATTTCAAACCTTTGATTATTTAGGTCTTTGTTTTATCCATGTTGTGCATCCAGTTTAACATATTATTTTAAGGCAGGAGCTAAAAAAGGGTGGAGTGGGCCACACCACTGGAAGTAGTCATGATAATGACAGTACTATTGCTGAAACCGTGATGTTTATTTGCCATTTAACCTATTCTAAGTGTTGTGTCATATCCAAAAGGCTAACCTATTAGGTGAAGGAACTCCAATATATATAAAGTTATTTTCTATTCCCTTCCAACTGAATGTTTAAACAGGTAAAAATTCATAATTAAGAACACCTTAAGTAAAACTGTGCAAAAAATCGTCCAGTTGGACAATTAGACAATGCCAAGAGAGCTCTGTCTTAAAATCTGCTATGACCCTGTTGTTGAAGATTCTAGGCGGATGAAGAGAACACAAATATCATTGATCAAAAACCTTTTTGTGGCCCTTGAGAAGTTTTCGGCAGTAAGCAATCAATCCTTACTGTTTCTTGTAGTGTGGCCCACCTGGGCCTTGGATCTACCTCCCTTTTGAGCTCATACCTTAAAATAATCTGTTAAAATGTATTGACAGAGTGGATAAAACACATACATCATGGTGGCGTCCATAGAGCCCGAGTATGGACCGATTCCACATCCAGGGCCAGGGGAGGGCCCTCTCAACCCAATTACAGCTAGGGCTCAGGGTACTAGGGCCATTCTCAACCCAATTGCCATCCCATTGGGATCGTGTCCATTTGTTTCATCAACGTTGGCCAACCCTAAGAGTAAATAAGTGTAATTTTTAACCCCGAGGATTGATAGGGTAGAACCAACTTGATGAACGGATTGGATCTCATTTCCATATCCAACGGTTGTAAACAAAAATAAATAAATAGATGGTGTAAACTGTAAAGACAGCCATTCACCATATGTGAGAGTTTAAAAGATGGCCCTTTCAGCCTTATTAGGGTTAGGGCCGGCTCATGGACTAGTGCCAGTCCAACCTCAACGGCCCACTTGCCACCTCTTTTAGAAACGTATCCGTTGGTTTAGAAAGACTTGCCTATGTTTTTTTTTTTTTTTTCTCTGTCCGTTCATTTATTTGGTCAACTCGGGCTGACCTTATAAGTGAATTAGTCTAATTTTTAAGCTGTTGAATTGAAATGGTAGGACCAACTTGATGGACGGATTGGATCTCATGTCTGTATGCCACTTATGAAGTGGCGTGTTGATAACCACCTTATACACGCGCGTGTGGGCGTAAAAAAGCTCTTGAAATCTTATCTATTATCATAATTTGCAATACTTTGACTCAATGGAAAAGTGGCATGCATATACTTAAATCCAGACCGTCCAAATCATCAGCCCCAAGGTGGATGGAGAATATCCAATAAAATCACCATCGTCAAAGGATCCTAACCATCTACTTTTGTGACAGTTGAATGTACCGTTGAGAAGAAATCGACCAAAGCCAAATTCGACGGCTGAAACAGATGGTTATGACTGTCCTTTTGGTGGGCCCACTAGAGCCTGATGTATGGTATGCTTGAGGTGGGCGAAGATGTCAATGGTGATCCGGACCGTTCAACTGGTATGTCCCAGCGGGGACAGTAATGGCCTGTTTTCAATGACACAGGAATACTATCCAACGGCTCTCAACTGATTATTATTGTTATTATCTGCGAATGTGATGTTGATCCGAGCCGTCCAGGAACAACAATCTCTTGAGTGGGCCATCGTCTGAGACGGTGGGTTCCAAAGATCTCTTGTTGCACGGGTTCGTTGGGAAATTCTGACTGGAATCCCGTACAACAATTGTAAGAGGAAGATTGTGAAACACCCAGGCTCTGTGGACCCACCATGATTTTTGTGTGAGATCTAATCGTCCATTCTTTGATTCACCTCATGTTAGGACCTGTTCCTAAAAATCAAAATGATCCAAAATTCAGGTAGGCCACAATAAATAGAAAAGCGGGGATGGGAAAGCCCACCATAGAAACCTTCTTGGGGCCACCGTGATTTTTAGATGACATCTAACCCACTAATCAGGTGAGTCCCACTAGGATAAAGAAACATTCTAAAAATCAGCATGATCGAGAACTCATGTGGGCCACACCAAGTGAATATACCTGTGGTGCGGCCCAATACCAGAGTTCTAAATCAGGCTAATTTACGGTCAACATGAGGTGTTGCACGCGCTTACTACAACAAACGTAGCAGAGGATTAGGGCTCTCAATGGGACAGATCAGGCTCGGAGCTCAATTCCAAAAATCTGTTGACGGATTGGATCCAACTCGGATCCAAAAGGTGATATCCATATTGGATACATTTATAAATAACTAGTTCCATTTTCAACCCAAAATCCATATAACCATATAACCATAGGATTTGGATCCAATCTAAATCCGAATCCACCCCATCACGGATCTAAAAAATATATAATATGATATATTTAATTTAGTAACAAAATTATGCAAATCTCATTATCTACTGTAACATGGTCTACGTGAGGTTGGAATATGTCTCAAAATGACTTAAAATAATCTCGAAAACAGATGGCTGGCATGGATATAACAAATACAGTAAGGTGACAATGAGTTGGATCGGGATCAGATCGGATTCAGTCGGATTCAGTTGAATCCGGCTCCAAGTCCGAAAATTTATAAACAAATCCAGGTCTATTTATGTGAATCCAAATCCAATCCATTTAATTAATCCAACATATTTTAACATCCAAATTCACATTATACGGAGCGAATAGGACATCCCATCTAACCCGCTATATTGAGAACCCTACAGAGGATTCCGGTCTTCATAAATCTTATCTTGTATTCTTCCACCACTAATGGTCAGGTGGGCCCCACCAAAGTAAATTCAACGCAATGACTCCAAAATTCTACAATAAATCCCACTACAATTTGTCAGGTGGGGCTTTTTTTTTTTCGAGATGCATGTCCACATCCAAGCGAAGGTACGTGTTATGATGTGAGTTGTGACACGTGTGTGAGATTGACGTTTCCATCAGGTGAGATACAGCCTTCAGATTTCCTTGCAGAAAAATCAGCCCATTTCACACCTTAGGTGGACCACAACATATCAAAACAAATGAACGGCTAAAAAAAATAAATCCCAACCGTCAATATACTTTAAATATTGCGGCAAACTTTAAGATCAAAACTATCTCTCTCTTTTTTACACCGAAGATCTAAGCACTGTTTCCAACCTTATGGAAAGCTCAGATCTCACACACGTGTTTCGAATTTGCACGTGCGCACACGTGTAGATGTACACTACTCGAAAGCCCACCATCCTCACAATACAATTTCCATGATCCATTTCCACCACTACGGGTCAGATAGGGGTGTCAATGGGCTGGGTTACGGCCGGGCAAACCTTTGTCCAAACTCAGCCCGCCTCTCTCCACATGCGCCCAAACTAGGCCTGGACCCGTGATGGGCCACAATAGTTAAGCCCAAGCTCGGCCCAAGATATAAATGCAAGGTCTAGCCCGAACTTGCCCTAACCCAAGCCCGACCTTTTACGTAGAGAGAAATTATCCTTTGTGAAAAAAATCATCAACACACTATAAAAAAAAATAATAAAAGAAGTTTTAAGAATGAGATGAATTTTTAGAAAAAATTTGTATACAAATTAAATTTTAAAAAGAGGGTAGATATTTTAATTTAAATTTTAAATTAAAACATATATTCACGTCGTCGGGGCGGAGTTGTCAGGCTTTTGAATAGCTAGTCTAAGTCTGGCTCGTTTGAAAAACGGGCCTATACTTTAGGCCCAAACCCAACCCACAAGCCTGATACTCTAGTCCAAGCTCGGCCCAATGCGGGCCAGGTCTGATAGCCCGTCTGGCCAACCCGGTCCATTGACAGCCCTAGGGTCAGATCAGATGGCCCTATTTTTGCTAATTCCACACGTGTATTGGAGCTGTACACATCCACATGCGGACATGCACATGACACGTGTGAGATCTGAGCTTTCTATCTTGTGAACTACAATGTTTAGATCTATTGCTATGAAAATCAACCATTTCGCACTTCAGATAGGCCACAGCATATCAAAACGCTAGAAAAAGGAATAGCAACCGTTGACTATTAATTAGTACTTTTTGGCCCACCTGAAGATTGAAATTGTCTGAATTTTTACGAAGATGATCTAAATATTATTTCCAACCTCATGGAAAGTTCCGATATGAACGGTTTCTTATTTACACGTGTGCCCACATGCGGGTATGTACGGTCCCACATGCGTGAAGGATTAGCAAACCTAGCCCAGCTAACTCTCGATAAAAGGCCACCACCTTCTGAAGCCCAACACACACACAAAGAGAAGGAAACAAGCCCACATACATTATAGAAATCTAGGCCCATCTTAGATCCATACATGTCTCTCCCAAACCTCCCTTTCTTCCTCCTCCTCCTCCTCCACCCTCTCCTCCCCACCTCCACCCATTCAGCCACCTTCGAGATCCGAAACCAATGCCCATACACTGTCTGGGCTGCGGCGGTCCCAGGTGGTGGCCAACAGCTGGCCCGGGGCCAATCATGGACCATCAACGTAAGCCCGGGCATGACCCGGGGCCCGCATCTGGGGCCGGACTGGATGCTCCTTCGATGGGAGCGGCCGGGGCCGGTGCCAGACAGGCGACTGTGGTGGGCTCCTCAGGTGTCAGGGGTACGGGCAGCCGCCGAACACTCTCGCTAAGTACGCACTCCGGCAATTCAACAACCTTGATTTCTTCGACATATCACTCATCGATGGCTTCAACATCCCTATGGACTTTAGCCCGGTATCGGGCGGTTGCAGCCATGGGATAAGATGTGCGGCGAATATCAACGGCCCAGTGTCCAGCCCAGCTGCGGGCGCCGGGCGGGTGCAACAACCCATGTACTGTTTTTAAGACAGATCAGTACTGTTGCAACAGTGGGTCATGTGGGCCCACAGACTACTCTAGGTTCTTCAAGTCAAGGTGCCCAGAAACATACAGTTACCCTAAAGATGATCAAACCAGCACGTTTACGTGCCCATCTGGTGTTAATTATAGGGTTTTGTTTTGCCCTTGAAAGCCTCTCTATGTCTGGGCTAAGCTATGTTAAAAACCAAAAAATAAAATCCTCTGAAATCAGATGTAAGGTTTCAAAAGGCTAGTGAAATCAAATGGGTCACATCATGTGGCCCATGAGCACATGTTTTTGTCATCTACCAACGGTCTTGATCACTCAATCATGAAACCCCACTTGTATGGTTCATTTTGTGGACTATCTATCTCGTGAAAAGATGAAATCTTGGATTTTTGCATATATTAAATCTTTTGTTTTTTTTTTTTTTTTTTTAAGTTTATTGAAGAAAGTTGTATTCCTTCGGTTAGTATATCTTATTCATGTACATGGTAGACCCTATAGTTTAAAGCCAGAAAACTCGACTCAACTGGACTCAACTAGACTCAACCAGTTAACCGTACAGATCATGAATCATCTGGATTTAAACACACAAATGGGACACCACAGGAAGAAACGTACAATCACCCCTAAATCCGACAATTCACTAGGTGTGGCCCACCTGAGTTTTGTGAAGGCATCATTTTTGGAGTCTCCTTTTAATCCTGGTGGGCATCACCTGATTAATAGGGTGGATGGAGATGAATTTTGCTACACCCAGTACTGCTTACGTACGCTGCATATGCGCCCATCCCAGCAGTGAGTGAAGAAGAAATCTTGAGGGACATAGAATGCGGAGAAAGTGAGTATCTCTCAAGAGAGCCTTTGGACACCGGAACCTAGTTGGGGCTCACGACTGATGTTTGTGAGAAATCCACCCTCTCCATCCATTTTGTGAGCACATTTTAGGACGTGAGACAAAAATGAGCTGTATCCAAGAATCAATTGGGCCACACTAAAGGTAAAGGTGGGCAGAAAAATTCCTACCGTCAAAACGTCCCTGAGTCCACAATGAAGTTTATATGCCATCCATAGTACCATTCATGATACTGTCATTCCTATTGGGATGAACTGAAAACACAAATATTAGCCTTATTCAAAACTTTTGTAGCCCCATGAATATTTGAATTGTGGACATTCCATAAGTACTTCTATATTTGTCACGCCTCGAAATCCGAACTCAGAGTGTGCATCTTTCGGCCCAGTTTACAGGGTATAACTGGTGCACTAAATGCATTTATAACGTTAAATCACTTTAAGAGGCATAAATAATGAAATACTAAGTTATCATTTATTCATGAAATATTCAATCATAAACCAAGTCCACCCATTTGGGACTATTAGTTATCTACTAATTATTGAAAATAACAAAGTAAAACAAACTAGTCTAAACATCTTGGTTTAGGGCCGCCACTTCTTTCTCGGTTAGATTAGGCCAATAGTCTTGCAGTTCCTCTATGGTCTCACTTCATTATCAGGGGCATTCTCTGAAGGTTCAACGTCCACATCATCTGTATATTTTTAATCCACAACATCAGCTGGAAAGCCCAGTGAGTAACCCAATACGGTTCACATGCATTTCAACTAAGCAGGATAACACATGCCATTAAATACACGTAATACATAATTTAATGCAAGAATGAGTTTAATATGAAATGATGCACCAAGTGGGCATATATTCATTCTTCCACTTGCTTCGATTGGATCCCATCAATCGGCTCCCCCTTCCTTGTAGGGCGGACTTCCACATATTAGTGGGCTTCCAAGATGGTCCCTGGGTAACCAGGTACTTAAGTACTTACCGGTCTTCCAGAGTCGAACTCCAGGCACAATAATTCATAAATGCATGCAATAATTTACATCCATACAATAATTCACATCCGTACATTTTATCTCTCCTTTTGAGAGGCAACATTTCATGATGTTTGTAAATGAAATTATTTAAATAATATTTAAACAAGCATGAATCAATCAATATCACATTTTACATCCATCACACAACTTAATTAAAATGACAAGGAAACGTGTTAGGATGTACTCACCTGTTGATAGTGGCGATTACTTTGTTAATTTTGTCACGTCCTGAGTAGAATTAGTCCCGAATCTACAATAAATGTAATTTATATTTATACATTACCAATCTAGCCTTAATATGTTTATTTTCAATTTGAATTATACTTTTTGAGGTTTAGTTCCTTAATGGATGGTCCAGATTCGATTATTGTGACCCACGTTTTCAAAAGGAATGGCCCTTTTACTATTTTTCTGATGGTACGACCTACTTGATTGGTGGGTCATCCTATACTTGGTCACAAGTTCCCCAATGGTACACTACCAAATATGGTTGATTATATTTTGCAAGGTTCTTATCGTAGGATATCCTAAAATGATCCATTTATGAGAATCCCTACCATACCTCCCCACTATTTCACTTGGCATGGCCCGCCTGAAAATCTGATTGGGCTGATTTTTTGTCACAAAACTAATAATTCATTACTCCTAGAGATTGGGTGGATCAGATTTTCCAAAGACCACACAGTGGGGCCCACAAGCTCCCAACCAGTGGACAGGTGTTGTCCCCACTGTTTATCTTGGTATGGCGTACTGGAATATCTTGTATAGGCCATTTTTGGTCCTTAACTAGAAAACTTATTTATTAAGATATTGAACGGATTAGATTTCTAAAAATGTCATCAAATGGGTCCCAAAAGTGGACAGCAATCCAAAATCGGACTGCCTTAACCATGTGTGTTGTTATCATTACTATTTTAAGTGGTGTGGGCCATCTGAGATTCGGATTTATCTGATTTTTAGACCCAAGCTGTAAAACATTATAATACAACATATGGTTGGCTTAGATCTACTGATTTCATCACAATGGGGTCCACGAGTGGACCGCTGTCCATGCCTAGAATTTCTATCTTTTTAAATTTCATTTTTATTTTATAATTTTTCACCATTAGTTTGTTTCAGGTGGTGTGGCCCACTCGGACCTCAGTTTGGGTCCAAATTCGGACACTAGTTCTAAAATGAGATGTAGGAATAAATGGACGGAGTGGATGTACAAAATACATCAAGGTGGGTCCCATGAGTGGGGGCCCACGTCACTTTCTCAAAAGTCCAACGCTGGACGTCTAGCCACTTATTTTCTTTCCTTTTTTTTTCTTTTTTTTCTTTCTTTCTTTTTTTTTATTATTTTATTAAAAGTCATATGTGGGGTCTACAAGAGATCTGATCCGACCATTGGGTCGGCCACCTCATTGTGGGCTCAATAAGATTTTGGAATACTATACATTCATCATAGTTGATTTAATAATGAAATAAAATCATAATAAAAGAATTATAAAGGCTATTATTCATCTAATCAATGTGGCCCATCTGAAGGTCCATTCGATCTGAATTTTGTGGCCCATGTACATTTTGGCCTTATGGTCATTATGACCGGGTCCAGATCGATTCCTGGCCCACCCAAATGGTCCCCACCAATCACGATCATATATTCAAGGGTTACGATAGAATTAGGGTCCCTAGATCCGTACAATGAATGGACGGACGATCCAACCCGTTCATTGGTTGATTCTGGCCTACTTAAATGAAATACAAAAAACACCTACTTGATTTAGCCGCAAGATCCCTCCATTCCTCCTTTTTTCTCTCCTTTTCTTTCCTTTCTTTTCTTTTACAATAGATGAAATACCCTCTCGCTCTTTCTCTTTTTAAAGAGAAGTTTGTTGGAATTCGTTGCGGATAAGATGGGTTGGTTAAGATAAGATAAGATAATTTTGAATTTCAAAATTTGTATTTAGAGCAAAAAAAAAAGAATATTAAATTCTTGTTAGTAATAGGACTCGATCCCTAGTCTTCCCTCTCGCTTAAGAGAGCTTTAACCAATCAGTCCATGCTTTTCTTTTGTTTATTATCTAAAATTTATTTAGTTAAACTCATTATTGTTCCTAAAAGAAAATTTTCCTATCGAAATTTTATGGTCGTTACAATATTGCTCGGCAGCTGAGCCAAAAATTGAAGCATATCCGAAGCTTAAGTGGACCATAACACAAGAAACCGTGGGGAATAATGATTTCTACAATTGAAACCCTCCTAGGGCCCATAGTGATGTTTATTTGTCATCCACCATGTTCATAATATCACACAGATATGGATAGTGTTGTGCGCGAGTTGAGTCGAGTCAAGCATTACCCCTGCTCAGTGCTCGACTCAAACCCCTACCCTTGCTCGATAGCACTTGATTCGACTCGGCTAAGTCGAGCATGGCCTTGCTCAGTCAGCAGACCAAGCGAGTTGGAGTTCAAATGAGTATTATCACATTGGGATCAGATCTTGAACACTTGCTACTCATATCCATATCTCTCTTTTGTGGTATTGACATACGAAAAGCCTAAACAAAAATAGTAATGGGATTGTAGTTGAAGGGGAGTAGTTAGCTCTAATGTCCCCGACATATTGTGGTAAGATACATCGAGATTATAACTATCAGATCTGGGTCATGTTTCAATTATCCAACAGTTGATCGATGGAGATATGTGTGTCTTTCTAGCTTCCTTGAAAATCTTCAATATTGTAAGATGAAAAAATTGTCTAACATAACAAAATTTATGGAGACGGTCCAAAAACAAAGTAAAATAGTGTTTAAAATTTCATTATTAAGTTTCTATTTTTTCTCCGATGTCCATATTCCTCTGAGCCACATTATATAAATGATTTAGATCATTAAAACATGACTTCCAATGGCAACTGATCACTACAGCGGGAAGGAAGAAGGGAGAAAGAAAGGGTAGCATTTTTCAAAGCCTTTTGAATGGAGTTTTAAAAGCAGTTGCAGCATGTAGTCTTATCTACACTTCCATCAGCATTATACTATTTATTATTTAAATGTAGTAGAAAGGAATATATACTTCAAAAATTGCATCATCTGCCTTCATGTAAGATACACACGCAACGTACTTAGGCACCTAGAAACTCTACACGTGGCATATAATAACTCACTGTGATGTGTTATTTTTAACCGTTCAATAATGTTGTGGGACCCACAGTGATGTATGTGTCTTATCCACATCGTCCATCCGTTTTTATAGCTCATTTTAGGGTATGAGCACAATTTTGAAGCATATTCAAAGCTCAAATCCATTGCCCATTTCTGGGACCACACAGGATGAACGAACCAGATCTCGCACACAAATGTTGCATTCATCGGGCAGACAAGTGTGGAGGCTTTCCGTGCCTGTTAGGAATGCGAACGGAACACATTAAATTGAGGGTTTTCCTTAAAGCACTGATAGACTTGTTCAAGATCCCGTCCATTCATTAATTAGTGGGATCCGAAGTGAGAATGGCCCACCTAAAATTCATGTGTGCTCGATCTAAATCGTTCATCTAGTCTAGCATTTAGTAAGAGTGTAGGAGAGGGAGCACTGATCGAACGAGTAGTGACGGACGACCAGGACTGTAGTGCAGGGGTAGCTAGGCAGGAGCGCAGAGAAAGACGAACGAGTGAGCAAGGACAGGGTAGGACGGTGATGGACGCTGGTCGCTGGACAAGCAGGGGCAAAATGGGGCAAAATGGTTTGGGATTTGGGGGCTCGATCGGGCAAGAAAAGGGAAAGAGGGGGAAATGAAATTTGCAAAATGGTTAGGTTTTTTTAAAAGTGGTATTTATATCACTTGCAAAAAAACTGAGTCGAAACGAGTCGAGTTCGAGCTATATTCTGAGTCGAGCCGAGTCAAGTAGGCCCCTGCTCGGTACTCGCTCAAACATCTTTCGAGTTTAGAAATATGACTCATACTCGACTCGAACCTCGTCCGAGTTGATCCAAATCGAGCATTTTTTAGCTGAGTCGAGTGAGTTTTTCGAGCATATTCGACTAGTGTACAGCTCTAGATATGGATGAAGGTTAAAAAAAAAGGATTTCAGATCCTTTGTTGGCTGCCAAGTAGGAAATCCCTGCTTTGAGCCTTTTCATTAGTCCACATCACACTGCATTTCGTTAGTGTGATCAGGTTGCACTGAGGGTGTGATTAGGTTGCAGACCTAGTGATGACGTGAGGTGTGATTAGGTTACACTGAGGATGTGACATGGTTGTAGACCTAGTGATGACGTGGCCCAATAAAAAGGCTCCAAGCAGGGATTACTACTTGGAACCAACAGAGGATCCAAGTGCAGATTAGGTACTACCCGAGCCTGTGCAGAGCTCGGGACAGGCTCGAAGTGGCACATAAGTGTCACGTTTATATATTGGTGGAGAAGGCACGAATTAGGTATTACTCGGGCTTGTGCAGAGCTCGAGACAAGCTCGACATGACATGTACATGTCACGTCTATATTGGTGGAGAGCACGTTCTCAAAAGAGACCTGCCATGTCAGCAAGCCTAACACAAGCCTGTGATGTCTGCTCTAAACCAATATGCACGTGCCTCATACTAGCCTGTCCCAAGCTCTGCACAGGCTTGGACAAGCCCAGGTATTACCTAATCCGCGCTCTAGTGGAGAGCATGTTGTCAGTAGAGACCTGCCACGTCAGCAAGCCTAACACAAGCCTATCACGCTCTACTCTCCACCAATACACACAAGCTAATGTGCTACCCTGTCTAAAGCTCTGCACAAGCTTGGTAGTACCTAATCCACACTCGAAGAAGGATCTAGATTAAAAAAACAAATATCAGCCCCAAGAAGAATTTTTCAACGTAAATGTTCTATCTACACTGTTTCCATGGCGTGGTCACTTGAACTTCTAAGATGCTTCATTTTTTATTTTTTATTTTATCATCCAACCCGTTCATAATATCATGGATGAAGGTAAAAAAACAAATATTAGCTTGATCCAAAGCTTTTGTTGCCTCTAAGAATTTTTCAATGGTAAATGTTCAATTCACGCTGTTTCGTGTGGTGTGATCCCCTTGAACTTTGGATATGTTTCATTTTTTATATCAAGCCCTAAAATTATTGGGTAAAATGGATGGACGGAGTGGATAATCTATATAAATTACAGTGGATCCCACAGATTTTACTCAGTACCTTGTTAACTTACTACGCAATCCGTTCCTTCCCTACCCTCCTTTTCCTTTAGTGCAGCTCACTTGATTTTTGGATGCAACTCATTTTTTATCTCACGTCCTAAAATGAGCTCACAAAACGTATGGACGAGTTGGATTTCTCGCAAACATCAGCAGTGATCCCACCTAGATTCCCTACATCGAAAGGCTTTTGCATTCCGGAGAGATTCTTTGCCATTCTTATCTCTCATCAGTTTGGAGAGATTCTCGTATGAGAGAGGAGAGAGGAGACTCGCTCTCTCCATATTCTACACTCCTCTAGATTCGAACCTCACCCACGGTGCTAATGCAACATACGCAAGCTGTGGCTGTGGCAAAATTCTTTAGGTTGGATGGCATATACACGACCTTGAAACCTACATTCCATCTGGACGTTAATTTCTATGGTGGGTGTTATGGGTAAAGAGCCGACCTGATAGAAAGCGCTTTCTGCCGACCCGATAAGGACGAGCCGACCCATCTCAGGCCCCGGGTACGAATCGGGTCATGTTAACCCGATGGAAACTCGTCGGCTCGGTCCGATGTAATGAAGGTTATCTTAAGCAAGCTGAGCTGTAAAACCGTAATCTTGGGCTCACTCCAAGATATCAGGAGAAAAGATCGACATCCCCAGCTTTTAGGGATAAGGATCTTCGATTGTTATATGCAGATCCTAAGATCCCGGGAACCCAACTGGCAGTCTGCTAAAATCACGACTCTTCAGAGGGCAAGTAATCTGGCAACCTAAGTCTATAAATAAGGATATTCTCACCATTATCAAGGTACGCAAGCTACTATCGATCTATACTAAAAAATATCCGATTACTCAAAATCACTGACTTAGGCATCGGAGGGTCTTCGGCTGGACCCCAGCCACCCCCCTTATCCTCTGTGTTCTTTTGCAAGATCTGAGGATTTCGTCATCTCCGTCCTTTCATACCGGAAGCCCAACTCCATTCAACTATCCAGATCATATATCTACATCTTCGTCTGTTGACCAATTTTTGGCATCAACAGTGGGTGTCCCCTTCCCCAATGTGTCCCCCGTTGGCCCACCTGAGTTATGAATCAAGCCGAGTTTTACCTTTTAAGCCTAACAATGGGGGCGCCTATAATAGACGGGTTGTATGGCACCCACACATCTCAAACATACGTGCGAACGAGAGTGATCATGCCACGCATCTGTGATTTCAGGGAATACCTGCAGCCTTAAGACCTGTGGGGCCCACCGTGATGTATGTGTTCTATCCACTCTGACCATCTGTTTCTCCAGTTTATTATATGCCATCAGCCCATAAATGAGGCAGATCCAAAGTTTTAGATGAAGCTGATATATGTGTTTTCCCTTATGTGTTATATCGCAAATAGTGGGAATAATGATTTTCCTTATGTGCGATCCTATAAACAGATGACAAATAAGCATAGAGCCCTAACAAGGTTTCAACAATGGAAATCATTATTCTCATTATTTCTTATGGTGTGGTCTACTTGAGCTTTGTATATGCTTTAATTTGAGCTCAACCTCTAAAATAATATGGAAAAATGGACGGATGGCATGGGTAAACTACATGCATTCATGGTGGGCTCAATAAAGTTTACTAGGTAAGATTAAAGCTTGCTAAGTTACTCAGGACGATCTCCCAGCTTGACAGAATCCGCTCAGATGCGGATTTCCTGCAAAAGCTTTCATAAAGTTCCTGTATTCGAAGCTGATTGGTCGGACCTTTATGTGAGGACCAGATCTGTGTGAGGCCCACTGTGATGTATCTGTTTCTCCACAGTCCACTGGTATGTGCCATAAAATGAGGTCAATCCAACACTCTAATAGACCACACTAGAGATGCCTCTTGCATTTAATGAAATTTGTATGCTTTGTGCATTTAATGCAACCCAAGCTTACTATTTGGGATGGTCCACTATAGCATTGGAACTGCCTTAATTTTGGACCCATGCCCTAACATGATCTAGGAAAAGGGATCGATTACATGCATTCATGGTGGGCCCAATAAACAGATACATTACTGTCCACGCATATTTTTTTGGTTGGACACAGTACACTTCCTCGTGTACTAGGTGGGACACATCATTTTTTTTCTTGAGAAATCGACCCCGTCCATCCGTTCTGAGAGATTATTTTTAGACATGTAACTAAAAATTAAGAGGATCCAAAGTTCAAGTGGATGTTACCATAGAAAACAGTGGAGATTCAATATGACCAGGGTTGAAACATTCATATATGACCACAAAAGTTTTGTTTCAAGATAAGGTTTTTGTGTTTTCTCTTCATCCTTGTGGGAATGACCTTGTAAATTAACGGTTTGGATGGTGTATAAACTTCAAGGTGAAACCCAAAAAGATTTTAACAGTATGCATTTTTTCCCCCAATTCTTCCTCTTATATGGCCCGCTTGAGTTTTGGATCCACCTTTTTTTTTTTTGTTTTTTTTGTTTTTTTGTTCATGTTGCAAAATGATCTCGCAAAACGGATGGACAAGATGGATTTGGGCCCACCTAGCAGGAAATGGCTGAAAATCAGTGTCCAATCCGATCTCGTATCTGTGCATGCGTATATGTATGCTTGTCCTGTGCTTATAGAGAGCTTACACGTGGCAAAGCCAAAGAAATGCGACCGAGTACACGACAACGCTGTTGAAAGAGTCTCCATCGTTTTCCATCCAAAAGTCTAATTCCACACGCGTGCAGGCAATAAATCTCCAGTATGGAACACGTGTGAACGATCTAATCTTTCCATCAAATGAGACTCAATGGATAGATCTTCTTTCTCTAAAAAATCAGACCGTTGAACTACTAAAGTCCGTCACAATATACTAAACAAAACTGACGGTTAAAATCCATTTATCTCTAACCGTCCTTGTTTTTTTTTACACTATGAATCACCTAGTAAGTAAAATAGAATAATTATTAGGTTATAAGATCTAGATAGTGTGACCCACCTAATTAAAAGTTCTGATCTTGTATATGTAGGCCATATTGATACGTGTGCTTGTGCACGTGCTTGTTTAGACAGGCAGCTCAGAGAGAGAGTCTTTGGTTTGCAAAAACATGGAAATTATCGTTCTTCCCTTGTTCGCATTGAAAGAGATAAAAACAGCCGGATTACGAATTTATGATGTTTTATCCTAATGATAGTTTCCCACCATCTCTCAAATGGTGGTGACTCATCTAACATTCAATCTGGACGGTCCAAATCTTGAGACCCATTCTTGAAGGAACATAAAAATTACACTAATCAAATTATCAAAACCACCGATTGATCCAACGGTTAAAAGCAAAATAATCAGCACTCCATATTCAATGGCTAAAATCCAATCGTTAAATAGCTAGGCCAGTGCAATTTCAAGGACATGCTGCATCAACTACAGCCCACACAATTTGTACGGTCCTGATACTGTGCAAGTATACCATGTGTCCAGCCAGCAAATCACCACCATTATAAATGGTGTTAAACTATCACCATATTTTTTTTTGTCAATCTATATATAACACCAAAACACTACTTAGATAGCTACTCCTCTCAATTGAAGACAGAGAGATGGTAGCTTCAAGAGCTACATTTTTCATTCTATTCACTTTCCTCCTCCTCACGATTACAAGTCCTATTCAATTCCTTGTTTCAATCCCAATCCAAGAGAACATCCTCCAATGCATGGCCCACCACCTCCCATACTCCATCCAAATGCCCCACATCATCTACTCTCCAAATACAACTTCCTACACCTCTCTCTTGAATTCTACCATCCAAAACCTCAGGTTTGTGTCCTCCACCATCCCAAAACCTCTCCTCATTGTTTCACCCACCCATATATCCCAAATTCAAGCATCCATCACCTGTTGCAAAGATCATGGCCTACAACTAAGAGTCCTAAGTGGGGGCCACGACTACGAAGGTCTGTCCTACTTATCAATGTCTGGCCCATTCATCGTCATCGATCTCATCAATCTCCGATCAATCACCATCAACATCGAAGATCACACCGCATGGGTTCAATCCGGTGCAACGCTCGGCGAAGTCTACTACGAGATTGCACAAAAGAGTGGCTCCCATGGCTTCCCTGCAGGGATCTGCCCCACCGTTGGCGTGGGTGGGCACTTTAGCGGAGGTGGCGTCGGGACCATGATGAGAAAATACGGTCTCGCAGCTGATAATATCGTTGATGCCTATTTTATCGATGCCGATGGACGGATCCTTGATCAAACTCTATGGGTGACGATCTGTTTTGGGCCATCTGCGGGGGCGGCGCATCAAGCTTTGGTGTAATTCTCTCATGGAAGATCAAGCTGGTGCAGGTCCCACCTACTGTGACTGTTTTCACTGTCTCCAAGACCTTGGAACAAGGTGCAACCAAGCTTGTGGAAAGGTGGCAATCCATTGCACACACATTCAGTGAAGATCTCTTCATCAGAGTCATCATCCAACTAATGGATGGAGTGGACCCAAGATCAAGGACATTACAAGTCCTATTCAATTCCTTGTTTCTTGGGACTGTGGAAGAACTCCTACCCTTCATGGGAAAGAGCTTCCCTGAACTGGGTTTGGAGCCGAAGGACTGTTTGTCAATGACTTGGATTGAATCAGTTCTATATTTTGCAGGACTACCACATGGGCCAGGACATTCCATAAATGTCCTACTGGATAGAAGACAGCAAGACAAGGCCTCTTTCAAGGCTAAATCTGACTTTGTGGAAAAACCCATACCACAAACCGAGTGGGAAGGTGTTTGGGAGAGGTTGTTAGAAGAGGACACGGTCTACGTGATCATGGACCCTTTGGGTGGTAGGATGAGTGAGATATCAACGGCTGAGATTCCTTTTCCGTATAGGAAAGGATATTTGTACAACATACAATACAATGTGAAATGGAATGGGAAGGGGGTTAGATTGTCCAAAAAACATATACATTGGATGAGGAGATTGTATAGCTACATGAGTGCTTATGTGAGTAGGACTCCTAGGGGTGCATATCTAAACTATAGGGATCTTGATTTGGGTATGAATAATCTGAAAGGGAATGTTACCTACTCAACGGCTAGGATCTGGGGTAGGAAATATTTTAAGGGTAATTTCAGGAAATTGGCACGTGTGAAAGGTAAGGTGGACCCTAGTAATTTCTTTAGGAATGAGCAAAGCATACCACCTTTGTTTGCAAAGGAAAGAGGGAAGGGAGTTTGATTTAGCTGTTTTTGGAATCTTCTTGGGAAGACTTGTGGTGGACTCTGAGCCACAGCTAGATCCGAGCCGTTCATCAGGTGGGCCACGCTGTATGGATTCATGAGCTTTAAAATAAGGTTGGTTTGCTGTTTGGGTGGCGGAACAGGTGTGCAAAGGAATGGACGGTTAGATGAAAATGAACAATGGTACATGTTCAACAAACAAGGTTAGCCTACATTCAATACACAGATGTGGCCCGCCAGCTTAGAGGTAGGTCGTGCTTGCTTGATGGGTGGATTGGATTTTGCACGTGTTTTAGGTTGGCATGTGTGTGTGGGTACAAAAAAAGAAATGTACACTGACCACAATTCATGTATGAGAAAGAGTTCATTGTAATAGAGACTCGAGTTCGTTTTGCCTGTGTCGCGACTTAGGATATTCCCAGCATGTGTCTCTCCTGTGGGCCCCACATGCTGAGATGCTCAGATGATTTGAACCGTCCATGTTCCTGGTATTTCCATAGATAAGCTATCATCACGGAATCACTCCTCAATGACGATATTAATCTTCGAGTTTTTGAGTTGAATGTGAGCCACCAAGAATTTTTTTTCAATGTTTATGTTCATCTACAGAAAATAGACGGTTCTGATCATACGACCATCTCAGCATCTAGGCCCACTGAGGTGACACATGATAGAATCTTGAGTCTCAATGGTGGCAAAACGAATCGAGAATCCCTTTATATCTGTATCTCGTGATCGCCATGCGATGGTGCGATGATTTGAACCGTTCATATATGTTCTTGGCACTTTCATAAATAACCCATGGTCCCAAATCACACTTTAGTGACAATCAAGGCCAGCAGTGAAGGCACTATGGCTTGTGGGCTTAGCCTAGTTCGAGCCAGGCTTGGACTAAAAAAGTATGCCTGAGAGCTGAACCCGGTCTTAAATTTTAAAGCCCATTAATGAATTGGACTGGGTTTGGGTGGTTTGTGGATAAAATATGGATGGTTTATTCATCACATGGGCTACATCATTGATATTAACAGACTGCAGGTGATGCTCGGTCCACCTTGAGAGAAAATTAGCCTAATTTTTGCTGCACATCTTAATGGTATGGCCCACCTTTTGAATGATTTACATGTTAGACTGAAACTTAATTTCAATGGAATATAAAACATTGTATGCCACGTTAACATACAAATATAAATAAAGATCCCAAAATTGCATGCATAGATTCAACATTTTACTGATGAAATATTGAGTTTCTTCGGTAATTGTTTTTATCTCACAGTTTTATTGCCACGAAACCTGCAACAAAGCTTTTCATTGGTAATAACTTTTACCCAGAAAAATCTAACTTTTACCAAAGAAAAATTCCTTGATAAAAGTCGTATTTACCAATGTATGCAAGGACTTTAGCCACTGGATCTAAGTCTTTACCAATGTGCCAAACCATTCATTTTATGTGCCTCACTTTTATTGGGAATTTAGTAATAATAAAATAAAAAGTGTATAATTAGGATCCAAAAACTTCAACACTTTAATTTTTCTAAGATATAGGAGATGACTCTTATCAAAGGAAAAGATCAAGTGATCAAAGCTTGAAATATCTGAACTAAGGTATTTCATAACGGTAACAATGGCCGATATGATACAGGCTGTAACAGCGATTAAGGTCTTTTTTTTTTATTGAAAAAATTAAAGTCAAAAAACTTATATTGATCTTGTAATGGACCATTATAGCCTTTATGGGAGGCGTACTCAATGAACCATTCGGTAACGATTGTTACGGCCTTATGATCCTATATATAATGTATAACAGTTGTCACCATTACCTTTGTGTAACCACCTTTACAGCTCCCTAACAGTCGTTACAGCACTCCATGATCTGAACCCTTTGATTAGTAAAAAAAATAAGGTGTGTTACACAAAGAGAAGAGGGGGGAAAATAAAGGGCCGAGGAAAGGTGGGGCTACACACGGGTGTGTATTAGATATAAAAAAGAAGAGAGATTAGCGTAGGCAATGTGATATACAATCTTAACCATGCAAATGTAAATGGAAGTTTGCATTTCAAGCACACAAAATATTGCATGTGAGAAGTTTCTCAATACATTACAATCCATGATAACCACACAAAGATGTATTCAAGAACAAATATAAACAAGTGGGATTTTAGGATCCTGCTCATCATCAAACCTGCATTTATTTTTGCTGACACACAGTTTTCCTATATGGGTCCCATTTTTCAGTCATTCAAACCTCTGATCCGACGGCTCTACTAGATGAGACCAAATATCAAACCTTTAGAATGTTCCGGTTTGGGGGACAGGAGTTTTCCGTCATTCACAATGTAGCCGATCAGATTAACGGTTCAGATCACGGAACCAATGGGGCATTTCCTAGTGAACAGGATCATCTAGTTTCTCTACAGAAACCTATCTGCTTTTCAAAGGCGCCACAAATTCAAACCAATGCTAACTTCTTCATCTCCTCTTCCATCCCAACAAGAGGTGGAATGCTTTGCTCATTCCTAAAGAAATTAGTGGGGTCCACCACACCCTTCACACGTGCCAATCTCCTAAAGTTACCATTGAAATACTTCCAACCCCAAATCCTAGCCGTTGAATAGCTTGGGTTACCTTCCTCATTCACTCCCAAATCAAGGTCCCTGTAGTTGAGATAAGCACCCCTTGGAGATCTTGAAACATGTGGGCCCAGGTACTCATGCAGCCTCCTAATCCAATCTACATGCTTCTTAGACCCCTCAACAGCATCTCTTTCCCCCCATCTAACCATGTATTGTATATTGTACAAATACCCTCTCCTATATGGGAAAGGAATCTCAGCCGTTGATATCTCACTCATCCTGCCACCCAAAGGGTCCATGATCATGTACATGTTCTCCTCCTCCAACAGGCTCTCCCAAATCCCTTCCAAACCA
Organism: Liriodendron chinense; assembly: GCA_003013855.2. NCBI lineage: Eukaryota > Viridiplantae > Streptophyta > Magnoliopsida > Magnoliales > Magnoliaceae > Liriodendron > Liriodendron chinense. The sequence continues at coordinate 59,154 of PVNU02002822.1, forward strand.
ATTTGAGAAATGGGTTTCTCCACAAAGTCAGATTTGCCTTTGTAGAAGGCCTTCCCTTGGAGTCCTCTATCCCATAGGACATCTATGGAGTGTCCTGGCCCATATGGGAGTCCTGCAAAATATAGGACTGATTCAATCCAAGACATTGCCAAACAGTCCTTTTGCTCCAAACCCAATTCAGGGAAGCTCTTTCCCATCAAGGGTAGGAGTTCTTCCACAGTCCCAAGAAACAAGGAATTGAATAGGTATTTCAGTGTCCTTGATCTTGGGCCCACTCCACCCATTGGATGGATGATGACTCTGATGAAGAGATCTTCATTGAATTTGTGAGCAATGTGTTGCCACCTTTCCACTAGCTTGGTTGCACCTTGTTGCAAGGTCTTGGAGATGGTGAAAACAGTCACAGTAGGTGGGACATGCACTAACCTGATTTTCCATGATAGGATCACACCAAAACTCGATGGGCCACCCCCTCTAATGGCCCAAAATAGATCTTCACCCATGGATTTCCGATCATCGATCCATCCATTAGCATCGATCAAGTAGGCATCAACAATGTTATCGGCTGCGATGCCATATTTCCTCATCATGGTTCCGATCCCGCCGCCGCCAAAGTGTCCACCAACGCCGACGGTGGGACAGATCCCTGCCGGGAACCCAAACAAGCCGCTCGTTTGCGCGATCTGGTAGTAGACTTCGCCGACCGTTGCACCAGATTGGACCCACATTGTGTTGTCTTCGAGATTGACGGTGATCGATCGGAGGTTGACGACGTTGATGATGATGAATGGGGCATTGTAGGAGGATACATAGGATAGCCCTTCGTTGTCGTGGCCCCCACTTCGGACTCTGATGTTCAGGCCATGGTTCTGCAGCAGATGATGGATGCTTGGATGTGGGATGCATTTGTGGGTGTGATGATGAAGAGAGGTTTTGGGGTGGTGGGGCCCAGGAACCTGAGGTTTTGGATGGAAGATTGGAGGATGGAGGTGTAGGAAGAGGTGTTTGGAGTGTAGATGAGTTGGGAATCTGTGGGGGGAGTCGGGAAATAGTAGGAAAAGCATTGAAAGAAGCTGTCTTGGATTGGGATTGAAATTGCAATAGAAAAGGAGAGAAAGATGAGAGAGATCAGAGCAAGGTATGATGAAGAGCTTGAAAGGCCCATTTCCTTCTCTTGACTGTGATTCTGTGAACGTTGGTTTGAATTTGATTGGTTTTAACAGAAAATAATAGACATTAATCTGAGTGTGTAAAATGGTTCATACACTTGCACGCTAGAAATATATACATGCAATGCAATCTAAACCGTCCAAATGGTGGGACCCGATCAAGATGGGTACAAAACCAAATTTTAGACTAAACGGATGTATTAAATGTGTGATTGTTATATATTTCCAGTGGAGGGTTAAAATGAGCAATGGGCTGAACTAACTGATTAGAATCTTGCAATCGATCTGATTCCGAGGTTGTAGGTTTTCTACAGTGGGACCCATTGTTTGGATGGTTGACATTGATTTGCATGTTGCCACGTGTACAATGATGAGTGGGTGCGTTTCTTTTTTTTTTTTTAAGGTGTCGTAGATAGAGTTCTTGATATGCTTTAACAAGTGGCATAGAAATCTAACCCGTCCATATGTTTTTAAGGTGGGCCCTCGCACAGATCTGATCGGACGCTTAAAGGTCCGACCAGGGGTCGGACGCAATCCGCCTCCTTCCCAGCTGCCTTGACCTTAATTTCTGGTCCTGTGGGGCCCACAAAAGTCAAGTCAACAAAATACACATTGAATATCCATAGCCACCCTCTCTTTATAAATACCTCCTTACCCTCCACACACAACACAAGCACCAGGGCCCACAAGCCCAAGCAAAGGCCCACCATCTCTATACATTCCATCGTGGCCATCCAATCACACCTCCCTCTCATCTTCATACTAGGAATCTCTCTCTTCTTCACCCTCACCCATGCAGCCACATTCGAGATCCGAAACCAATGCCCGTACACGGCGTGGGCCGCCGCTAGACCAGGGCCAGTCATGGAACATCAGTGTAAACCCAGGCACGACCAGGTCCCGCATCTGGGGTCGAACCGGGTGCAACTTCGACAGCAAAGGCCGTGGCAGCTGCCAGACCGGCGACTGCAGAGGCCTCCTCGAGTGCTAGGCCAACGGCAAACCACCCAACACACTCGTCGAGTACGTGCTGAACCAGTTCTCCAACACTGACTTCTTCGACATCTCGCTCATCGATGGTTTCAACGTCCCGATCGAATTCAGCGCGGTGTCCGGCGGTTGCACCAGATCGACCAGGTGCGCCACTGATATCAATGGCCAGTGTCCTGCCGAGCTCAAGGCCCCGGGCGGGTGCAACCACCTGTGCGCACCGTCTTCAACACCGACGAGTACTGTTGCAACTCTGGCAACTGTGGGCCCAACAGATTTTTCAGGTTCTTCACGGAACGGTGCCCAGAAGCTTTCGTCTACTTTAGAGACGGTCCGGCCAGTACATTAACGTGCCCCACCCACTACAAGAAAAGTCACCTTTACCCAGGAAATTTTTACCAAGGAAACAAATTTCCTGGGTAATAGTATGTTTTTACATTTACTTTTACCAAGGAAAATTTTCCTTGGTAAAAGGGATAAATAAGTTTTCCTAGGTGAAGATGGAATTATTTGTGGCTAAAAAGATAGGTTTTAGCTTACTTTTACCGAGAAAAATATTCCTGGTTAAAAGCTCCAATTACCCAAGAATTTGTAACTTCGTTGGTGATTGTCCATTTTACCAAGGAAAGTTTTCCTGGGTAAAAGCAAAATTGTTTCCAAAGAGAAACTTCCTCAGTAAAAGAGTAAATCACCAACGAAATGCACATTTCTTGGGTAAGTAGGAATTTTACCGAGTATTATTTTTCTCGATAAAACAGGAGCCTTTACATACGAAACTTTTTCTTGGTAAAAAGTTATAAATGCCAATGAAATTTAAATTGCATCGATAAATGGAAAGTTATTTCGTAGCTAAAAATGCAATAGTTTTAACTTAGTTTAACTAAAGAAAATAAATCACCAGTAAAAGCCCTCAGATACCGAGGAAAGTTGGTTGATAATTCTCACTTTTACTCAGAAAATTTGTCCTTAGCAAAAGTCACTTTTAACATACACATCACGGTGAATGGTCTCTCTGAATGGATGTAGGGTGTGGTCCAAACATTACCTGCATCCAAACGACCCTTCAGTATACCCTAAATTGGGAATGGGGTCCAATGCAATCTAGTCCATCTGCATTTTGCAGAAACGGAAATGGTATTTGTTGCCGCTGTTTAAATCATCGCAATTGGATGGTCCAGAACATTCATAATCGAACCTATATTCTATGAACAATCTTGTTCATCCGTTTTTGCATGCTGCTGACTGGACGGTTTGGATCATCCCATCAATATGGTGTTTTCAAGGCAGACCGTGAAAAGTGGGTCAGGCTAAATGGACGGTCCAGATCAATCTGCAACAAGTGTATGTGAAGGTTCCCATACACGCCCACCTCCAAAAGCTTGTTATCCAAGCTCCATGGCAATCTATACCATCCAAATACTTTACACAAATCTCGATGGAGCATCGCCTAAAAATTACACTGAGAAGATAATGTTAACCCTCAGATCTTTTGGCATTTGAATTTTGACCATTCATCTTTTACTTCTAGCTATCCATTCAATGTATGGATAGGATTGCTTGAGTGGTGTTATTTTTAGAGTGGATTCTTTATGTGGCCCCAAATTTGGAAAGTCTAGATATAGCTGTACACGAGTGCCACATAAGGAGGTTGAGTCACCACCATTTTGAAAAAATGCGTGATGAACTCTCATATACGGAGCACAGCGAGCGCTATAAAAAGAAGAACTCGCAGGATCTCAAATGGGAGAAATTCATGTGTAGAAGCCGATAGATATTCTACTCGCCTTTTATTTACTTCGGAGCCCCCATCATAGTTTCAAAACAGCCTAAATTTGGCTATAGCCCTCTTTCACGTCAGATTAAGGGCCTGGATGGCATGTATTTCATGTACGGAACACTGTGGGGCCCACGAGCGAACCAATGGTGGACTTTTCCTCTCAAACTTGTTCACTGTGATGTGGTTCACCCAATACAAGGATCAACCTGATTTGCTGGTCCTGTTGGTTTCATCGATGATAATACATCACGGTGGGACCCACAACGTCAATAGCCAAACCGTGTCCCCCCAAATAAAATCACATTTTCCCCTCTTTCGTTCTCCCTCTAAAAAGAAACCCATCTTTCGTTCTCCCTCTTAAAAACCTTTCACTCTCTCCTCTCACTCCAGATCTCTCCCTCTCCCTCACCCTCACGGCCATCGTTCCAAATCTCTCTCTCTCTCTCTCTCTCTCTCTCTCTCTCTCTCTCTCTCGTCGTGGCTCCGATTGTCGAGCCTCACGGCCATCGCTCCAAATCTCTCTCTCTCTCTCTCTCTCTCTCTCTCTCTCTCTCTCTCTCTCGCCGTGGCTCCAATTGTCGAGGAGCATCCTCTCGCCGTGACTCCGATTGTCGAGGAGCATCACCAGATCTCCCAAGGTATTTTTTTTCTCTTCCTCTTTTCTTTTTCTTTTTCTTTTATTTATTGTTTTCTGTGAAATCTTGTGGAAGATTAGGGTTTGAAATGGCGTCTTGTGAAGCTCTTTGTTGTTAGGGTTTTAATTCTTTTCATATAGTTAAAAATGCGATTGGATAACCTCGTCCACATGAGTTTGGGATGGAGCTGTATTTACACCTCACATAGTCCTGCTTCTACGGTGGTACTGGCACCGCTATAGTATGATTGTTTGTACACTGAAATATGCGTTTGTTTGTTGAAATATAACCTTGTCCACCTGAATGATGAGTGTGGGTGATTTTTTAGCTTAGATGTCCTATCATTAGGTGAAGAATATGGTGGTCGGGATGGATTTTGCATAAACATTATGGTGGGTCCCACTGAAGTAGACGAACCGTTTGATCCCATCCACATCCAGCTAGACCTATGTATTTTGTAATTATATAAGCATGTGGGATCCACCATCTATTACGTGTATGGCATGCTTCAGCCCACGCTTCTAATGCATCCTTGGTTCTTGTGGGCCCATGGTTCTAGCCAGACGAATCCCAAGACCATGGCCATTAAAAATTCTAGGATTTTTGTGGCTGCATAAAAAATTCCAACTGTGAATATTTTTGTGGGCCCATGGTTCTTGTAGCTCTTTTTTTTTTAATTATTAATCTGGTCTACATAATCATTTTATGTTTGGAGTGGATCAGTGGGCCTACACTCGTTTATTTTTTTTTATGTTTGGAGTGGAAATCTTTACTCAGTCTACACCAAGCTCTCAATGTTTATTAATGCTTAGATAATGTTACATATTAATGCAATCTCATAATGCTTAGTTTTATGCTTAGTCTCATATTCAGTTTACTTATGAATTGTGATGTGTCTAATTATAAGTTAGACCACTTAGTGGTTTAGTTATATGTTTAACACCCCCGTTTAGAAATCCATTTCGAACAAGTACAATATTTGTTCTTTATGGATTCCTAAATTGTCCCATTTTGGACAATTCGGTACCATACCATATACGTAGGAAGTTCTCATATAATTTACATGCAGTTGGAATTTCGGCTCTCCCTTATTTTCTCCGGGTATATGGTTCTCTATTGATTTAATGCCCCCATACATGAATAATGAATAACATGTGGCAATAAATCAGTAGAGAATTATACATATATCTAGAGAATATGGGGAGATGCTGTCGAAATTTTGACTCGCATGTGAGTTGTATGAGAATCGTACATGGTATGTTACTGAATGGGATAGAGACAAATAACACATCTAGATAGAGACAATTAGGAATAAGTGATTAGCAAGGAAACTTGAGACAATATGAGACAATTTATAGTTATGTATATGTATGTATCCTGGAGGATTTATTGATTAGGGGACTATTTGAGACACTTGTGTCTTGCAGTTTATGGAGGGGCCCCAATATTGTTTGTACTATATATCTATATGCATATATAAATGTGATTGGCCAATTGCTTCAATCTGTAATAGTTCGGACATCGCTCTACTATACATTCGAGTATAGTACATGACATGTATAATGGTTTATGTTACAACTATAACTACTTGACTTATGCCCTTAAAATGATTACATCACCTTACCTTTGCTTTAAATTTCAGCATCTTATTGGTTGAAATGTCCTTAACATTTGCCTCCCTCTTTTTAAATGAATAAATGATTGGTGAGGAAGTCCAAACCCTATCTCTTTTTTAAATGAATAAAATCAAGGGTAATTTTTTGTTGATTAAACTTATAATTTACGTCAACCTATTAAACTCATTTATGATCATTGACTTTGTTAGGATTGTAGAGATGGATAAGAATTGGATGCGAGCTAAGAATAGATTTGGCCCGGAGTATAGTCAAGGGGTTAAAGAGTTCATGGATGTTGCGCGTTGTCGGGTAGATGGAGCCAATAAGATTCGGTGTCCATGTTGTCAATGCATGAACATGTATTATAAGACCGTAGACAAGGTAGAAGACGATTTGTTCATAAATGGGATTGATCAGAGTTACACTTGGTGGGTACATCATGGAGAAGATTTCCATCCGATAAATGAGGCCACTCATGTCGATGATGTCCAAGTTGTGCCAGATGATGACCCAGTTGTGTCAGATGATGAGGATGAAGATGTTGATGAAATTCAGGAAATTCTAGGGGATGCGTATATGGGAACATTTGGAGCGCCATGTAGCAGCCACGATCCTCAGTTGGGTGATGTGGAATCAGGAAAATTTCACAAATTGTTGAGGGATGCGCAGTGTCCACTATATCCGGGGTGTGAGAATTTTTCTAAGTTGAATTTCCTTGTGAAGTTGCTTCATCTGAAGACAATAAATCGTTGATAGTGAACCATGTTGCAGGTTCCAAGTCATTTTTGCAATGTCGATATGAGATGGTAAGATACGAGTTCTCGGTAAAAACTTATTCCATATCTTTTAATTACTTTTCATTCGTAATAATTCTATTGTACTCTAAATTACACAGCGAGATCTTGAGACTGGGCATGAGCGTGGTGCGATAGAGCACTACAAGGATGTTCATTATCGACCACAGAAGGGAGAATGGGTTCACCCATTGGCAGGGGAACATTGGGTAATAACTGGACTGCAAATTAATTTTAGTTTGTTAATTAAGTTTTTTTCTTCACCAACACTTTAATTATGTTGGTAATTATGTTGGTACAGGAGGAGATGAAGATTAGGCGAAGTCAGCCTACACCAGATGGTACACAGCGGAGTGAGTTAAATATTATGAGTGAGGTCCTTGGGACGAGATCGGGATACGTGCGTGGTCTAGGGCATGGGGCTAAGCTCATGGCACCCGCTAGATCGGCCTCCAGTCGTGGTGCAGTCAACGATATTAGACGGAAGGCTGATGCAGCCGAAAGAGAGAATCAACAACTACGAGCACAAATCGACGAGCTTAGAGAGACGGTGATGATGGGTCAGGTTACAATGGAGGTGGAGATAGCGAGACGGATGGAGGTGGAGATAGCGAAACGAACGGAGGAGATACGGGTGCAACAGGAGAGACAGCTGCAAGAGAGGTTTCAGAGTTTCGTTGCGCGCTTTCAGGGTCCCGAGGCCCCTCTACCTCTACCTTCATGGTAAAGATCTTTTGTCCCACCCAAGCTTATTAGAAACCAAAATTATATAATGCTTGATTCAACTCCCTATAATGCTGTATCATTCATCTCATTGAGTCTCTCATGGCTTGAATTGCTTTGGGATTTTTTGATTTGAGTGTTGAAGGTTCCTTCTCTTATTTTGAATGTTGAAAAGAGAGGAAGGTTGGTGAGCAGAAGCAACTAAAAGTCTCACCTGTCCTTGGATCTCTATACTAGTTGCTTTTCCAAGTGAAGGAAGGAATTTATAAAATGTATTTGTGGTTGTCTAAAGCAAAAGTCCATTTTCTCCATCCTTCTTAGAAACAACTATACATGAGCAGAACCGGGCGAACTCTGCCCCAGCTCGTTCAGCCAACCTCGTTTTGGTAATCAAATCGAGTTGAACTTGAGCTAAGTTCAAGCCGATTCGAGTTCTAGCCAGTTTTGAGCTGATTTGAGTTCTATTTTTTGGGTTGAATTGAGTTTAGCTTGTTTAATGAAAGGAATTTATAAAATGTATTTGTGGTTGTCTAAAACAATAGTCCCATTTCTCTATTCTTCTTAGAGCTAACTGTACACAAGTAGAATCGGGTTGAACTTTACCCCAGCTCAGCCTGGCTCAAGTTCGGTTCAACTTGATCATCGAGCTGACCTGGTCTCGGCCTGGTTTGATAATCAAATCGGGCCGAACTCGAGCCAGGTTTCAGCCGATTCAAGTTCTAGCCAATTTCCAGCCAGATAGCTGATTTGAGTTCTAGCTAGTTTCCAGCCAGATTTGAGCTAATTCAAATTCTATTTTTTAAGCTGGATCGAGTTTAGATGGCTTGGTTGGTTTGATTTTGTAATTGTAGACAAAAGAGGTGAAGTGGAGAATAAATTAACAATAAAGCCCAAAACTTATGAAACAAGCTTATGAATCAGAATAAACTAAACAAAAGTGAAGGAATACCCTATTCAAATATTCAATAATATTAGGTTTTTTTTTTAATACAACATTCATACTCGCCGAGCCGAAGGTTATGAGATACAGCTCTCGGTTTTTAACTGTTGACCTCTAACATTTCAATGGAAAACTGCACCTTGAAAGCAAACAACAGGTCTACTGTTAGATTTTGTAGTTCTCTATTCACTGAGAAATCCACAGGGGTTTTCCATGACCACATTTTGGATTCTCATATCCAAACAGGCCCAGGTCATTCTTTTTCTTCTCCAAGCTACTTCGGACAGGGGCAAGCTACCTCCTTACAAAGAAAAGAACTGAATCCAAATCTCCTAATTCTCATGGAATATTATCATTATCAATCAACCCTTCTCTAAGTCATACCCAATTCTTATCTTGATTCCTACTGCAAGAATAACTCCAACACCAAGATTCTCATAATACAAAATTCCCCAATTACCCCACGCCCAAAAAACCAAAACAGGAGATTTCTCCAAAAGACATCCCAACAAGGACTCATATTTGTGTAGACTGTATCTAGATCCTACCAACAAAAGGAAAGATGCTAATTGGGCTAAAAATTGTGGCAATTCATCTGCTGTGCAGGCATAGCAATCTAGTGCTTCCAAAACATGATAATTAGACTGATCAGATTGTTTGAACCGTCTGATTTGCTGGCTGGATTTGGACCGCTGTCCAACTTGTGGGCACGAGTTGGATGGTTGGATCATTCAATCGGTGTAATTTTGCTCAACAGGTGATTGGGATATTGAAAATCGTCTGATAGTGATGGCTGGATTTGGAATGTGACTATTGCCAACCTGACCAAACCCGACCCGAATTTGCTCAACCCAAACCCAACCCAATCCAAACCCAATCCGAGGACCTTGACAACCTGGCCCAAACTTTGGATCATAATTTACTTGTATGAACACCTGACTGCATATTTTATTTACAAGTTTTAATTACTAATATTGTAGTTGTTTTATTTTGCAGATTGTTTGTTGGTGATAGCGGGGATGTTTGTGCTGATTGATTTTTTTTTTTTTTTTTTTGTATTGGTTGAATGTACCGGTGGGATTGATATTTCGATTTTATTCAAAACATTATTACGGTTGAATGGTCATTTTGATTGGTATACGATTGAATGTTCAATCAGGTGATTAGGATATTGAATATTGAATGTTCTATCAGGTGGTAGGGATGTTGAATGTTCCAAAGAAATATTGAATGCTTTCAGGTGGCATGGATATTAGATGTTCCAAAGAAATATTGAATGGTAGGGATATTGGATGTTCCAAAGAAATATTTGTATGTACCGGTGGAATTGACATTTCGATTTTATTCAAAGCATTATATTGAATGGTAGGGATATTGGATGTTCCAAAGAAATATTTGTATGTACTGGTGGGATTGACATTTCGATTTTATTCAAAGCATTATTATGGTTGAATGGTCATTTTGATTGGTATACGATTGAATGTTCAATCAAGTGATTGGGATATTGAACATTGAATGCTTTTAGGTGGTAGGGATATTGAATATTGAATGCTTTTAGGTGGTAGGGATATTGAATGTTCCAAAGAAATATTGAATGCTTTCAGGTGGCAGCGATATTGGATGTTCCAAAGAAATATTTCGTTGGCAATGAAAAGGTAATTCTACTACCTTTTCCTAGGAAACATTCCTTGGCCATAGAGTTTTTCCGAGGAAAATTTTCCTCAATAAAAGTCGCATAATTACCGACGAATTAAACAATAGCCACGAAATTGTTAATTTTTATCGATGAAGTTTTTTGTTGGAAATGGTTAACTTTTTACTGACAAAAAATTTAACTTCATCGGTAAATCTTTTTCCCGAGGGTGATATTTCGACGAAAATAGCGACGAACATTTTCGTTGGGAATAACTTTTACCGAGGAAATTATGACATTTAGCCAGGAAAAATTTCCTCGGTAAAAGTCATATTTCTTGTAGTGACCGGTGCAAACTATAGGGTTGTGTTTTGCCCATGAAAACTTTCTATGTTAAGATATTGGACAACCATATTACATGTGTTATGATTCTGAAATAAGAATTCTTGAAATCTTGGTTTGGGTTTTAAAAGACTAGTACTGCAATGAAATTCGTGCACAAAGATGCTTTTTTTATTATTATCTTTCGTAGCAATCTTACACGTGCATTTAGCCTTTGGGCCTGGCCAGGTCCAATAATCAAGTAGTCAATGATGATTTGAAGATACTTGTAAGTGGTCCATTCACGTACTTGCACTTAGAGCTGAGCATGAATCGAGCTAGCTCGGTTAGCTCGCTTGATTCGGCTCGTTCCAGCTCGATTCGGTTTGATTCGCAGGGAAGGTTAGAATAGAGCCAAGTGGATTTCCCTGACTCGTTTTATAGTTCGAGCCGCACATGAGCATACCCAAGCTCGGCTCGATTCAACTCGAAGCA
>PVNU02002823.1:0-276083 GCA_003013855.2 Liriodendron chinense
CGACCAGTCTTGACCGGTCGGCCATGCACACTGGAGGATGGATAGAGGAGCCCGACCGGTCACGACCGGTCGGCTATAAACACTGGAACCACTTCACATTGGTCCGACCGGTCATGACCGGTCGGCCACACTTGCTGGATGAATGGGAGGTCTGTCTGACCGGTCATGACCGGTCGACAACACTCCCTGGACTGTTTAAAAGTTGGTCCGACCGGTCACGACCGGTCGGCCTTGCGTAAGATAAGTCCTTTCTAAATCAGGACTCCGAAAAACACTGCGCAATGCGTAATCTATCGCAGAATCCGACGCAAGGGAGGTGGATTGCTATAAAAGGACACCTAGGGGCTCTCCCTAGGGTATCAGAGAGGCGAAGGAACGTGGGTTTGGAAAGCGAAGGCGATCGTGGAGCGGCTGCAACTCTCCTATTCGGGTTTTACTGTTTTTATGCTTTATTTCAGAGTTTTTAGTTGTAGCATGACTATGCTCGGCTAAAACCTCTCAGCTAAGGCTGAGAGGTGAAGCTTGTATCTAATTCTATGTTGGTTTCAGTTTAATTCAAGTAATTTACATTCAAGTTTGGATTTTTACATGATTTAGTTCCAAAAAGTGGTAGTTTGAGATGTCTTATCTGAGTTTATGTGCTCCGGACATGAATTCCTTTTAATTCTTTGAGATTATCATGTTTGTTTATCTAAATTCGGATTGTAGTAATCCTTGAGCAGGCCATAGTCCAGAGGCATGGCTGTTACTCCGCAGGCTATGGTTTTGAGTTTAGTATTGATTTTATTGGACTAGAACTTGGAAGTTCAACTTGAATGTGATGGAATGTGTGTGAATGCTTTATTCTCCAACTAGATGAGAGATAGGACTTCAAATCTAGTTGTGTTTTCTACTTGGATTGACTGAATTGACATAGGATTGCTACAAGTGGATCCTTGAAAGCCTTAGTACCTTATATCTCTGATTTTTTAAGTTCCTGTTTTAAGTAAACACTCAATTAAATCTGATTTCTAATAAAAACTGAGTTGCTGGAGTGATTTGGGAGCTGTTACCATTTCCCTGTGGATCGACCTCGGTCTTACCGAGTTTTATTACTACATCGCAGCCTTGCACTTGAGGCGAGCGAACAAGTTTTTGGCGCCGCTACCGGGGAAATTAGATAACGGTTTCCAAATAATTTTAGTGGCTGTAGAAGTAGAAATAGATAGGCTTTCTGATTTTCTTAGAACTAACTAATTTTTTCTGTTTTGTAGGAATTCTTCTCTAGTTCAAGCGCATCAGGTCATATCTTTCTAACTTAGTTTTTTTAGATTACTCTCAGATTTCAGATTTTTAGGATCTAGTTTTAGCCAGTTTCTGGTTTAGTGGTTTATGTCCCGTTGGGAACGTAATCACTCGAATCGTCTCCAATCTAAAGGTGGTTTAGTTGGACCATTGTCAGTCCATAGACGAGTCCGGAATTATCAAGAGCATTGTGAAAGTTTGGGGAGTATGGATCAAACACCTTTAAGGAATCCTCCCCCCCCCCCCCCCCCCCCCCCCCCTACTCCAACTACAAACGCAAATCAGGAAGGAGTAGGAGAGAATGAGGTACATAATGTTCCTCCAATGAGATCACTACGGGATTACCTACAACCTGCCCGTGCAATTACACCTTCTTGCATAGTTCTACCAGCTAACGGTGGGACCCTTGACATAAAACCGGGTGTAATTCAACTTTTACCTAAATTCCATGGGCTAGACTCTGACTGCCCATACTTACACTTGCAAGAATTCGAAGAAGTGTTGGCCACCTTGCATTATCCCAATGTTTCTGAGGATACAATCAGAATTAAACTTTTTCCCTTTACTTTGAAAGAAAGAGCCAAAGATTGGCTTCACTCTCTTAGACCACGCTTGATTAGGTCATGGGTTGAGATGAACCGGGAATTCTTGAAAAAGTTCTTCCCGGCTCATAAAACGAACACCCTTCGAAGGGCCATAATGAATTTTTCAGCTAAAGAAGGTGAATCTTTCTTTCAATGTTGGGAAAGATTTAAGGAACTCCTACTTGCTTGCCCACATTATGGCTATGAGAGTTGGCGAGTTATAAATTTTTTCAATGATGGATTAAGTTCCAATATGCGCCAATTTGTGGAAATGATGTGCAATGGCGAGTTTATGAGTAAAAATTCAGATGATGCTTGGAGTTACTTGGACATGTTGGCTAAAAACGCCCAATCTTGGGATACCTCGGATAAACCCAAGAACCCCAAGCCCACTCAAGAGAAAGGAGGGATCTATGTCCTTAAAGAGGAAGACGACGTGAATGCAAGGATAGCCAACCTCACAAGGAAGGTTGAAACCATGGAACTTAGCAAAAGTGGAGTTCCCAAGTCCAAGGAAGCTGTTGAAACTACATGTGGGATTTGCCTCACCAACTTACATGCTACGCAAGATTGTCCCACAATTCCTGCATTTAAGGAAGTGCTATAAGAGACAGCCAATGCCACATATGGTTATCAACGGCCCTTCAATGGACCGGTAGGTAATACATACAATGAGAGTTGGAAGAACCACCCAAATTTCAGTTGGAAGAATGCTCCTACGGGCAATCCTACCCACTCCCAACGAGGGCCACCCATGCAAAATATGGCCCCACCTCAATTCTCATTGGAGGATACCTTGAAAATGTTTATGCAAGGGCAAGCGCAAATAAATGAATCGAATCAGCAAATGTTCCAAGAGCTGAAAGTCTCAGTTGATGAGATTAAGGGACGTTTGAATGCTAGGGAAGGGACCTTTCCGGCCCAACCTCAGCCCAATCCAAAGCAAGTACATGAAGTGAGCATCCCTAATCCTTCCAACCAAAACATGGAGCAAGCTAAATCCATTACCACCCTTAGAAGTGGTAAACAAATTGACAAGACTATTCCGGTGAAGGCCGATGAGCCTAATGATCTGGTAAATTCTGAGGATGAAAATGGATCTAACTTAGCTCCACAACAACCGGAACGCATTTACAAGCCCGTAGCACCATTCCCTTCGAGATTGGTTGCCCCAAAATCTCTTCCAAATTCTTAAGATATTCTAGAGATTTTCAGACAAGTCAAGATCAATATCCCTTTGCTTGATGCCATTAAACAAATTCCCTCTTATGCCAAGTTTCTAAAAGACCTATGCACAACAAAACGCAAATATAATGTGCAGCAAAAGGCCTTCTTAACTGAGCAAGTAAGTGCCATCCTCAATCAAAAGACCCCCCCAAAATTCAAAGATCCCGGTAGTCCCACCGTCTCATGTATCATTGGAGACTACCGGATTGAACGTGCCTTGTTAGACTTGGGGGCGAGTGTGAACTTGATCCCATACTCGGTATATGAGCAATTGGGTCTTGGTGAATTAAAACCCACCAAAACCACATTGCAACTCGCTGATAGATCTATCCGTGTACCGAGGGGGATAGTTGAGGATGTTCTAGTCCAAGTTGATAAATTCTACTACCCGGTAGATTTTATAGTCTTGGACACACAACCGGTTTTGGATGCTAGCACCCAAATACCGGTAATCCTAGGCCGCCCATTCCTTGCCACATTAAACGCAATCATCAATTGCCGGAATGGGGTGATGCAACTATCTTTTGGAAACATGACACTAGAGGTGAATGTGTTTCACTTGGGCAAAAGACATAGGGATGTCGATGATGATGAGTTCTTCGATGTGAACATGCTCGAAACTTTTGAAGAAGAAGAACTCCTCCAACTTGAACCACTAGAAAGCTTGGAGACATGCTTAGCACATTTCATGGATTCTGAAGATCCCATCATTAGTGAGATTGTGCAGGCATTAAATATAGAAAGACCGGTGGTAGATATTAGCCGGTGGAGGCCCCATTTTGAGAAATTACCACCAACCACATCAAGGCCTCTACCGTCTAACATCAAATCACCAAAACTTGACCTCAAACCATTGCCATCCGAGCTTAAATACGTATATTTGGGTCAAGAGGAAACGTTCCCAGTTGTCATTGCCTCCCACCTTGAGAAGGACCAAGAGCTTAAGTTGATTGAGTTACTCAAAGAACATAGGGAAGCCATAGGATGGACAATAGCGGATCTCAAAGGGATAGATCCTTCAGTTTGCACTCACCGAAAACACCTTGAAGAAAATGCAAAAACGACTAGACAACCTCAAAGACGGCTAAATCCAAACATGATGGAGGTTATCAAAGCCGAGGTGTTAAAGCTATTGGATGTGGGTATCATCTACCCCATCTCAGATAGTCAATGGGTGAGTCCTACCCAAGTTGTCCCCAAGAAATCCGGTATTACCATCATTGAAAACGCCAACAACGAGCTTATACCGACTAGGGTGACCACCGGTTGGCGTATGTGCATTGATTATAGGAAGCTCAACACGGTCACTAGGAAGGATCACTTCCCTCTCCCATTTATGGATCAAATTTTGGAGAGGTTGGCAGGCCATTCCTATTATTGCTTCCTAGATGGCTATTCCGGATATAACCAAATTGAGATAGCTCCAGAAGACCAAGAGAAAACCACATTTACATGCCCGTTTGGTACCTTCGCTTACCGAAAAATGCCATTCGGGTTATATAATGCACCCGCCACCTTCCAACGATGCATGTTGAGTATTTTCTCGGACATGGTGGGTGAGTTTCTTGAGGTATTCATGGATGACTTTTCTGTTTTTGGTTGTACATTTGATGAGTGTCTCGAGCACTTGAAGTTGGTCTTGATGAGGTGTGAGGAAAAGCAACTTGTATTAAACTGGGAAAAGTGCCATTTCATGGTACAAAGAGGAATAGTCCTTGGACATATCATCTCGTCCAATGGAATAGAGGTAGACCGGGCGAAAATTGACATAATTTCCAATCTACCACCACCCAAAAGCATACGCGATGTGCGGTCCTTCCTTGGACACGCCGGTTTCTATCGAAGGTTTATAAAGGACTTTAGTCACATCTCAAGGCCTTTATGCAACCTTCTACAAAAGGAGAACCAATTTGAGTGGAGTGCCGAATGTCAATTAGCTTTTTCAAAGCTAGAAGACATGTTGACAACTGCTCCTATCATGCAACCACCAGATTGGTCCATGCCTTTTGAGTTGATGTGCGATGCGAGCGACTTTGCTATTGGGGCGGTGTTAGGCCAAAAGAAAGATAAAAAGCCCCATGTCATCTACTACGCCAGTAGGACCTTGAATCCTGCCCAAGTTAATTATTCGAATACGGAGAAAGAGCTCCTAGCTGTTATTTTTGCCTTGGACAAATTCAGGACATACTTAATAGGATCCAAAGTTATTGTGTACACGGATCATGCGACGTTGAAATACCTTCTTTCTAAGAAGGATGCTAAGCCCCGCTTGCTTAGATGGATCCTACTCCTTCAAGAATTCGACTTGGAGATCAAAGATAAGAAGGGGGTAGAAAATGTGGTGGCGGATCATCTATCCCGCCTAGTCCTACCGAATTCCATTGACGAGTCACCTATTGAGGACTCATTCCCTGATGAGCAACTCTTTTTTGCTATACATCCACCATGGTACGCTGATATAGTTAATTATCTTTCCACAGGTGCGATGCCGACTCATTGGACTGCGCAAGACAAACGTAAATTTCTAAGGGAAGTGCGCAGATTTTTCTGGGATGAACCTCTATTGTTTAAATATTGCCCAGACCAAATAATAAGGAGATGCGTCCCCGATGATGAACACAATTCAGTCATCTCCTTTTGTCATGATCAAGCATGTGGGGGTCATTTTTCAGCAAAGAAAATAACTGCGAAAATTCTGCAGTGTGGTTTTTATTGGCCCACGTTATTTAAGGACACCCACGAGTTTTGCAAAGCGTGCGAGCGCTGCCAGAAGTTAGGAGGATTATCCCGTCGAAATATGATGCCTCTCACCCCAATTCAACATCTTGAAGTTTTTGATTGTTGGGGCATCGATTTCATGGGACCATTCCCCTCATCTTTTGGACATGTCTATATTCTGCTTGCCGTAGACTATGTGTCTAAATGGATAGAGGCTATCCCATGTAGAACCAACGATCATCGTACGGTTCTCAAGTTCCTCAAAGAAAACATACTTTGTAGATTTGGGACGCCTCGAGCCATTATTAGTGATGGTGGTTCTCACTTTTGCAATAGACCTTTTGAAACTTTGATGAAGAAATATGGTATTAGGCACAAAGTGAGTACCCCATACCACCCACAAACAAGTGGGCAAGCTGAAATCTCCAATAGGGAAATCAAGCAGATTTTGGAAAAGACGGTGAGACCGGATCGCAAGGATTGGTCCCTAAGATTAGATGATACACTTTGGGCTCACCGTACTGCCTACAAGACACCCATTGGAATGTCCCCTTATAGACTTGTCTATGGGAAAGCTTGCCACTTGCCTGTGGAGATAGAACACAAAGCCTATTGGGCAATTCGGGCTTTAAATTTTGACATTGACAAGGCTAGCTCGCTTCGCAAACTTCAATTAAATGAGCTTGATGAGATCCGGAACGATGCATATGAGAATTCGAGAATTTACAAGAGCAAGATGAAGGCCTTTCATGACAACCACATCTTAAGGAAATCTTTCCATGAAGGACAGAAAGTGCTCTTGTATAATGCCCGACTTCATCTTTTTCCGAAAAAATTACGATCTCGATGGACCGGCCCATATATTGTTAAAGAAGTTTTTCCTCATGGGGCTGTTGAGATTGAGAATGCAGCGAATGGTGACTGTTTCAAAGTTAATGGACAACGCCTTAAACCATTTGTTGAGAAATTTGATTCAGAGGACATGTCCATCTCCCTGAATGATTTTGTCTATCAGGATGATTGATCTCCTAGTCTGATGGAGGTATAGCATAGGTAGGTTTAGTTTTGTTCTTCTGTTTCAATAGGTTTTAGTTGTTGTAGTTGCAGACTTCCATGATCGCTCTCTCAGGTACTATTGTTCTCACTCTCTCATTGTTTACCATCGCTCTCATGTTCATGCTAGTTGTCTATCTTTTTACATTGCGGACAATGCAAGATTTGGTTGGGGGGTGAGATGAGATTCCTCATCTAGCATATTGCAACATTTCGAGCTTCATATGCACAATTTTTTTTTCGAATTTTCTAACATCTCAAAAATCTTTTAGAAAATCTTGTTTCTATACATTCGAGAGGCTATGAGTTGAAGAAGAGGAGAAACGAAGTGTGTGATGTTGTAGTCTTGAATTTCTCCCAACATAATGGTGTTATATGATAGTTCCCCTATTGTTGTGATTGATAGAAAAATTTGAACACTTTTTACACCTAGTTCACATTACACGATTTTCATGAGTGACAGGTTTATGTGATTTGTGGATTAGCTAGACTTTGATTTAAAGGTGTTGAGCAGCCAAGCCGGGGTATTTTGTCCATCCTTGTCCATGGGAAAATAACAGAAGATATGGATTTCTAAAAATCCTATCTAATTTAAAAGAAAAAGGAAAGAAAGGATGAAATCGGGAAGGAAAGAAAAATGGTGGAAAATTCTGAAAAGGGCTACCTATTACCAACCGGGGGATGGTCGAACCGTAACCAAAGCCGGAAATGGGACGTAGTGTGAAAGCCGTCGGAAGGACGGTAAGGCAAATTCCTGTCATAGGCTTGCTGTTGCTCTGTGCACCTTAAAATCCTTGGTTTATTTAATCTATGAAGAAGATGATTCCAGGAACTCATGAGATGAACTTTCACTATGCACACTAGGTTGAATTTGTTCGAATTCCTCTATTTATCAATCAGTTAGCGGGAACTTCACGTAAACACTTCTTATGTTTTGAGAGTCCAAGGTTCAGCTTCTATCACCTAATTCCCCAAATTTTATACTTCTGCATCTTGGAATGGATAGAAACATGGATTCTGGAAGAGAGTTGGGTGTGGAGGTTTGAAATTATTTTACGCAGGTTTTGCTCAGGACTAGCAAAAAGCTGGTTGGGGGGTGTGTTGAACCTCCAATTTATACATTACATTGCCCATTACACGACAAGGTTTGCATGATTTTCATGGTTTAAAGGCCCGCCTAACACGTGTTTTGTAATTATAGGGATGAGAGCGGACTTCATTCAATTACAAGCCAAAAGAATACATTTAGAGCTTTTGGATGAAGGATGAAAGAAGACCAAAGAAAGAAGAAAGCAAAGAAAAGAGAGAGAAGAAGAAAAAGGAGAAAAAGAAGAGAAAAAGAAGCAAATGGAAGAAGGCCGACCGGTCATGACCGGTCGGCCATGAAGGCTGATCAAAGAGAAGACAGGCCGACCGGTCTTGACCGATCGGCCATGCACACTGGAGGATGGATACAGGAGCCCGACCAGTCACGACCGGTCGGCTATAAACACTAGAACCACTTCACATTGGTCCGACCGGTCATGACCGGTCGGCCACACTTGCTGGATGAATGGGAGGTCTGTCTGACCGGTCATGACCGGTCGGCAGCACTCCCTGGACTGTTTAAAAGTTGGTCCGACCGGTCACGACCGGTCGGCCTTGCGTAAGATAAGTCCTTTCTAAATCAGGACTCCGAAAAACACTGCGCAATGCGTAATCTATCACAGAATCCGACGCAAGGGAGGTGGATTGCTATAAAAGGACACCTAGGGGCTCTCCCTAGGGTATCAGAGAGGCGAAGGAACGTGGGTTTGGAAAGCGAAGGCGATCGTGGAGCGGCTGCAACTCTCCTATTCGGGTTTTACTGTTTTTATGCTTTATTTCAGAGTTTTTAGTTGTAGCATGACTATGCTCGGCTAAAACCTCTCAGCTAAGGCTGAGAGGTGAAGCTTGTAGCTAATTCTATGTTAGTTTCAGTTTAATTCAAGTAATTTACATTCAAGTTTGGATTTTTACATGATTTAGTTCCAAAAAGTGGTAGTTTGAGATGTCTTATCTGAGTTTATGTGCTCCGGACATGAATTCCTTTTAATTCTCTGAGATTATCATGTTTGTTTATCTAAATTCGGATTGTAGTAATCCTTGAGCAGGCCATAGTCCAGAGGCATGGCTGTTACTCCGCAGGCTATGGTTTTGAGTTTAGTATTGATTTTATTGGACTAGAACTTGGAAGTTCAACTTGAATGTGATGGAATGTGTGTGAATGCTTTATTCTCCAACTAGACGAGCGATAGGACTTCAAATCTAGTTGTGTTTTCTACTTGGATTGACTGAATTGACATAGGATTGCTACAAGTGGATCCTTGAAAGCCTTAGTACCTTATATCTTTGATTTTTTAAGTTTCTGTTTTAAGTAAACACTCAATTAAATCTGATTTCTAATAAAAACTGAGTTGCTGGAGTGATTTGGGAGCTGTTACCATTTCCCTATGGATCGACCTCGGTCTTACCGAGTTTTATTACTACATCGCAGCCTTGCACTTGAGGCAAGCGAACACGTCCTGGTCCCAGCGCATCCGAAAAATGGTTTTTTCACCAAGTTATGACGCGCTAACTCTGGCGCGTCCATTTAAATTACGCGCAGGACAGTGGCGCGCTCAGAAATTTCAAGTCCGTTTCAGGACGTGCTGAGGGTAGCGCGTCGAATAAATTAAGTTGCCAAGTTTAATAGACGCGCCCGACCTTTTTTCGACGTGCTGGCGATATTAAATCGATGCACTGGAGAAAAAGGGGACGCGCTGGCAGAAAGGCTCTGGTCGCTGAAAATGAAAGTGAAATGACGAAATGACCTGGACTTCCCTATTTATAGTGGGACCCGGAAAATCCGTCGCGTCGCCATGGACCGCCGCGCGTCCATCCCAACGCATCGGAGGGGCATCTGTTGGGGTCCCAAAAGTAAGGGTCTTCGAAACAATGATTACGAGTGTCCAAATCACCACTTGATTGGATTTAGGGCCAGTGCATCGAAAATCACAACACACATCAGACTTAACCAAAAATGGGAAATTGGGCCAGTGGTGGACCCCTCTAGTCATCATGATCAGAACCCTCCAAATTTGGGAGGGTTACCTCAATCAGGAAGAAATAGGACCAGTGCATCGACATTCATCGCAAAGAGGGCCCCACAAGCCCTCTGTTTTGCAAAACTCAATTTTGTAAAACACGAGTACGTCAGCGCGTCCAGAAACTCATTGGCCAGCGCATCATGAAATTCAGCAATTTTTACAAAGTGAATTTCAGGACGCACTGCCCCCAGGTCGTCCAGAAATTGACCCGGCGTATTATGAAATTCAGCAGTTTTTGTAAAGTGAATTTCAGGACGCACTGCCCCTAGCGCGTCCAGAAATTTGCCCGGCGCATCCAATAATTCAGGAATTTCAGGACGCGCTGACCCTCAGCGCGTCCAATAAATCAGGCACTGTCAGGAATTTCAGGACGCACTGACAGCCAGTGAGCCCTAAAAATCAGGATCCCAACAAAGTTATTGTAAGGCGCGCCAACTCATTTTCTCGACGCGCTACACGTGTCGGCCTCCTATTGGCCGACTTAGGCTATAAATACCCCTCCCACCGCCTCATTTGCACGGATCGAGAGAAGGAGAGAGTATTTGAGTTTTGAGATCGCCGGAATCCCTCGCCCGAATACCTTTTCCGACCTTCGGAAACCCTTCGCCGACCGCCGGAAATCCCACTTCCGACCACAGCAGGTCTGGTGGAAATAACCAAAAATATATAAGTATAGTAGCGCATCGCGAAATACGTTAAACCAAAATTGTTTTATCGACGCACTGGCCCCAGTGTGTCACAAAAATGCTCCAGCGCATTAGAAAATACCCTCGGCGGATCAAATAAATCAACATCTTAAAACTCATCATTATTGGATGCACTGGCCCCAACGCATCACAAAAATAGCCCAGCGCATCACAAAAATCGCTCAGCGCATCAGTAAAATCAGTCGCCTATAAAACGAAGTTATTTTTGGACGCACTGCCCCCAGCGCATCACAAAAATAGCCCAGCGCATCACAAAAATTGCCCAGCGCATCAGTAAAATCAGTCGCCTACAAAACGAAGTTATTTTCGGACGCACTGGCCTCAGCGCGTCGCAAAATAGCCCAGCGGATCAGAAAAATAAACATTCCAAAACGAAGTCATTTTTAGACGCGCTGGCCCCAGCGCGTTAGAAAAATGGCCAAGCGCATCATGAAAATAGACCATTTTTAACAATCATTTTTGGGCGCGCTGGCCCCAGCGCATCAGTAAAATCAGGCCAGCGGATCATAAAAATCAGCACTTTGAACGTTCATTTCAGCACCTTTAAACCTTCATTTTATGATGTTTTCGGGCCCCGTTTGGGCCTATTTTGGGTATTTCGAGCGTTCCGGATGCAACGAAGCAGTCAAATAACTCATCCGAGCCATCCGATGAGCAGAACGCAAGCCTTCGGAGTCCGATCCGATCCGATTCGGCGAGATGAACGAAGTAACTTCTCAAAAAGAGGCCGCCAGCGCCCAGAATCATACTGATGTATCATCATTACATGTACTATCACAACATGACCCAGATTCAGGCCCGAACTAAGCAAAGGGGACTATGGTTAACACGATAAACCATATAGAGAGAGAGAGTTCTGAACTATTACACACAACTTGTTAAAGACTGACACTCCAAGAACAGTCGATGCCCTACCCATCCAAACGGCATCCGCTGGTTGAGTTGCTCAGGTACACACAACTGTGGAATGGACTTCCCGAGGTCACCTGTCCATACATTGACAGGCGCAGGCTCAGAGTCGTCCTTCCCGACCATAAACCCTGACAGTCTCAGCCCGGATCTTCGGTCAAAACATGGGACATAGACATCCGACTGGTATAAAGATGGATCAATCCATAACAGCACACAACAAATACAGGTCTCCGCGACCGTACAAATACAGGTCTCCACGACCATACAAATACAGGTCTTTACAACCACACAAACACAGGTCTCCACGACCATGAACTCTGAGACCATAGTCCCCGCTGACTAGTCTTTTGCCTTCTAATCAAGGGTCATCGATCATTCGATGTAATTAAGGGCTCATACAAGATCACGGCCTGGAATGTACAAGATCTCAGGATCTCTGGAATAAAATTCGCCTTGCGATATCTCTTCTCTTATGTATTTCTTTTGTGAATGTTTATGATTGTCTACGAATGTTTCTATTATTCAGAACCTCAGGGCAACAAAAACGCAACATCTCAGAAGATGTCCTCGCGGTACATTTTCTAGTTCTAACAGAGAGAGATTTGTGTTTTTGAGATCGCCAGAATCCCTCACCGGAATCCCTTTTTCTGATCGTCGGAAACCCTTTTGCCGATCACCGAAAATCCCACTTCCGACCAGAGCAGGTCTGGTGGAGAACCTAAAAATATACAAGTGAAGTAGCGCATCGCGAAATACGTTGAACCAAGCTTTTTTATTGACGCACTGGCCCCAGCGCATCACAAAAACACCCCAGCATATCGTAAAATAGGCCAGCGGGTCAGAAAAATACACATTCCAAAATAAAGTTAATTTTGGACGCACTGGCCCCAGCGCATCGCAAAATAGGCCAGCGGATCAGAAAAATACACATTCCAAAACAAAGTTATTTTTGGATGCACTAGCCCTAGCGCATCGTAAAATAGGCCAGCGGATCATAAAAATACACATTCCAAAACAAAGTTATTTTTGGACGCACTGGCCCCAGCGCATCGTAAAATAGGCCAGCGGATTAGGAAAATACATATCTTAAAACAAGTCATTTTTTAATGCACTTGCCCCAGCGCGTCACTAAAATACCTCAGCGGATCAGAAAAATCAAACACTTTAACAATCATTTTTGGACGCGTTGGCCCTAGCGCATTAGTAAAATCAGGCCAGCGGATCATAAAAATCATCATTTTGAACGTTTATTTCAGCACCTTTAAATCTTCATTTTATGACGTTTTCGAGTCCCGTTTGGGCCTATTTTGGGTATTTCAAGTGTTCTGGACGCAACGGAGCAGTCAAATAACTCATCCGGGCCACCCAGTAAGCAGAATGCAAGCCTTCGGAGCCCGATCTAATCCAACGAGATGAACGAAGTAACTTCTCGAAAAGAGGCCGCCAGTGCCCAGAACCATACTGATGTATCATCATTATATGTACTATCATAATATGACCCGAATTCAGGTCCGGACTAAGCAAAGGGGGACTATGGTTAACACAATAAACATACCAAGAGAGTTCTAAACTATTACACACAATTTGTTAAAGACTGACACTTCACGAACAGTCGATGCCCTACCCATTCAAACGGCATCCACTGGTTGAGCTGTTCAGGTACATACAACTGCAGATCGGTCTTCCCGCGGTCACACGTCACAAATGACGGGCGCAGGCCCAGAGTCGCACCCCTTGGGTAAAAAACCCTGACAGTCTCAGCCCGGATCTCCGGTCAAAATATGGGACATAGACATCTGACTCGTACAAAGATGGATCAGTCCATAACAAAACACAACAAATATAGGTCTCCTCGACCATACGAATACAGGTCTCCGTGACCATACAAACACAGATCTCTACGACCACACAAACACTGGTCTCCACGACCATGAACTCTGAGACCATAGTCCCCGCTGACTAGTCTTTTGCCTTTTAATCAAGGGTCATCGATCATTCGATGTAATTAAGGGTTCGTGCCAGATCACGGCCTGAAATGTATAAGATCTCAGGATCTCTGGAATAAAATTCGCCTTGCGATAGCTTTTCTCTTGTGTACTTTTGTGAATGTTTGTGATTGTCTATGAATGTTTCTATTATTTAGAACCCCAGAACAACAAAACATGAGAAAACTGCGCCCGAGCATTTTTCTAGTTCTAACAAGCCATTATTACCCGCAGCGCCCTTTTTGGTTATCGCTGCTTCTGACTTTCCTGTCATTTTTGCCCATGATGCCCTTTTGAATTTTGACCACGTCTCGGGTATTTGATCTTGCCTCCCCCATGGTAGTTATATTATTTTTACCATTGGCGCCCTTTCGAGTTTTCACCAAGTCCGCTATGTGCCCACTATGTTTACTCGAAGCACCCTTTCGAGTTTTCACTCTGCCTTTTCTATTTAAGCTCATCTTTGTTTCTGGATAAACGCGACGGCCAGAGGTCGGGAGTCCGTCGTTGCCGGCCGATGGTAACCTTTCGACCATCATCTTAAGTTACAATGGAAAAGCTGTCGACCTTAGCTATAACCTTTCTGAGGTGGATGGATGGATAAATATGTTTCTTTTGAGTTGATTTTTTTTCTTTTTTCTTGGGTTGCGCGCCTTGTATTGCCCCCTATTTTTTTCTCTTGTTCTTTTGTTTTGCTCTTTTTTTTCTTTCTCTTCTATTTTGCTCTTTTTTCTTTTAAAATCCCTTTATTAGAAACACTTATTGGTGGACGGGAAGAGATTCTCATAGGTTTAAGCCTCGACCTCTTGACTTCAGCTCTACTAATGTAACTCTTGATAAGGTTGGATTGGTTTACCTGTGAAAGCTTTTCACGTTATCGGCGTTGATTAGCTCAGGAAGATTCCCCCCCTCTCATGTTAGTGAGTTGGAAGGCGCCTCCCGAAAGAACTTCTCTAATAGTCAGGCCTTGCCCCTTGAGTCTGATAGATGCGGCGGTGCTTATTATAAACCCACCATGACTTTTCTTTCCTCGGCTTCATTCTCCATCAGTACTCACGTTAACAGGATTTTGACTTGAACTTGTAGGTCTGTCTTCTGATTTTAAGCTTCTTAAGGAACTCCTCCATCCTTAGATTTCGAAGGATGTCCCATTGCCAATGTTTATAGCATGGGGACCTTATAAACTGATGATGTCGTTCTTCATGAGATTTTTATGCAAGATCAGAATGTTACTTCATTCCACTTCGTGAAGTAATCGACTGCCATAAGTATGTGCCCCTAACTGTTAGATGTTGCCGAGTTGATCTTTCTGCTGATGTAGATACCTCGTACAGGGAATAGCTAGAGTATTATCAAGTTATAGAGTTTCGAAGCACACACATGGATCTGGTTTGCATGCTGCTGACACTTGAAGTACTTTTTGACATGTTGGAAGCAATCTTGTCTTCATCGAGCAGTGAGGTTTCTCCAATCATTTGTCTAGTTGCATATTACAGCATGGAATGTAAGCATAGTCTTAGCAGCATCTTCTTGATAGGCTTACTTTCAGGCTTTGTTGATAAGCCTTTGATTGAGTTTGGGCAAGTCTTCATAGGATGCAAGATTGGTAAGTCATGACTTTAAGAATTTGATCATTCTCTGCTTATCTTCTAGGGATAAGGATTCTCAATGCACACTTCTATAAAGGTTTCGAGAGATCCTAGGTTTATAGTTTTGAAATTTTTTTAGATGACATTTGCTTTTGGCTGGAACTTTTTGAGGAGACCCTCTAGCTGGAGAGTTGGCTCATCATTTTCCACGTCATTTGGCTTTGTCGAAACCTTTGAGTTTGAAGTCCAACTCTAGATCAAAATCATATGAGTCAACTTCATACTCAAGTGCTTTAATAGAGAGACTTGGCATTTTATTGAAAGATTTCTGATTTTTTTTTTTTTTTTGCTTTGTTGTTTTTGGAATTTTATGAATATCTAGATTTTTTGAACTTTTGGATTTTGAGAAATTTTGGAAATTTTTTTTTAAATATTCGTTGTTTTGGATTTTTGAATCTTCTGATTTTTTTTGAAGTTTTTTTAGAACCCCAAGCAAGACAGCGATGCGAACCAGGGGTTGCTTGATTCGGCCCGGGGAGCTGAGTACTGTCGACTTTTATTGTACAGTCATGGGGCTACAAACCTGCTACTTCCTTCCCCTCAAGAGGCAAGGCCAGAAAGATCAGTATGCCAACCCTCATCATCGCGCCCAAATGTCATGATAGATCTGGAATTGGGCTCTGAGTCGGTGTCGGATGCAATTTCTCTTAGATCATCCCCGATGTATTACAACTCTTCAGGTTCATCTGGCTGAGGTGGGACCAGGATTGTGGTCCAGTTGATCGGGAAAAATTCTTGCCCCTTGCTTGAGTCTCCTTTGGGCAGCTCTATCAGACCCAATCTGCTCACTTGATCATCGAAGGTGAAATCCAGCCCATCATTAGGGTAGATAATCCCTGCATTGATAAACTGGATTGGTGTGTAGATGTAAGGATTGCTTTCTTCTTGATGACCCCATCTTCTTCTAATACCTCCGTGCTTTGGTTTCCTAATCCGAGTAGGTTGATATCAGAGTCTTTCTCTATCCACATTCTCTTGAACTCTCATGATTCGGGTTGAGTCTTGATATTCGAGCTGATAGTAGAAGGTTTGACGCTAGCCAGGAAGGAAGACGTAGCTTGATCCAATGGGACATGCGCGAGGGAAGTAATTTTCATTGTGAAACTCGAGACTTTGGTATGAGACCTCCCCATTAGAGCGTTGTACGTCCATGGTTGGGATGGTAGGCTCTCGAAGGTTGGATGCTTCTACCATGAGAATTTGTTCGGGATCGGTGATAATGGTGATCGCCCTATCTTTGAAGATGTGCTTAACCCTTTGGTGAAGATTTGAAGAGATGACATTGATTCTGTGAAATCAGGTCTGATCGGGAAGGAGATGGAATGAAGTTGAGATGTCCAAGACCTGAAGAGTGATGATTGATGTTTTTGGACTGATCTGAACCTGGACATCAATCTCCCCTTCGACTTATCCTCTAGAGTTGTCAGATGCAGGAACCATTTGGAGGACTAGCGGCCAAACAAAACTGGGTAAGTCCTTTTAAGGAGTAGAGCTTACTCCCTCGATAGTGGCCACATAATTGAAGCTGGGCCCCGACTCTGCTAAGGCATATGGCATGCTGTCTAAGGAAGGGTTCTCTTCTTGGAAGATGATGGTTGAAGTAGAAGTCGAATAGACAGGTGTGGCGAGCAAGTTATGCCCCTAGATGAGTGATGCTACGACAAGAAGGCCCTCCCCTTAGTTGACTGGAATAGGCAGGTTGTAACCCTGGTTGGATGGAATGGGCAGGTTGTGCCCCTAGTTGAGCAATGACGTGAAGAATGAACCGACTGAAGGTGCCCCTTGCATAATGATAGGCTCTAGGATTGAAATAACTGGAGGTGCACCTTGAAGGATGAGAGGCTCTATGATTGAAATAACCGAGGGTGCCCCTTGCAAGATGAAAGGCTCAAAATCCAAACGAGTGTTGATGGCATGAACAAACTGGAGATGAGACTCTTCTTGGCTGATGAAAGCTAGATAAGTAGGAGGTGCCCCTTGTACGCTTAGGGGTGCGAAGACCGAACTAACCAGAGATGCCCCTTGTATGGTGAGGGTTCTGAGATTGGACTGGTTGGGGGTGCCCCTTGCCAACCTTGATTAGGGCACTGTGGGTTCCATCTCGCCTGTTGTTGTTGTTGCTGCGGTTGTCCATGCTGAGGGAGGAATAATGCATTTTCGGTAAAGGCGATAAGATCGTCTTCTTCCATTAGATGGGAGATGGGAACACTATCTTTATCGCTCTCGTATTTGGTAGGCTCACCTTCCACTATTGGTTGTACTGGAGAGGCCTAATGAGGCCACCAAGGTGAGATCATCCTAGCCTTTATTCTGACTTCGATTTGTTCCCCAGCATGGATGAGTTGGATGAAGTTTACATATGGGTGTGATACAAGGTATCCAGAGATGCTCGGGTTTACCGAGTGGACGATCATGGAGATTTGCTCCTCATCGTCAATGGGAGTCCTCATTCTAGTGGCCATAGCACGTCACCGTCAAACGTAAGCTGATAATGACTCATCATTTCTCTGTCTCAGGGCAGCAAGATCTACCTTTTTGGGTGCTGAGTTAAGATTGTACGTGAAACGATCGACGAATGCTTGAGAAAGTTATTCCCAAGTCTTGATTTGATGGTAGTCCAGTGACGTGTACCATTTTAACACATCACCTTTCAAGGACTTCTGAAATAGGCGGATCAATGCTCCGTCATTGCCCGCCATGGCATCAAGCTCTCCACAGAAAGCTTATAGATAGTCTACAAGACACCATATCCCATCATATCTTTTAAATTTTGGTACCTAAAAGCCTTGCGGTACCATTGCATCAGGAAAGAGACAGAGGTCCCTGAACCTAGTGGATGGAAGATCCACCCCTTGCTGCTTCTGTAACTTTCTCTTCATCTCTTGCATTTGCTCTCGGAGTTGTTCGATTCTAGAGGGACCAAATGAGGGAGATCTTGCCCCTTTCCAGGCCTGAGCTGGCCCCCTTTCATAATAATTGGTGTCATTGATGCTCATATGATTTCTGGCTAAAGGAAGTTGTGCTTGGCGATTACTCTCATTATAAGGACTTTATTGGACTGAAGCTAAGAAGGGAGACTGTAAAGAAACTCTGGCCACAAGAGGATGTTGAATTGATGGAGAAAATATCCTGAGGTTGAGGGTTGTTCTAATTGAAGGTCACCGTTAGGAGGGTATCGAAAGTCCTACTTGATCCTTGACGACTGTGGTTGTGATGAACTGAAGGCTGGAAGAGATGGTGGCTATTGTTGTTATGCTGGAACAATCTGGGTGTTAACTGTTGAAACCTGGGCTTGTGTGAATTAGAGAAGCATTTCCTGCATGGACTTCATGCTTTGCTGTAGCTCTTAGATGCCAGGAATTAGCATGGATTTTGTCGGGTTTAACTGTGGAGAGGAAGCCTCAAGTCTTTTGAGGGCAGGGAATGGGAGAGCCATGGCGGTTTTATATTGGACGTGGCAGGATGATTTGGTTTGGAGGAGTAAAGGTGGGGAAGTATGTTCTACTCTTTTTTTTTTTTTTTAGGTTTTGGGATTTTCTGTGTTTTTTTTTTTTGTTTATGGATGAAATGTTATGCAAATGAGATTGTATGAGGACTACTGACTTTCAAGTATAAGAGGAATTCTATTTTTCAAGTTAGATCACGACTAGTGGGACTGGTACTATCCCCAGCAGAGTCGCCATTCTGTGGACGCTCGCCTTTCTATGCTTCCAACCCTCCTTTCGAAAAGGGGTTGCACGAATCGCTATAAGAGGAATTCCAATACTTTCTCAAGCATTCGTCGATCGTTTCACGTACATTAAATTCCTTAAGATGTTGATAGGCACTTTCACTGTCTAGTCCATGGAATTTGGGAAGGAGTTGGATTACTTCAAGTTTAAGATCTATATTCCCTGCATTATGTGGAAAAATTATACATGAGGGAGTGCTTGCTCTTGCAGGTTGCAAGTAATCACATAAAGTTTTAGGTTGGGGAACATTCTCAACCTCATTCTTTCCTATTTCAGTTTGGTTTTCATCCAGATTTTGATTGGCCATAGGGTTGGGTTGATTTCCAGCCATACTTTTAACCAAAATTGAAAATTCTAAACGTTTCTTAGCACGTGGCTCCCTATCAATCCCTTCAATAATTCCCCCTTCACTAATGAGTTGGTTATTAGAATCCCGAACCTAATGTGGCATGCAAATATTAGAAAAGTAAAAGAAAAAAGGTTAGAAAAACCTGATGTGAAGTGACTACTCCGACTCCTAGAATTCTTATAAAACAAAATTAAGCAAACAAACTAAGTTAGTAAATGACTTTTAAAAATCTCAAATAGAAACTGTTTTAAAAAAATTTATGAAAAATCATCAAAGTCCCTAGCAACAGCGCCAAGAACTTGTTCGCTTCCCTAAGTATAGGGTTGCAATGTAGTAATAATCTCGGTAAAACCGAGGTCGATCCACAGGGACTTGTGTAGGACTTAACAAACACTTCCAATGGTCTCTAATTGAAAGCTAACTAAACTGAATTTTAGAGTTGAATGTAGATAGCAATTTTAAACTAAAAGTGAATGTAAACAATGTAAAAGAGCACTAGGGGTTCAAGGATCCACTTGTAGCAATCCTTGATGCTTAATTCGCTGTGGTTTCGCAATTACACAACTAGAATCAAAATCAAATCATATCTAGTTGGATGATAGGGTGGTTATAACAAACAATTTGCCATATGTGTTATTCATATATATGATTCCCTCAATTCAAGTTAAGACTTGAGCACACTCAATTGCATAAGTCAATTTTAGTTCTAATAGGTTAAGATCACCATCATAATCATCATTAAACTCTGTCACAAAGCATAATTAGATTATGATTTGAACTTTATTCAAATCACATAACTAATCACACATAATTCAGAAATTCAAAAAAATAAAACTATGGATTTGTAGTTCCCACATGAGAATCCAAGGTCTAGAGCGTATTGAATCTAATTCCTCGGAGCGTACAAGTTTAGATCTGTTCAAAACAATTAAGAGTTAAAGTAACTTATCCAACATCCATGAGCCATCATAAGATTAAGAAAAGTACTTAAAAACTTTATTCAAACTTCAAACCATTGTTCTTCAATGAAAATTCCGACTTGAAACCAATGCAAATGAATTAAAACATCTTAGATTCACTACAAGCTTCACCTCTTAGCCCTAACTAAGAGGTTTAGCCGTTTATGATCCAACGAAACATGAAAGCAACTAAGGAAAACATAAATACTAAAAGAACAAACTAAGAAGAGTTGTAGAGCTCCGAATCCGACTTCCGCTGCCTCCCACTGTGGTAAATCTCTTTTAGGATACCTTAGGAACGAGCTAGAGGAGTCCTTTTATAGGTTTAGGGCCCTAGGTGCGAAGAAACTTCGAGAAAATTTGAAAAAAATGCGTTTTGCGCAGAGAATTCAGAGCTTGTAGAAGCTTTGTTACGCAGACAGCCGGTTGGACGACCGGTCTGAGCTCATGGACGACCGGTTGTAAAAGGCCAAAAACGGTCTAGTGAGTTTTTGGAAAAATTCATCCTAGCTTTGGAATTAATCGACCGGCCATGATTGGTCCAGCAAGGTTGGTAGCAGGGGTCCTCCTATTGAGTGTTCGGACCAATCGGACGACCGGTCCTGAGCTATGGATGACCGGTCGGACAACCGGTCTAAGTGCAATCTTTTACATTTCTTCCTTCTTTTCTTCTCTTTCTCCATTGCTTCTTTCTCCCACCTTTTGGCACTTGGTCTTTTGATCTTCAATGTATATAGAGTAACCTTTTAAGCATTGAATTGGTGAAGTCCCCTTCTTATTCCTACAATCACAAAACATACTTTATAATAGTCTTTAAATATGAAAATCATGCATAGTTAGTGATGAATTGGGGTTAGAATACGCACAATTAAGAGCTCAACAATGATCAATGGTTTAGATTGTTTATGAGATGGACTTCATGGATAATAGGTATAATCTCCTCTCCAATTTCTCTCCACTAATTTCATTGTTACTGTCTTAGATGCCTTTTTACGACAGATCCCTTTCCTTTTACAAGGGAGGAACTGACGAAGTTAAGATGAGATTGGACTTATCCCATCTCCAATCTCTCCCCTATCTCCATCATAATTTAAAATTAAATCTTAACTTTGAAGTTTGAAATTTCAATTTCATACCTAGGAGGAAAGACAGAAAAGAGAAATGCATATATGTGTAGGACCCCCACACTAGTGTTGCCTACAAGTGGGCCCCAACAGGCCTATATCCAACAAATCTCACTTCTGAAAATGATCAGGCCCCCCAGGGAGTTGTTGATTAGGCGCTAATGTTGAGGCGAACTTCCCAAGTACCAAAGCCATGCTTTTTTATATGAATCCCTTGTCAATGTTTGTTTTTAACGTGGAAGGGTCAGACACACAAAATACACGTAAGAAAAATATGTTGGAAAACAATATGGAAATGGATCATATTCCCAATCAGGTTCTAGATTTAAAATGAGGAACCCTGAGCATACGACTAGTGGATTCATGCTACTCGCCAGGTCCAAAGATTCCCACTAGTGCAAAAGGGAAGAAGGTGATATCTGCCAAATTTTAGAAATATGTGACAATCCAAAGTTATGGTGGATTATTAGACACGGAATTGGACAGGCATCGATGGTGACATCTGCACTAAAAGTGGTATTATGAAGTTTGATGATGACTCTTGTGGTGCAGTGAACCATCCTGAATTAAAATTCATAGACGGTGGAAAGTTAATATTTACAGCCCCAACTCACCCCAACCCTAAGGAATATACCTCATCTCTAAAAGAAGCTAGTATGTATCAGAAAATCTTTCCTGACACTAGTAATTTACCCCGAATGGAGTAAGAAAATGACTGTATTTCACATTTCATAGAATCCCACTTCCAAATATCTTTACAATAACCTAAAAATAAACATAATAATAAAATTTAGAATCTCTTGTAAGGTATAAAAAGTAAAATATAATCAATGCGATTAACAATTCTTTCACCATGATTCCTTGTATCAAACTAGCCCTTGACTATGGTTGTTAATGGGCCAGGCTAGTCTGCCAGGCTTTTGGGTCTAGCTTTCCTAGGGCAGGCTTGAGCTAGAGTATCAAGCCCAGGGCTTGAGCTGGACCTTAATATTGAGGCTTATTTCTCGATCAAGCTGGATTTGGACTGTTTACAACAGTTTGTTGATCAACTCGCCAATTAAGGTTTACAAAAGCAATTTTATAATATGCACAATATATAAAAATCTTCATTTACTCTGTGCAACAGCTAATATTTGTTTTGTAGACTGTAATCCACCTATGGGCTCGTCTGAGAGCTTGCATTTGGAATGCATTGGAATCCAAATCATAATCACACTGGAATCAAGGTGATTCCAAATCCTTTGAGCTTTATTTGGCAACTTGTAATTAGCATACACTAGAATCCAAACTTTTCATTTGGAGCTTCTCTTTGGAATGCATTGGAAGTCTTTAATATATCCATAGGACTTGATTTAACTAACTAAATTAGCTTTGATATCCAAATTAGTATACCTACCTGATATTTGACAGAATGATTCTAATAAGCTTATTGAAATATATGCTCTAAGCAAGAAATGAGGAAATTTGAAGCCTCGGGTGGGCCACTAGAGTAAGTGATCACAAACGAGTGACTCACCAACATTTTATAACCATCCATTTAGATGGCCAATGTTCGGGCAATTCAGATCGTTCTATTGAAGCCATTTTAGTGTTGCAGTCAATAATTGGATTTTGGGGGATCATTAGTATGTCAAGTGCACAGTGGATTAGTAGCCTAGTAACACCTTTTTACATGTGGGCCTCTCTAACCTTTAAAAAGGGATTCAAAAAAAGCATTTCACTCCTATTACACCCAAATCTCAACAAAAACATGGGATTTCAAAGCATACCAAAAGTGTGTGTTTCAAATGCCTCCAATTCTATTTACCTTGAAATACATAGCATCAAATGATGGATTTCGGGAAAAACCTCCCAAATCCTCTCAAAACAAGGTGCCAAATGGCCTTGAAGAAACAGTCAAGCTTGGGCTTGGGCTAGAATATTTTAGCACATCACAAGCCGAGGCGGGGCTCGAGCTTATGTTGAATAATGCAGGCAGATTTTAGCCCACACCTAACAAGGCTGGTTGACACCCACTCTTAACTCTTCTTCTTCTTCTTTTTTGTATTTCCAACATACATTACTAAATATGATAAATATAGTGTCACACTAGTTTGCTACGTCACCACTGATGGTTAGGATTTGCAATGCTAACGTGACCAACTAAATTAAGGATGGGCCTGATAATTAAGGCATGATACTCCTAGCTTTTTTTTTCCCTCCTTAGGTGGGATGTGGATCTTTTTCTTCTCTCTCCTGGCTCAGGTTGTGGGTGACCCACCTGAGGATCTTTTTGTTTTCTTTGAGCTTCGCTTGCCTTGTTCTTTCGACCTTAGGTCCTTTTGAAAGTAATAATATTTCTAATGTATCTTTGGAAAAAAATTGGAATGTATGAAAGTATTTAAAAAAAGATGAAGCCTCCCAAACTCATTTTAATGGGAAATATCTTACAACATTTTTTGATGCGTTTACAATATTCATTTTTGGGTAAGATGAGGACATGATACATTTTGTCTTGGTTAAACAATTTTGCGCAATTGGAGCCCATGGTTCAATAATCTAAACAGTCAAAATTCTCTCATGACAGCATTGATGCCTGTAAAATCTCAAAAATCTTAGCAATTTGATGCATGGAAGGGTTTGATGAGGAAGATCTCTGTCTACCTCAAGTGTGCAGCACATTGAATCCACAAGGATAAAATAGAAAATTCAAAATTTTATTAATCAATAATGCTTATACTTCCCAATTGCATCGCTTATAAAGAAAAGAAAAACCCTAATTAAGAGTGCTAATTATGTTAAATTAAAATTTACTTGAAATAGTAAAATTTACTAAAAATAGAAAGTCTTAATTTAATCATTATTGCGTAGCATGCCAACAACGCTGGTGAACCGGGATCCAATCTCCTTTCTCACCCACAAACGATAAACAAGAAGAAATAATAACTAGAAGCAGAATTGAAACAAACTAACAATCCACAAGACATAATTTATGTGGAAAAACCCCAACAAGGGTAAAAAAAACTACGGGTTCAAAGTTCCATTATGAAGAAAAAAAGTTATAATGAATATACTCACCTTCTCGTATGCTCCCATGTACAGAGACGGCCCTTTTTACTAACAACTTCACCTTTTCTTACCTTGGACGTATAGAAACCCTAATCATATATCCTAATCCTAAATTACACCCCTTTATATAGCATAAGTTGGAAATAGGACTCAAAATAGGAAATCCCGCAAAACAGATCGTGTTCGGTCATGCGCCCGGTCAGGCTTGGTCGAGCACTTGCCTAATACAAAAAACGTCCAGTGACTCCAACGTAAAATTGCTCGAATTTTGGGCGTTCAACCAACCATGGTTGAGCGCCTGCCCTGGGCACCGGGGGCCCGGTCCACTAACCATCGGGCGCCCAACTAAGTCTGAATCAGTCCAGAGAATTTTGTCTCCTCTAGTTGAATATCGGGCGCCCGCTCACTGACCGTTCGAGCACCCGACCACCCCTGGCTGGTAAACCTGGTGTGCTGGCTCCACACCTCAACAATTTTCCACTTAGAGACACATCACCATAGATCGTCTTCTACATCTGAAGTGCACCACCTCCTCATCTTCAAGCCTGAAGACCAATCAAAGCTGAACAGAGCTTCAACTTCTCCCTTGTGACGGCCTTGGTCAATATATCCATAGGGTTCTCACTTGTATGATACTTTTCCAAAGCAATCAATCCATCTTCCAGTAACGAACGTATGAAGTGATATCTGATGTCAATATACTTGGTCATTGAATGAAAGACTGAATTCTTGGCCAAGTGTATTGCACTTTGACTGTCACTGTACAGCTTGCAATCTGCTTGCTTCTTCCCCAACTCTTCCATAAAACCTTGCATCTACACCATCTCCTTGCACGCTTTTGTAGCTGCAACATACTCTGCTTCCTTTGTACTGATAGACACTATCTTCTGTAACTGAGAGACCCAATTGACTGCAACACTACCCAGAGTAAAGACATACCCTGTAGTGCTCCTTCTGCTGTCCATGTCTCTTGTCAAATCTGAATCGACGTAGCCTTGTAGCTTGATTTCTGATCCTCCATAACACAACCCTACATCTATAGTACCTACCAGGTATCTGAGGATCCACTTCACAGTTTCCCAATGTTCCTTCCTGGGGTTGTTCATGAACTTGCTAACAACTCCCAATGCTTGAGCAATATATGGCCTCGTGCTCACCATAGCATACATGAGGCTCCCTATAGCTGACGCGTATGGGACTTTGGCCATGTAGTCCCGTTCCTCCTACGTCTTCATACCTTGCTCCTTAGAAAGCTTGAAATGATTGGCTAATGGAGTGCTAGCCGGCTTATCACCTCCCATACTGAATCGATCAAGTACCTTGGTTATGTACCCTGTTTGTGACAAAACTAATTTTTTATTTTCTCTTTATCCTCATGCCTAGGATTTATTTTGCAGCTCCTAAATCCTTCATGGCAAATTCTCTAGACAATTGTCTTTTGAAATCTGAGATGTCTTTCATGTTTGATCCGACTATAAGCATATCATCAACGTACAGAAGAAAGATGATGTATGATGTATTAAACTTCTTCAAATAGCAACAATGGTTTGTATGACATCTCTTAAACCCATTTTCCGATATAAAACTGTCATACTTCTTGTACTACTACCTCGGGCCTGCTTCAAGCCATATAGATTTTTTATCAATCTACACACCTTATTCTCCTTTCCTGGTACCACGTATTTTGTTGGCTAATGCATATATATCTCTTCTTCAAGGTCCCAATGAAGAAAGGATGTCTTAACATCTAGTTGCTTTATATGTGGATCCTCTATCGCCATTATACTCAAAACCATGTGAATCGTGGACATCTTCACCATTGGTGAAAATATTTCTGTGAAATCAATACCTGTCTTTTGTTAGAATCCTTTCATAACCAATCTGGCCTTGTATCGCTTCGAACCATCATGCTCCTCTTTCAATCTGTAAACCCACTTATTATGAAGAGCTTTCTTACCCTTAGATAGATGACGAGGTCCCATGTACGATTGGACTCAAGAGAGTCCATCTCATCATCCATAGCCTGCTTCCACTTAACCCATGTATCTGACCGTAATGCCTCTTCAAAACACTCTGGTTCACCATTATCTGTTAGCTGTAGATAATGTAAGGAGAGTAAGTATCAGACCTTGGGTCTCTTTTCCTAAGTAGATCTCTTCACAACCGGTGTCTGTGGCTCTATCTTATCATGCTCCTGTGTATGCTCATCCTGTGGCATTGTAACACATGTGTCCGGTAACTTTTCCAACTCTACGAATTCTTACTCATCGGCCTTATTCTTTTTTTGCTGCAAACTTTCCTTATGCATCACTTTCTCATTGAAGACTACGTCCTTGCTTCTGATGATTTTTTGGTTCTCTATATCCCAAAATCGGTAAGCAATGCTGCCCATAGCCTATAAATGTGCACCTCTTGGACTTCGCATCCAGCTTATTTCTATGCTCTGCACCAATGTGAACATATGAAGTGCAACAGAATACTTTGAGATGTGTAAGGTTCATTTCTTTCCCAGTCCACATTTCTTCTGGTAACCCACCATCCAATGGTGCTAAGGGACTTCTGTTAATAAGATATATGCAGTATTCATAGCATCTACCCAAAACATCTTGGGCAACCCTGCATGTAGCTTCATACTCCTGGTGCGCTAAAAAATAGTCCTGTTAATGCGCTCAACCACACCATTCTGGTGCAGTATACCTGGAATCATTTTCTAATGTTTGATTCCATGTGCTGCACAATACTCATCAAATCTCTTGTCACAATACTCTCCCCCATTATCTGATCTAAGACATTTTACAATTTTACCTGTCTCGTTTTCTACCAGAACCTTCCCCTTCTTAAATACATCAAATACCTCAGATTTATGTTTTAAGAAATTGACCCACAATTTTCTACTTGCATCATCAATGAAAGAAATAAAATGACGTGATCCACCAAGAGATGATACCTGTGCCAGTCCCCACACATCAATGTGTACAAGCTCCAACAGATGTGTCTTTGGAGCTCGTCCTGTTTTCTTGAAGCTTACTCTCTTCTGCTTGCCATACATGCAGTCCTCGCAGAATTCCAGGTTGATAGACTTCAACCTTGGTAGCTTCCCTTTTAACAATAGCACTTTTATCCCCTTTTCACTCATGTGTCCCAACTTCTGATGCCATAACTGCCCGTTCACTCCAGTTGATGTGACTGCTAGTGACTTATATGATCTGAAAGTCACATACAAAGTACCTTTATTCTTGCCTCAAGATATTACCAAGGCACCTTTTTGTGACCTTCCATGAATCACTAGTGAACGTCGTCATATATCCAGTATTGGCTAACTACCCTATTAAGATCAAGTTCATTCTCAGACTTGGTACAAGTCTGACATCCTTAAACTTTAAGATCGTTCCGTCTTTCTGACTTATGTGAACGTCTCCCTTACCAACAATACTGCGTGGCTCATCATCACCCAGGTAAACCCTCTCAAAGTCACCTGACACATAATCACGAAGAACTTCCTATGACGAAGTGGCATGAAACGAAGCACCCGAGTCTATAACCCAAGACTCATTCAGGCAATCAAGAGACAAGATCAACGCCTCTATGTTACTCTCCTTAGAGAGATTCACCGAATCCTTCCCACCTTGAGAGCTTCCTTCTTGTTTCTTAAGCGCCCTGTAATCATGCTTCATGTGCCCTTTCTTCCCGCAATGCCAACACCTATCCTTATCTTTCGGTCCCTTGTACTTCTTCCTCGACTTAGAAAACCCGTGTTTATTACCTCCTTTGTTCAAATATTTCCTCTTCCTTCATTAAAGCATTTTCAGAATCCCCTGAAACTCCCGATGCCTTCCTTCTAGATTCTTCGCTGAGAATTAAACCCACCATATCATCGAATTTCAACTTTGTTGACCCTGAAGAATTGCTCACAGCAATCACCAAACCATCCTAACTATCTGACAAACTAGACAAGATCAATAGCGCCCTGACCTCATCATCAAAAGTGATGCCAACGGATTCAAATTGGCTCATGACCGTATTGAACTCGTTTAGATGTTCAGCCACGCCCCCACCATCTGAGATCTTCATGTTGAATAGCCATTTCATGAGATGAACCTTGTTGGACGCTGAGGGTTTCTCATACATCATAGCTAGAGCTTGCATTAATTCTTTTGTGGTCTTCGCCTTGGATATATTGAAGGCGACGGTCTTAGACAAAAAGAGTCAGATTGTTTCTAAAGCCTTCCAATCCACTAAAGACCATTCATCATTATGTCATCTTCTCTCGTTTCTTCTCTTTTTCTTCTAGAGGAATATAGAGGTCCTTCTGATACAGATAATCCTCCACTGCATCTTCTAGAAGGCAAAGTTTGAACCATCAAACTTATGAATTTGTGTCTTCCTTTCTTTTGTCATCATTCCCACTTGAACTAAACCAATAGCTCTTTGATACCAATTGTTGCGCAGCACGCCAACAACGCCGGTGAACCGAGATCTAATCTCCGGTCTCACCCATAAACGATAAACAAGAAGAAATAATAACTAGAAGCAGAATTGAAACAAACCAACAATCCACAACACATAATGTACATGGAAAAACCCCAACAAGGGTAAAAAACCACGGGTGCAAAGTTCTACTATGAAGAAAATGAAGTTACAATGAATATACTCACCTCTCGTATGCTCCCATGCACAGAGACAGCCCTTTTTGCTAACCTCCTCATCTTTTCTCACCTTACATGTATAGAAATCCTAATCCCATACCCTAATCCCCAATTACACCCCTTTATATAGCATAAGTTGGAAATAAGACTCAAAATAGGAAATCCCATGAAATAGATTGCATCCAATTGGGTGCTCAGTCAAGCTTAGTCGGGCGCCCGCCCAATACAAAAAACATCCAGCGACTCCAGCGTGAAACTGCCCGAATTTCGGGGGTCCAACCAAGCCTGCCCTAGGCATCAGGTGCCAGGTGTTGAGCTCTGAATTGTTCATATCTAACCCCAATTCATCACACATTATGCATGGTTTACATGTTTAAAAGCTAATCTAATACATATTTTTCTGTTTACAGGAATAAGAGAGGAGCTTCACCAAAATGATGCTTAAAGACACTTTTAAATACGCATTGAAGACCAAAGGAAAGAAGCAAGAAGAAGATGAAAAGAAATGAAGAAGAATCACCCTAGTAGATTGATCGGTTAGCCTGACCTATTGATCTCCAGGGTGATCGATTGATCCACTGGCCAGACCAATTGATCAGTCACTTTACATGCATTGCTGGACTGAAGCATAGACCATCGATTGATCGGTTTCCCAAACTGATTGATCGCTCATGAGGTAGGAATTCCAGATTGGTTGTTGGACAAAAAAGAGCTTCATCGATTGATCGACCAGCCCTGGGCAATCATTCGCCCACGCC
This sequence comes from Liriodendron chinense, assembly GCA_003013855.2. NCBI lineage: Eukaryota > Viridiplantae > Streptophyta > Magnoliopsida > Magnoliales > Magnoliaceae > Liriodendron > Liriodendron chinense. The sequence goes on from PVNU02002823.1 coordinate 29,842, forward strand.
ATCAGAAGTCCGGATTTTTGAAGGATTGCTACTAAACTCTCGGGATACTTTTTGGTCAGGGCGATCAATCGCCCAGACACCTGTGATTAATCAACCACCCGAAAAATAAAGTTTTTACAGTTGGATCGCAGGTGCGATTGATCGCCCAGCCCAAGCGATCAATCGATAATGCGATAAGTCTAAAAATTTCTAATACTGGTCCCATTTTTTTGCGTAAGTGCATAAGTTTTAAGCAAATTCTCAAATGTTTTGCGATGCTAGGGCTTGAAGGCTATAAAATAACTCCTCTACTTCGATCTAAGGGCATCATAGAAGAGATTGAAAGTCGTGGAAGGCGAAGGAAAGCTCCGCGGAGTGTCTGCAAATTTGATTTTTTTAGTTTTCATATTTTTCTTTAGTTTCTCTTTTAATTCTAATTATAATATGATAATGCTCAGCTAGAACCTCTTAGCTAAGGCTAAGAGGTGAAGCTTGTAGCCAATGTTCATGTTTAATTTGTTTGAATTCAAATTTACTTTACTTCAAGTTCGATTTTTGAATATTAGTTTAAATAAAGTTGGTCTTTTTGAATGTTTTATAAGAGTTCATGTACTTCGGACATGAATTCCTTGCAATTCTCTAAGATTTCCATGTTGGAATTGATTAGATTTGAATTGTAGTAACTCTAGAGCATGCCATGGTCTCTTGGCATGACTGTTACTCCGAAGGCTACAAGTTGGAAGTCTATATGCTTCATTGGAACTAGAATTCTGAATTTCCAGAATTGAGTAAATTATGTTTGTTGAATGACTTATCTTCCAATTAAATGATAGATAGACTTTGATTCTAATTGTGGTTGTGCTTGGATGAATGGTGACATGGGATTGCTACAAGTGGATCCTCAAAGCCTTAAGTCTTCTTTTTCTTATTCTCATATTTTCTTCTTAAGTTGCTGTTTTAGTTCTAATTATTATAGTTGAATTCCAAAACTGTTTTAATTGAAGTTGCTAGATTGGTTTGAATTGGTTTACTCTAATTCCTTGTGGATCGACCTTGTTCTTACCGAGATTATTACTACATCACAGCCTTACACTTGAGGCGAGCGAACAAGTTTTTGGCACAGTTGCCGGGAATCTAGGTTAAACGGTTCTAAATTGTTTTAGCAGCTTTAGAAGTAGTAGTTAGGTTTTACTATTTTCCTAAGACTAACTTTTCTGAATTCTGGAACTAACAAGGCTTGTTTTGTTTTGTAGGAAGTTATTCTAGCTCAAGCAAATTGGGTACTATCCTTCCAACTTGAACTCTTTCAATTTTCAGTTTTTAGAATTTTAGTTTTACTTCCAAATTTTGCTTTTAGGATTTAGGATTAGTTTAGATTCTTTTTCGTGTGGTTTATGTCCTGTTGGGAACGTGACCACACCAATCGTCTCCAAACCAAAGTTGGTTTAGTTAGACCACTATTCATCCATAGACGAGTTAGAAAGTACGTAGAACATTGTGAAAGTTCGGGGAGTATGGATCAAACACCATTAATGAATCCTCCCCCCTACTCCAACTACAAACGTAAATCAAGAAGGAGTAGGAGAGAATGAGGTGCGTAATGCTCCTCTAATGAGAGCTTTACGTGACTACCTACAACCGGCCCGTACAACTACACCCTCTTGCTTGGTTTTACCAACAACCGGGGGGAACATTGATATAAAGTCGGGAGTAATTCAACTTTTCCCTAAGTTCCATGGGCTAGATTCTGAGAGCCCATATCTACACTTAAAAGAATTCGATGAAGTTGTTGCTACCTTGCAATACAACAATGTGTCAAAGGATGTCATCAAACTTAGATTGTTTCTCTTCTCATTGAAAGAAAGAGCCAAAGGTTAGCTCTACCCTCTTAGACCACATTCGATAGGGACATGGACTGAGATGACCCGGGAATTCTTAAAAAAATTCTTCCCAGCTTGTAAAACCAATACCCTTCAAAGATCTATAATGAACTTTTTGAAAAAAGAGGGTGAGTCGTTCTTTCAAAGTTACGAAAGGTTTACAGAACTCTTACTCACTTGCCTATATCATGGATACAAAAGTTGGTGAACATGCCCCAATTTGTAGAGATGATGTGCAATGGTAAGTTCATGAGTAAAAATCCAGACGAGGCATGGAGTTACTTAGACATGTTAGCCGAGAATGCCTAATCATAGGATACCTCGGACAAATCTAGTAACATCAAGCCTCCTCAGCAAAAAAAGAAAGGAGAGATTTACATCCTTAAGGAGGAAGATGATGTAAACACAGGGATAGCCAACCTCACAAGAAAAGTCGAGGCTATGGAACTAAGTAAAAGTGGAGTTTCTAAGTCCACGAAAGCCATTGAAAATGTATATAGAATTTGTGCCATTAATGTACACTCTACGTAAGATTGTCCTACAATTCCCACATTTCAAGAGGTGTTACAAGAGCAAGCAAACGCCGCATATGGGTATCAAAGGCCTTTCAATGGACCGGTAGGTAACACGTACAACTCTACTTGGAAGAACCATCCAAATTTCAGTTGGAGGAATGGCCCCACGAGCAATCCTACCAACTCTTAAGGAGGGCCACCCATGCAAAACATGGCCCCACCTCAATTCTCAATGGAGGATACTCTAAAGGCGTTTATGCAAGGACAAACATAAATTAATCAATCAAATCAGCAAATGTTCCAAGAGCTTAAGGTGTCGGTTGATGAGATTAAGGGACACTTGAATGCTAGGGAATGGACCTTTCTAGCCCAACCTCAGCCTAATCCTATGCAAGCACATGAAATAAGCATCCCTAATCTTCCTAACCAACATGTGGAATAAGCAAAATCCATCATCACTCTTAGAAGTGGTAAACAAGTGGATAAATCTATTCCAGTGAAGGCCGACAAGCTTAATGATCTGGTAATTTCTGAGAATGAGGATGGAACTAGCTTAGCCCCACAAGAAACGAAACTTGTCCATAAGCCCATAGCATCATTCCTTTCGAGATTGGTTGCTCCAAAATCTTTCCCAATCTCTCATGATATTTTAGAGGTTTTCAAACAAGTCAAGATCAACATTCCTCTACTAGATGTCATCAAACAAATCCCCTCTTATGCTAAGTTTTTAAAGGACCTATACACAACCAAATAAAAATACAATGTGCAACAAAAGGCCTTCCTTAATGAACAAGTGAATGCCATTCTCACCCAAAAGACCCCCTCCCCCCCCCCCCCCCCCCCAAATATATATATATATATATATATATATATATATATATATATATATATATATATATATATATATTTAAGGATCCTGGTAGTCCCACAATCTCATGTATCATTGGTGACTACCGGATTAATCATGCATTATTAGACTTGAGGGCAAGTGTAAACTTGATCTCGTACTCGGTATACGAGCAATTAGGTCTTAGTGAATTAAAATCCACCAAAACCACATTGCAACTCGCTAATAGATCTATCCGTGTGTCGAGAGGGATAGTTGAGGATGTATTGGTTCAAGTTGATAAAGTCTACTACCCGGTGGATTTCATCGTCTTAGACACACGCGCAACCGGTTATAGATACTAGCACTCAAATACTGGTAATTTTAGACCACCCTTTCTTGGCTACATCAAACACAATTATAAATTGTCGGAATGGGGTAATGCAACTGTCCTTTGAAAATATGGCATTAGAAGTAAATGTGTTCCACTTGGGAAAAAGGCATAGGGATGACAATGATGAGCTCTTCGAGGTAAATATGCTCGAATCCTTTGAAGAAGAGGAGCTCCTTCAACTTGAATCACTAGAAAATTTGAATACATGCTTAGCACATTTTGAAGATTCCAAAGACCCCATCATTAGTGACATTGTGCAAGCATTAAGTAGTGAAAAATAGGTAGTTGATACTAGCTGGTGGAGGCCTCATTTTGAAAGATTACCACCAACCACATCAAAGCCTCTACCCTGTAATATCAAACAGCCAAAGCTTGACCTTAAGCCTTTGTCATCCAAGCTTAAAGATGTATATTTGGGTCAAGAGGAAACATTCCCGGTTGTTATTGCCTCTCACCTAGGAAAAGACCAAGAGCTCAAGTTGATTGAGCTACTCAAAGAACATATGGTAGCCATAGGTTGAACAATAGTGGATCTCAGAGGGATAGACTCTTCGGTTTGTACTCACTGTATACACTTCGAGGATAATGCAAAAATGACTAGATAACCTCAAAGGAGAATAAACCCAAACATGATGGAGGTTGTTAAAGCCGAGGTGTTAAAGCTACTAGATGTGGGTATCATATACCCTATCTCGGATAGCCAATGGGTGAGTCCTACCCAAGTTGTCCTTTAGAAGTCCAGTATTACAATCGTAGAAAATGCTAACAATAAGCTTATACTGACTAGAGTGACCACCAGTTGGCTTATGTGTATAGATTATCAGAAGCTAAACATGGTCACTAGGAAGGACCACTTTCCTCTCCCATTTATGGATCAAATTTTGGAGAGGTTAGCGAGTCACTCCTATTATTGCTTCCTCGATGGCTATTCCGGCTACAACCAAATTGAGAGAGCCTTGGAAGACCAAGAGAAGACTGCATTTACATGCCTGTTTGGCACCTTCACATATTGATAGATGCCATTCGGACTATGTAATGCACCGGCCACATTCTAAAGATACATGTTGAGTATTTTCTCAAACATGGTGGGTGAATTTCTTGAGGTCTTTATGGATGATTTTTTTATTTTTTGTTGTACTTTGATGAGTGCCTTAATCACTTGAAATTGATCTTGACAAGGTGAGAGGAAAATAACCTTGTCTTAAACTGGAAAAAGTGTGATTTCATAGTATAAAGAGGAATAGTCCTTGGACATACCATCTCGTCCAATGGAATAGAGGTAGACCGGGCCAAAATCGATATTATTTCTAACCTACCACCACCCAAAAGCATACGCAATGTGCAATCCTTCCTTGGACACGCCGGTTTTTATAGAAGGTTCATAAAGGATTTCAGCCATATCTCTAGGCCCTTATGTAACCTTCTCTAAAAGGAGAACCAATTTGAGTGGAGTACCTAATGTCAATTAGCTTTTTCAAAGATAAAAGACATGTTGACAATCGCTCCTATCATGCAACCACTGGATTGGCCCATTCCTTTTGAGTTGATGTGCGATGCGAGTGATTATGCTATTGGGGCAGTGCTAGGCCAAAAGAAGGATAAACAGCCCCACATTATCTACTATGCAAGTAGGACCTTAAATCCCACTCAAGTTAATTACTTGATTAGAGAGAAAGAGCTCCTAGCCATTGTTTTTTCCTTGGACAAATTCAGGCCTTATTTAATAGGATCCAATATCAGAATTTACATGGATCATGCGGTGCTGAAACACCTTCTTTCTAAGAAGGATGCTAAGCCCCGTTTGCTACGATGGATCCTACTCCTTCAAGAATTAGACTTAAAAATTAAGGATAAGAAGGGAGTAGAGAATGTGGTGGCGGATCATCTATCCCGCCTAGTTCTACCTGATTCCATTGACGAGTCGCCTATTGAGGACTCATTTCCTAATGAGCAACTCTTTGTTTCTATGCATCCACTATGGTACGCTAACATAGCAATTATATTTCCACAGGTGCAATGCCGAATCATTAGATTGCGCAGGATAAATGAAAATTTCTAAGGGAAGTGCGCAGGCTTTTCTAGGATAAACCATTAATTTTCAAATATTGCCCATATCAAATAATAAGGAGATGTGTCCTTGATAATGAACACAATTCTGTCATCTTCTTTTGTCATAATTAAGCATGTGGGGGTCACTTTTTCGCCAAGAAAATCACAGCAAAAATTCTGTTGTGTGGCTTTTATTGGCCTACTTTATTTAGAGACACTCACAAGTTTTGCAAAGCATGCGAGCGCTGTCAAAAGCTAAAAGGATTGTCTCGGCGGAATATGATGCCTCTTAACCCAATTCAACATCTCGAAGTCTTCGATTGTTGGGGCATCGATTTCATGGGACTATTCTCCTCATCTTTTGGACATGTCTACATATTGCTTGTCGTCGACTATGTGTCTAAGTGGATAGAGGTCATTCCATGTAGAACTAACGATCATCGTATGGTTCTAAAGTTCCTCAAAGAAAACATACTTTCCAGAGTTGGAACGCCTCGAGTCATCATAAGTGATGGTGATTCTCACTTTTACAATAGGCCCTTTAAAGCCTTAATGAATAAATATGACATTAGACATAAAGTGAGTACCCAATACTACCCATAGACAAGTGGGCAAGCTGAAATTTCTAATTGGGAAATCAAACAAATTTTAGAAAAGACAGTGAGACCGGATCGCAAAGATTGGTCACTAAAATTAGTCAATGCTCTTTAGGCTCACTGTACCACTTATAAGACCCCCATTAGAATGTGTCCCTATAAACTTTTCTATGGGAAAGGTTGTCATTTACTTGTGAAACTTGAACACAAAGTCTATTGGGCAATTCGGGTATTGAACTTCGACATTGACAAGGCTGGCTCACTTCGCAAACTTCAATTGAATGAGCTTGATGAGATCCAGAACGATGCTTATGAGAACTTGAGGATTTACAAGAGTACGATGAAGTCCTTTCATGACAAACACATCTTCAGGAAATCTTTCTATGAAGGCTAGAAAGTACTCTTGTACAATTCCCGACTTTATCTTTTTCCAAGAAAATTGAGATATCAATGGACCGGCCCATATATTATTAAAGAAGTTTTTCCTCATGGGGCTGTTGAGATAGAAAATGCGGCGAATGGTAACTATTTTAAAGTAAACAGACAATGCCTTAAATCATTCGTTGAGAAATTTGATTCAGAGGACATGCCCATCACTCTGCACGATCCTGTGTATTGGGATGATTAATCTCTTAGTCTGATGGAGGTATAAAGTAGATTAGGTTTAGTTTATTTTCGGTTTATTGCTTTATAAATTTAGATGCCGATGGTAGACTTTCATGATCGACTCTATCAAGTACTCTCCTTCTCACTCTCTTTTACTTTACTATTGCTCTCGTATTCATGCTCATTGCATATCTGTTTACATTGAGGACAATGCAAGATTTGGTTAGGGGTGAGATTCCTAGAATCTAGCAATTTGTGGACATTTCGAGCAAGGTTTGTAGAAAATTTTCAATTTTTCTGAAACATCAAAACTCTTTTGGAAAACTTTGTTTTATGCACTTGAGATGTCATGAGTATGAAAGGATGAAAGATGAATTGATATGATTTTCAAATCTCTAAATTAACTTAAACATAATAGGTTTGTATGTGAATCCCCCTATTTGTATGATTGATAGAACATTTGAACACTTTTGAGTCTAGTTCACATTACATGATTCTCATGGTTTAAAGGGATTAGTAGATTTGTAGATTAGTTAGACTGAAGATTTGAAGTGTTTAGGAACCAAGTCGGGGAACTTTGTCTACCCATGTTCATATGCAAAAGAGAAAAGAATGAAAGATATGTATTTCTAAAAATCTTATTTAATGCTATGAAAAAGAATGAGAATATGGTATTCATTGAATGTTTGTGAAATTTTTTTAAAAGAGCTACCTATTAACCAACCAAGGGATGGTCTACTTGTAACCAAAGCTAGAAATGGAAAGTAGTGTGAAAGCCGTCGAAGGAACAGTAAGGCAAATTCTTATCATAGGCAATTAGTTGATTCTGTACACTTTTAGATCTTTTGTTTAGCTGATTTACGAAGAAGGTAATCCTAGAAAGTCATGAGATGAATATACACAATGAACACTAGACCATACATGTTCGAATTCGTCTATTTATCAATAAATCGGTGAGGATTCTATGTGAACACTTACTATGTTTGGAAAGCTTAGGACTTCAATTTCTCATCATTTGGTTTTTCTGAATTTTAGACTCATATGTCTTAAAGATTATAGAAGTATACTTTCCAAGAGAGAGTTGAGTTTTCAGAAAGGTGGATTTTTTCACGCTTATTTTGCTCGGGACTAGCAAAATACTGGTTGGGGAGTGTGTTGAGCTCTGAATTTTGCATATTCTAACCCCAATTCATCACACATTATGCATGTTTTACATGTTTAAAAGTTAATCTAATACATGTTTTTGTGTTTACAGGAATAAGAGAGGAACTTCACCAAAATGATGCTTAAAGACACTTCTAAATACGCATTGAAGACCAAAGGAAAGAAGCAAGAAGAAGATGAAAAGAAATGAAGAAGAATCACCCTGGTAGATTAATTGGTTAGCCTGAACGATTGATCGCTAGGGTGATCGATTAATCCATTGGCCAGACCAATTGATCGGTCACATTACATGCATTGTTGGACTGAAGGATAGACCATCGATTGATCGGTTTCCCAAACCGATTGATCGCTTATGAGGAAGGAATTCTGGATTAGTTGCTGGACAGAAAAGAGCTTCATCGATTGATCGACTAGCCCTGGGCGATCAATCTCCCATGCCATCAGAAGTCTGAATTTTTTAAGGATTACTGGTCAACTCTCTTGACATTTTTTGGTCTGGGCGATCCGGGCGATCAATCGCCCGAACACCTGCGATTAATCGACCACCCAAAAATATAGTTTTTATAGTTGGATCGCAGGTGCGATTGATTGCCCAACCCAAGTGATCAATCGACAATGCGATAAGTCCAGAAATTTCTAATTCTAGTCCTTTTTTTTTTTGCGTAAGTGCGTAAGTTTTACGCAAATTCTCGAATGTTCTGTGATGCTGGGGCTTGAAGGCTATAAAATAACTCCTCTACTTCGATCTAAGGGCATCATAGAAGAAATTGAAAGTCGTGGAAGGTGAAGGAAAGCTCCGTGGAGTGTCTGCAACTCCATTTTTTTTAGTTTTCATGTTTTCCTTTAGTTTCTCTTTTAATTCTAGTTGTTGTATGACAATGCTTGGCTAAAACCTCTTAGCTAAGGCTAAGAGGTGAAGCTTGTAGCCAATTCTCATGTTTAATTCATTTTAATTCAAGTTTACTTTACTTCAAGTTGGATTTTTTAATACTAGTTTGAGTAAAGTTGGTCTTTTTGGATGCTTTATAAGAGTTCATGTACTTTGGACATGAATTCCTTACAATTCTCTAAGATTGCCATGTTGGGATTGATTAGATTCGAATTGTAGTAACCTTAGAGCATGTTATAGTCTCTTGGCATGGCTATTACTCCGAAGGCTACAAGTTAGAAGTTTACATGCTTCATTAGAACTAGAATTCTGAATTTATAGAATTGAGTAAATTATGTGTGTTGAATGACTTATCTTCCAATTAGATGATAGATAGAACTTTTATTCTAATTGTGGTTATGGTTGGATGAATGGATTGACATGTGATTACTACAAGTGGATCCTCAAGGCCTTATTCTTCTTTTTCCCATTCTTAGATTTTCTTCTAAAGTTGTTGTTTTAGTTCTAGTTATTATAAGTGAATTCCAAAACTGTTTTAATTGGAGTTGCTAGAATGGTTTGAATTGGTTTACTCTAATTCCCTGTGGATTGACCTCGATCTTAGCAAGATTATTACTACATCATAGCCTTGCACTTGAGGCGAGCGAACACATGGTCCACTGACCGTCGGGCGCCCGACTGAGTCGAAATCAGTCCAGAGACCTTTGTCTCCTCTGGGTGAATATCGAGCGTCCGGTCACTAACCGTTCGGGCACCCGACCACCCCTGGCTGAAAAACCTAGTGTGCTGGCTCTACACCTCAACAATCATGCCAGATGATTCCTAACATAATTAGAAGCAAATCCTACGAAGACTACATATACTAAAACTCAAAAATGAAGGAGATATGTCCAAATTAAAACTTACTAAAAATAGTAATTTTTTTCTTTCTAAAATTATGATTTTCAATTGGAAGGAAGTGTTTTCTCGTGAAACGGTGCAAAGGGACCCTTAAGTGGGTCGGTTGACCTCGGATAGCCTGTTACAATCCAAAGTCATAGGTTGTGCATCATGTAAAGATACCCAAATTAAAAGGTATGGACGATCTATGATGCCAAATATTTCTCCCTATCCGGAATGAATTGCTTCGATCCGGACGCGCTTGAAGCCGAGTTACATTATGCCCTACGTAAGATTAGGCTTGCATCTAATGGATTATTTTTTCTTCTGTTTGGGCTGCTTTCAATTTAGTTGTGCCAAGAATATGTTTGCGGCCCGCTCTACATCACAATCGACTCTTGTTGGAGTCCCTCCTCATGTGGACTCACATGTGTGGGCATATGCAGTCCTTTTTTCATCCACATGGCTCTAGTGGGTGCATTTTGATCTTTTGACCAAGCAAAGTAAGAGGAGAGAAAAATGGCTTTTGTGCCCAAAGAGACTTGTTGCAACATTAGAGATTTTTCTTTCTAGGAGAAAAGGATGAGAAATAAGAAAAGAAAAAGATTTTGTGGAAGAAGAAGATTAAGAGCCTTATACCACCGAAATCGTTGCATTCAGATTTGTGAGACTTTATCAATAATGCCGGTTTCATCGATGTCTTCTCCAAATGTTGTGTTGGGGGTTTTGTATAATTCTTAGTTGGTAAGAAAGTTATTTTTTTTCTTTTATAGTTGCTTGAATGCATTTGGATATTCAAGAGAGGTTGGTCTCTGGATGATTGTAGTTCCATTATTTTTGTTATAATAAATTTTACAGGATTAGGTGGGGTGGTTTTTTTGTTCTTCACATCACATCAGAGAATCTTTTCAAGTAGAAAAATTAAAAAAAAAAAAAAAAAAAAAACCTTCGTATCTCTTGTATTGTTCATATTTGATGATTTGCTTGCTTGTGGTGCAAGCGATTATCACATAGCAAATCTCATATATTGTTAATCACATTGATTTGTCGATAGAAGAAAAAATTGAGTAGTTTTCCGGCCTTTTTCTAATTGAATTTGGACCATCCATTCTCTACCTTTCAGAATTAGCTTTCCTTTATGGTGCCCATCATATCATCAGCTTTGATCATGCATGGGGCCCACTTTTACAAAATGACATCCTTGCAACATGTCCACTCATGTGTATATAATGTCGTTTGCATGGCCAAAGGGTAATATCTTCTCAGTCCCCACCCAATCCTTCTAGATGGAACTTTTCAATGGCAGCTATTCGTTTTCATCTAGAAGCCTTTGAATTCTTTGGTGCGTGATTACAAAAAAAAAAAAAAAAAAAAATCCCCATTGCCGCTGCTTAGAAGCATTTTACTTTTCAATCATTGTCCCCCAAACATGGCCCTGTAAAAAAAAAAAAAAAAAAAAAAAAAAAAAAAAAAGTTAATAGTATATTATATGTAGCCCTAGTCTCTGTACAGTATACGATTGTTTAAGGTTTCTATAAATAGGGCCCACCGTTCAGTAATCCAAACCATTGGCTTATTGTTCCTTTCTTGGATGGACCCTCTTCAAATTCTCTCCAATTTGAAAAGTCTTTAACATTTCCCTTTTGATTTTTGGCCAACAGATGGACGGTTAAAAAGAAAAGTACAACAACTCTCCACATTCAATTATATATTGTTTGCTGGAATTTTTCCAACATAGGACCATTTTGAGACGAGTCGAGTCCTGTCCATGGCCGATTCGGTCAGGCCAGGAAGGTGCAGCCCACTTTGATGTATGTGCTGTAAATCCACACCTTCCATCCGTTTATCCAGCTTATTTTAGGATGTCGGCCCAAAACTGAATAATTGAACACATACCATTAAAATCTTCCTAGGGCCCAAGTACGTTTATTTTCCATCAAACCTGTTGTTAAGGTCTAGTAGACCTGGATGGATGAAGAGAAAATACAGATATCAGCTTGATCCAAAACTTTTCGTGGCCCAAAAGAAGTTTTTAATGGTCAATCACCACTGTTTTCTGTGGTGTGGTCCACTTGAGTTTGAATCTGTATGGATTTGTTCCCATGTCCTAAAATGAGCTGTAACAACGGATAAAGGATCTAGATACATACAACACATACAACAAAGTAGGCCAATGGTCTCCCTGACTTGATCCGCCCCCTAATAGATAGAGTTTTGCCCATAGCGGGACTCAGCAAACCAAGGGTTGTCAAAACGGAAACGGATTGCATACTGAGTAAACTCTGTGGGGCCCACCATGATTTGTCTTTTATCCATGCCGTCCATCCATTTTACCATCTCATTTTAATGGAGAAACCAAAAATTGAAGTATATCCAAATCTCAAGTAGACCACACCACAGGAACGAGTGTGAATTGAACATCTACCGTTGAAAATTTCTTCGGGCCACGGAAGTTTTGGATGAAGCTGATATTTGTGCTTTGCCTTCATCCATATCTATGTGACCTTATGAATAGATTGGATGACAAATGATCAACATCATGGGCTCTATAGGAAGGTTCAAGGGTGGACATTATTATTCCCACTGTTTCCTATGGTATGGTCTACTTGAGCTTTGGATATGATTCAAATTTGGGATCATGCCCTAAAATTATCTGGGAAAAATGGATGCACGGTGTGGATAAAAAACAAACATCCACGGGAAGCCCCACAGAGTTTACACAGTATGCTTAAGCATAATCAGTACACAATCCACTTCCTGTCAAAACATTGGCATTGTTGCCTTGGTTGAGCTGAAAGCTCAAGTATTTATAAATGTATAAATATCCTTCGGACAGTGTTCTTCCTACTAGAAAGTTCTTGCAGCCGTAAATTAGGTGGGGCCGGCTTGCAATGGCAATCAGAAATACACATGTCCATCCGTTTCTAGCAATGGCAAGAGTCCGGTCTCCAGCAAGTTTTTTAGTAACAGTGTCATGACATAAAGACTCCAGCAATGCTTCCAATATTACACGTTGCTTCGTGGGATTAGTAAGAGGAAAGCATACGATACACAATAGGCTTAAGTCATATGGATGCTCAAAATGATTTTGCATGGCCAACCATCTAAAATTTTCACTTAGCTGAAGATCGTGCATGGCCACTGCCTCTTCGAAACTATAAAAGCAGCACACTAGGATGAGCTCAGGGCCGCAGAGCAATACAAACACAACAACCCTTTAGCCCTACACTGCTTCTCTCCTCCACCTTTGTCCAACACCATACTTTATCGTGTACAAGGTCCTTAGCTTAGCTTCTTAGCTTAAATTTTGCTACTGTCCAATGCACTGTTATAGTACGCTAATAGTATAAATATCTATGAACTAGTCATTAATTGGATCCCCAGATTACTTAATTTTAATCGGCAACCAAGCCATTATTTTTTCTTTTTTCTTTTTTATCTACTACTACTTCCATTAAGAAGCTCAATTTAAGCTATCATTGTTGAAAAAAAAGTCAATGTCTTCAAGGAAAAAAGGATATTCAAAAGAACTAACATTCCCCCTTTTAAATTGCTTGATCGTTGTAACAATCGGTGGCTGAATAGTCAAACCAATCTTCATAGATTTTGTCCTAATTTGCCTAATTTGACGCCTAGGGTAACAAGCGTTCAATTTAATTCAAGCTGAATATGGCTCTAGCATGCTCGACACTATAACGACCCGAATTTTCACTACTTAAGTATCATACTCTTGCAGTGAGAACCCGAGGGTCACCTTGGAAGAATCACACGTGGGGTTACTTCCAACACACCCATAAATCAAATTACATTCATCCCACATGCAAATAAATCAGAGTAGCACAGATCCAACAATGGAAAATCAAAGATAACCATGGATAACTAACCATAAAGCAAATGAGCAAATACCCTAAAATGTAGAAATCTAAATGGTGCCCATAAGAACTACATAAACTAAAAACAAGCAATGTAGGATATATCAATATTAAGGGAAGGTCCTAAGAAAACCAAACAGCTCGAGCTCCTACAGCCCAGCCGAACTAAAGCCATTACATTCGATCACCGGCCTACCTGCCCGAATCCAGCATGAACATCCTATGCTCCAACTAACTGAATCACTGTACAATTGTTGAATTCGAATTGTGAGTGGCCAACTCAGTGAAAATCCCTCTAAGATTGCACAATGACATATTAATCAAGTATAGTTTCATAAAAGTAAAACCAAAATAGTCATAATATGTTAGTACACTTATATGTGGCATACAAGTGCACCTTATTTGTCAATCACGTGCGTCCATTTGTTGTAAAGTTGGTTGAGGCTTGAAAAACTGAAGACCAAAAATTCAATTAGACAAGAAGCATCAAGGATGAAGATACAGGTAAATCAAAGGTGCCTTGGTGACCCTAACCCTTTGAATCAAATAACTCATAGCCTCTAGAAGACTTGGACTTGATAAGAATACCATTAGTCATTATAATTAGCATTCGAACACTTAAAAATATATGATAAGTTAGGCTAATAAGAGGTGCAAGCTGTTGTAAAACAAACAGTCCAAACATAAGTTTTTGATAAGACTTCGATCCCACCGAAGTCCTCACTGATAGGACGTAGATCACATTGAAGATCAAGTTGATGCCATCGAACATGACTCCAGCAACTGTCTAAACTCTTTGGACACTACTTCGATCCCATCGAAGGGCTTCTTTCAATTTTATCAACAGTATGTCCAACAACCTTCTGAGCTAACTAGACAGTTCTTCAGTCCCATTGAGTGGGCCTTTGATCCCATCAACAGAGCCATTTTCTGCCCATTGGAGTTTCAAGTCTACATAAAGGGCATTTGGTTCTTAGGCATTTTAAAGAGAACGCATTGCATTAGAAGACATCGTCAAAGCAAATACCATTAGGCTCAAATCCTAACCCACTCAAGTCATCTTTTTTGTGATTTATTACATGTTGGATCATTCAAAGCTCAAATGAAGATGAACTTGTTCCTTTGTGATCTCTAGATGTTTAAACACCAAGTTTATAGGTAAAACCTTAGTCTATACCTCTCTCAGAGATTCTTTCAATGAATCCCTTTAGAAAATTAACTTCCTATTAGTTGTAGAGGATTTAACCAACCTCCTATTACCTTGGTCGCCTTAAGAAGAATCAAAGATAAGGTAACTGATCGTTGGAGCTAAATCATTGGCAAAACATCTATCGGCAAAAATATTGGGGGAGCATGAGGAGCTGATTCAAGCACAAGAGAGCTAGAAGAAGCGACTCAAGAATGACGCATCAACGAGGCTCATATCCAACAAGTAAGGTTATTAATTTAGGGTACATACACTCTTTCCTTATGTAGGATCAAGTGTAAGAGTTTGTAATCCAAACTTAATAGGTTCAGTTGTAGGACCTAGGCCCGTGTGTAAGGCCGAATCAAGTCTCTTAGGGGAGCCCCCAACGGGAGTGTACGTGAGGTTTTTGTGTAAGACCTTAGCTTATGTGTTGAGCCTAAATTCGGGTTCTTATATAGGACCAGGGTTATTGGTGAGCCTGAGAAACCATTATTGGTTCTTGTGTTGGACCGAAGGGTTGGGAGGAACCTATAAATTCCTGAGTTAGGTGGAACCCGTAAACATCTCGGTTAGGTGGAACGGGTTGAAACACCTAGGTTGGAAGGAACCTAATTTAAACTCCCTTAGTGAAATTCGGTGCAAGGGATGAGTACGGCAACCGAGAGTAGAGTAGGGAAACTGAACCACTATACATTCTTGTGTTTGTGATTGTATTTGAGCACATTTGTATTCATGCATTGTTATTTTAATTTGATGAATTATATGAATGTTGAATGGAATGTATGCTAAGAACTTGATAGGCATAATCACACACACAAGTTGTAATTTCTCTGATAGACTAGTTGCTTAATTGCTTTATCTTTTGGAGTCTATCTTGTTCACATAGATTAGTTGCTTATCTTTTAAAATCATAAGTAATCTATGTGCATAGACCATTAGCCTAATATGCTTGTAATTGGTAAATTATTTAAATTAGCCAAGAGGTTTTAAAAGGTCATAATTACCCCCCCAAGACTTAGCTGTGTATCCTGGTAACTCCACCAAGCTTTCACAACACATAGCGTGTTGAGGTGTCATATTGACTACCCTACGAAATTTCATAATCTACAATGCATCTTATTTCAACGCATGGGTGTATGCACATGTTCTTCACTTTGAGGATACACATCCATGGGCTTTTAAACAGTCATCCCGTTCTCCTAATAAACAAGGGAATGGGTCTTTCAAATAGTCGACCCATTGCCTAAGGAGATTGGATCGTTCAAATAGTTGACCCAATTAAAAAATAAAGGGTTGTTTAAGCAGTACGTTGGCCTTTTAAACAATCAGCCAAACACTCGATAACACCCACATGTAATGGATGCATGATTAATCCAATACACAAATAGCCTATTTATTCAAAATCCCTCTTAACTAGTGTCACGCCCCATAATCCAGGCACAAAGTGTGCACCCTCAGGTTTGACTTACAAATAGCGACTGCTTGCACTTGGTGCACGTATTACATAATCATATTGTTCCCGAGGCATCACATCTTATTAACTATGTCATTTAACCATTCACATCATATATTCCAAACATTCACTTCCATTCAATTAATAACTTAAACCTAATTAGGTCCTCCCATTTGGGACCTTATTCAAAGTAACTACACCTTAAACAGTTCTTCTGGAATCAATAATAAAGTAATTAATCATACTGAAATCAATCAACATATCAAGCACTAAACATTAGACTCTAAAACAATGATCTCCTATTCCGTCAGGTACGGCCAATCTCCTTGAGTTTCCTCCATTTTTCTTACATCATTATTAGTATTCATCTCGGGTGGATGAACTTCTACTTCACCTGTATACATTTAATCCAAAACCGTCAGCTGGTCAAGCTTAGTGAGTGAACTCATCATAGTTCTCACCTGCTCAGATAAAGTAGTACATCAATCATGGTTTATAGTTCAGTATGTTCTATGTTATGCTCGTATGTCATGCAAGATGATATGATGCACAAGTGGGTATAATACTAAATCATCCACTTGTTTAGGTTAGAACCCATTAACCCGCGCTCCCCCTACGTAGTAGGAAAAACTTTTGCATGATTTGCAGGCATCCAGGATGGTTCCTAGGAAATCTGGTACTATAAGTACCTACAGGTCTTCCAGAGCGATGCTCCATGACAAACAGTGTATGAATGCACAATGCATATAGCATGTTGTGTTCCCATAATCCTCCCTCAAACAGAGGGGGAATGTATAATTCAATCATCTCTCTTTTGAGAGGCACACACATATTATTAATCATCCCTCTTTTCGAGAGGCACACACATATTATCCAGTCTTTCCTTGCATTCAATGTCTATAATTAAATATGCATCGATATATACATATAGCATCATAATGATCAATGCAAATCAATCCAATCATAACATCACATCACAACAACCTACTTTATTCAAACGAATACGAAACGTGTTGGGATTCACTCACCTGTTGTTGTGACATGGATTCCATACTCTTCAAGTTCTTAACTACAAGCAAGATCAAGATCCTGTAGACACATATCATTTTAATCATATTACTTTCTATCTATCCTTATTTTTCATCTCTTTCCTCATTAGTTTGAGTTCATTTCTAATTATTAAAGTCATATATTAACTCTGTAGATCAAGATAGGAAACATTCAATTGAAATTGTTAAAGTTCATAGTTGTTCGGTCGACCCAACCCTGTGTTCAGTCAACTAAAGAGTCCTTCAGTCGACCGAAGACTTCTTCAGTCACGATTACAGATTGATTTCAAGTTCAGATTTCTGCATCCTTCAATCGACTCAGCCCTTCCTTTGGTCGACCCAAGCTTTCCTGGGTCACCGATACAAATTGTCATGTTTTTCATAATTCTCGTAGCTCGGTCGACCGAACACAGCCTTCAGTCAGCTAAAGCGCGTCCAGTTCCCTCTATTCGATCCTTTCCTTTTCTTTTAAGGAATCACATTCTACTATTCTTATGGACTTAGGATTATCATGGGTTGAATCTGAACTACTTGATTATTGCTGTTTTATAAAAATTATGAAGAGCCCATGGTTGTAGATTCAACCTCGATTCAACCTCAATGATTTCCTTAATCCACCCTTCTATAAGATTGATTTAGGATTTTTAGAGCGGTCCATTGAGAGATTTGACTACACAATATATCCATTAAGAAAGAAAAGATGGTAGGTTAGATTAGATTCCCCAATGATATTAAGTGAATACATATCTAGCCTTAGATTGAGACAATGTGGCTCATTTGAGTGCCAGATCGTTTTGATATTTCAGGCCTTAACATATTTTGGCCGAACAATTCTCATGACTCGTATGGATCTTATACGACATCCCTAAATAACCCATCATAAATCTTAGCACTTAAAATCCCATTAACTTCGCCATTATTTATGGATTCAATCTACAAGACCATACAATGAATGGAGAACCAATCCATCCCGTTCATTGAATAGATCCAAGAAAGTATCCATAATGAAATAAAAATTAAAAGAAAGAGTTAGGCTTTACTTAAGCTAAAGGTTGAAATAATCCTCTCCCTCCCCTTCTCCGCTCTCTATCTCTCTCTAGCAATTAAGGTTAGATCCTCCTACGGAGGCTCTTATTTATAAGCAAATGTGAAATTGTTTGGATAAAGCTTCCTTATCTAGAGTTCAAAATTCAAAACTAAAGTCTTAAGATGCAAAAAGTTATTATTGTTTATGAGGAGATTTAATCCCTAGTCTCCCTTCTCAACAAAGAGGACCTTAACCAACCATCTTAATGACTTATTTTTGTTAATTAATTCAAATTAAATTTTTTAACCCCTTTTAGTAGCGTGGTTTATGTGTCCAAAAATTCTAAGTCGTTACAACTAGAGGTCAGCCCTAATTTAACAAGTAAGCCTTACCAGCCCAAGGTATGAATCTAGTAACGAGTTTCTCCCAACAAAAGCCAACTAGGCAAGCCAATAAGGCACAAACAGGATTTTACCCAACCAAAGCCATCAAGGCACAATGGTAAACCAAAATGATAAGCCCACATCCAAATTTCATTTTGACCCTAACTCAGGATGGCCAACAGATGAAGATATAGTTTCATACATGTGGCGATTATATGAATCACAAGCAGGGCAGCCTGAGAACCTGAGTCAACCCACAATCGCCCATAATCCTTGTGGGTATCACAAGTGGGATCCAATTGCCGGGACTCATGATTCCAAACATTGCAGCATGTAATAGGGTGTATTTTAGTAAACATATCATAACTACATGTTCATGTAAATCCTACAAGGTAGGTGACGGATTCTAACAGATTCGAGCATGTTAAGGATTGCACATGTATGTTCCAATCTAAGCATTAGGCTAAACATGCTATGTGAGTACATACAAGATTCTAAACATATCACGGATTCTAATAGGGAACTAAGCATGTTATGGATTTTGGCAATTCATCCTAGATTTAATGTACAAGAGATATATTACAAGGTTTATAGCATGATTATCAAATGTCGAGACCATTGCAAGATTAAAAATGTCACAGAAAAGCTTGAAGGGGAGATTCTCACATTGGAATAAGAGATTCTCAGCTCCAATGCAAATCAGCATAGAGAATTTGGGAGAAATAGCTTCAAACCCTGATTCATTGGCAATACATCATTAATTATATAGATTCTAACCTAATTAAACTTTAAACAAGGTTTTAAGGTTTTTACCTAACCCAATTTGAGCAAACTCTAACTCGATTTGATGAGCAAGGCCCAAAATCGATGTACACGACACCAACATGAAGCCGAGCTCGATTACGGCCTACGAACAAGAACATGCAACCATGAATTTCTTGTGGGGGCCATCGATCCTAGCATGAATAAACCTTAACGTAAAAAACCCTAAATTTGGATAGATATGAAGGATTTTCTACTCTCACTCATAATGGGAAGGCTAGAAATAGGGAAAAGATGCACATGTGCCACATGAAGACTCCTTACCTAACTAATTGACTGATTTCTAGCCGGAGAAGATAGAAATGGAGTGCACGAACTGAATTTGGCGAAGAACAGCCCGGTGTGTAGATCCGCACCATGAGCTCCTACATGAGCTCACACCCTCTCTCTCACTCAATCTCACTCACTCTCCCTCTCTCCCAAGCTCTCTCCCCATTTCCCAAACCTAAAAAGTGAAAAAAAAATGGGCAAAGGCCCTTTTATATCCCCACTTAAAATTGCAAGTGCTTTTTTTAGATTTAGAGGCTGTCTGTTGGTCCATCGATAGTTGTTGGTTGGACCAACAAGGACCGACATGCACAAAATCTATCTTATTTTTTGTGCTATTGAAGCTGGTTGATCCAACAGAGCCTGGATTGGCTCTGAATCCACCAGGTTCACTATACCCGAGGGCCCTAAGGTTCGCCCTACGTGTTTTGCTGACCATTCACCCATTCCAAGCAACTCATTCATTGAAACGAAGCATCGACTCCTGTGAATCAGACACGAAGCCTTTTGAATGGAGAGTTTAGTAGTCCGGTTTAACCTAGTGGGATCGAACGACGATTCAATAGATCGACGATGAAGTCCGATCGAATGCATCTTATGACTAATCTTCGATTGAATATTCAATTTGATGTATTTTGTGATAGATCCTATCGGACCAAACATCCAAACTAATGGGCGGGGGATCTGAGGAGTTCAGGTCCCACTGGTGATCCAATGCGATCTATCTAGCTAGGATACGGGGTTCAGTATGGGCACAAGCTCCTAAGTCAGGCTTGGCTTGAAAATTTCTAAGTCTAAAAGTACACACGCATGTAGGCACATGCAGCTTCCTATTTTAAATTGGAATCTCCTTCAATAAAACTAGAGGACATCCAATACCCGAGTATTGGAGAGCCAAGTTGTTACGGACATCTAATATATTCGCACGCGTTTAACTAAAATCGGGTTGTTCCTTACATGTGTGTCCACATGTTTGGATTAAACAACAACCGACATCATCCTAAAAATGAGGAAGATCCAAAACTTAGGTGGACCACACTATAAGAAATAGTGGGGATGGAATGCCCACCATCAAAACCTTTATGAGATGCAAGTTTTGGGTCATGCTAATATTTAGGTTTTGGGTCATGACCTTATAAACAGTTTGGATGGCATATAAACATCATGGCGGCCGATTGTTTCCTTACCTATCCTCCCTGTGGTCCATTTTAAATTTCAGAACTACCTCAATGTTTTTGCTCATGTCATAACATTGAAGAGAGAAACTGATGGACAGGGTGGATTTATCACCGTACATAACTTGGGACCGCAGGAACTTCACGGGGGAGAGAGGGCTACACACAATGTGCAACCATTCTTTATAAAAAATTTAGAACATTTTTAAATAACCATTACTCTGATGATCGCAACCATTTACAGATTATGGGCCCGTTTGTTAACACTTAAAATAGTTACTTAATGTGGAATTGAGAAAATAATTCTTATAAGTGTTGTTTTTGAACACCGAATTCGGAAAGCGCTCCGTGATTATCCATTGATTTTTTCTGGCAACGGAGGTCTGGCTTAATGGTGAATACGGAATGCACTCCGTGAATTTTTTTATAAAATAAATAAATTTGCTTCCAAAATTATCCTCTCACAATTGCTACGAAGAGTTTTCTCACCATTACGTAATACATAACCCAACTTCTAACATATGCAACTTCTTTGGCCCCATCATGATTTATGTGTTTGATCAACATCATTCATCAACTTTTTCAGATCATTCTAGAGCATGAGCTCAAAAATGAGGCACATATAAAGCTCAAGTGAACCACACCATAGAAATCGGCGGGAATTAAATACCTATCATTGAAACCTTCTTAGGGTCTAATATGAGGTTTATTTCCCATCTAACCTCTTCATAAGGTCACACATACGTGGATGAAGGGAAAACACAAATATTAGATTGATCAAAGCCTTCAACGGCCCTAAGAAGTTTTCAATGGTAGGCACCCAATTTCTACTATTTCCTATAGTGTGGCCCACTTGAGCCTTACGTCTGCCTCTTTTTTTTTGTCTTATGCCCTAAAATGACATGGAAAAATGAATGGATGGTATGGATGAAACATATACATCATGTAGGCCCAACAAGGACATTCATCTCCCGCCTCAACCATCTTCTATGGATCCTATGTGGATTGCCAACCCATACTCCAAAAAAGAGCAAGCTACTAGGCAATGTTATGTGTAAGACCCGTACCCTGAATTGCCCTCCGTACGTTTAGTTTCCGGTACCGGTACGTCCCGGATGGACCAGATTAACGAGCCTTGATCATGACCCTGATTTAGTACCTCAACGACCTAAGACCTATACCCCGGCGACCGCGTAGGCGCTGCGATTCCAACGCTGCGCGGCACGCCTCATTGCGATACCCGGTGTGAAAGATGCGTACTTTTGTACAATTCGAGGTGGGCCGCGCAACGCGTGTGTGGCGTGGGCCCCTACTTGCACAAATCCCAACAACATGTCAAATCAATCACCATCACCCTCACCCATACCCCTATCATTACCCTAGCCTACACACACTATACCTATCACATTCCTCTCTCACCAAAGTCAACTCCAACCCATTCCTCCCATTCCTCTCCCATCATCATAATCATCACCTAATGTACCCCCCTCTCTCCCATACAAGAGCCATACGTAGGGGGGGTGGCCTTCTCATTTTCCATATTTGAAAGGAGAGAGAGAAAGAAGAGAGAGAAGTAGAGAGATTTAGAGGGAGATCAAGAGAGAGAAAGAGAGAGTTAGAGAGATTGAAGGAGGGGATCTAGCTTGGAGGACCCCGATCATCATCTGGTCCGTCCAACCATCATTGTGAGTGCACTCCCCCACTCTTCCTCTTTTGATTCCTTGATTTTCCTTCTCCTTATGATGTAGGTGTGGGACCCACTGATGTGGGCCTCGCTGTGAAATAATGTGCCATTAGGACCGTCCAAGGAGACCCCACCCTTTGAAAGGAAAGGAAGTGCAAGGGTTGGCTTGAACCGAACCATCTGTTGGACACACTGACCATGGGACGGGCTGTGACTATTATAGTCATCCAACCTGTTGTATGGTCACAGAGATCTGGATGACATGGCCACATAAAAATGAGGACAATCCCGGTAGTGTGGGACCCATGGTGGGCCCACTGTGATTCATGTGTTTCAACCATGCTGTCCATTCGTTTTCCAGCCATTTGAGAGTAGCCACCGCACGTGGGACCCACTTTAATATACGTATTTTACATCCACTCCATCCCATGTGGGTTCCACCATGATATACGTGACTTGTCCCAGCCGTCCAGGCCCAGCCCAGTCCAGCGCTGGACTGTCCAGGGTGCTAAACCCTGGTCGTCCCTGGACTGGTGGCTCTTGGAGGCTGAGGACCCACTTTCATAACCATAATAATAATAATTAGCAATAATCTTTTTTTATAAATGGTGGCTGGAATTCCATGCCTTTTAACCCTCATTAGGTCCCACCATGATGTCCATGTTAGATCCAAGCCTTCCATCCACTTTCACTGTTCATTTTAGTACAAGGTCCTGAAAACCAGACTAATCCAAGATTGGGTGGGGCCACACTGAAGAAACAGTTGGGATTGAACATCTACAGTTGGAATACAATGGGGCTGATGTTATCAGGTAGAGTTTAAGAGAGAGAGAGACAGAGAGATTACATATATAGAAAGTATAGCAGGGACGTACTGTCCCTGCAATGGAAACCAACTTGATTCATGGGTTGAGACACCGTCCAGCTGGATGGGTGGACCCACCTTGATGCATGTAGTTGATCCACGCCGTCCGTCTGTTTCTCCAGCCCATTTTATGTCTGGACACTAAGAATAAAGTAGATCCAGATCTCGGGTGGACCACACCATCGAAAACAGTGGAGAACACAATGTCCACTATTGAAACTACCATGGCCCACCGTGATGTTTGTAGACGGAATCACCTGCCCAATATTGGGCTTATTAGGTGCCCAACGAGCTGGGAAACCTAATGAATGGATTGGATCTTCCCTAAGTGGGCCCCACCTGAAATAACTAAGAGAAAAGAAAAAAATAATAAAAAAAAATAAAATAAC
Source organism: Liriodendron chinense (assembly GCA_003013855.2). Classification (NCBI taxonomy): domain Eukaryota; kingdom Viridiplantae; phylum Streptophyta; class Magnoliopsida; order Magnoliales; family Magnoliaceae; genus Liriodendron; species Liriodendron chinense. Next base: position 53,794 of record PVNU02002823.1, read on the forward strand.
GTCCAGACGCTGGACGTTCACAGCGTCTAGGACGCTGGAACCGTCCAGCGTCAGGACGGCTGGAATGGGGTCCCCACTCGTGGGACCCACCTTGATGTTTGTGTGTAATCCACACCGTCCATCTGTTTTTCCAGATCTTTTAGGGGCCAGGGCCCAAACATGAGTCAGATCCCAATCTTAAACGGACCGCACCATAGAAAACAGTGGGGTGAACGATGTTCACTGTCGAAACTTCCTCGGACCACTTTGATGCTTGTGGACCAATTCAACCACCCAATATGGGGCTCTACGGGTCCCCCATGAGCTAGGGAATATGACGAGCGGAGTGGATTGCCCTTATGTGGGTCCCACTCGATCAAAACCATTGAAAAACCAAAAAAAAAAAGAAAAAGAAAAAGGAAAAGGAGATAAGAAGGGAAGGCGCTGGGAGTACCAGCGTCCACGGACGCTGGGCTGCTCGGCCGCCCAATCGATGGCCCACCACGTGGGACCCACCATGATGTGTTTGTTCTATCTGAGCCGTCCATCTGTTCTCCCATATCATTTCAGGGCCAAGGCCCAAATGTCAAGAAGATCCAGATCTGGGGTGGGCCTCACTACAGAAAACAGTAGGGACAGTGACCCTACCATTGAAACCTTGCTACGGCCTACCATGATGTTTATTTGAGATCCAACCTGGTCATAAGCTCACACACGTGTGTTGGCTGGGCTGCCCAGCAGGTGGCCCACTAGTGGGACCCACCTAGAATGTATGCGCTTTATCTATTCCATCCATATGTTTTTCCAGCTCATTTTAGTGGCTGAGCCAAAATTTAAGCATATCCAAATGTCAAGTGGACCATGCCACGGGAAACAGTGGGAATAATGATTTCCACCGTTGAAACCTTCCCAGGCCCTACAGTGATGTTTATTTGTCATTCAACCTGTTCATAAGATCACATGGACATGGATGAAGGAGAAAACAAAAATATTAGTTTGATTCAAAACTCTTGGGGCCCATTTGGGTGCTACGCTCTGTGGGTCCCACCACGATGTATCTGTTTTATGTATGCCGCCCATCTGTTTTTCCATATTATTTTAGTCCATGGGCCCTCCAAGAAAAGATGAGGTAAATACAAACCTCAAGTGGACCACATTGTAAGAAACCGTGGCCATTGATGCCCACCTTTGAAACCTTCCTTGGGGCCATTGTAATGTTTATTTTTCCATCCAACCAAAGGTGATGGGGCCCAACTTTGGGTCCCACCTTGATGAATGTTGGGTATACCATGTCATTCTTCTTGGCAGGGGTGTGGGCCCAATTTTGAGTGGGCCACACGTAGAAAATAAGGGTGGTTGAACGCCTACCATTGAAACTTTACAGGACCCATCTGTTATGTTTATTTGCCATTCTCCTTGTTCTTAAATCACTCAACCATGGGTAGGGTTCCACACATGTGGTGTGCGGGCCCCACCATGGTGTTTGGCATCTCACTTGATTAGTGGGAAAGCACAAATATCGGGTTGATCCCAAACTGTTGGGGCCCATTGATGTATATGGCTTCCCCACTCCTTTGTGCGGTTATTCCCAACCACGGGTCCACCTTGTTATGCATGTGTTCTATCCACGTCAGTCATTGGCCACTATGGTGCGATATGTATGTTGGCCATCCATTAGGACTACCTTAAATTTGTGCTTGATCCAAACCATCCTAATGAATGGACCCTAGCATGTTATGTACAGGATGGCCCTTGGGACCACCTTAGTGTGCGTGTTCGAATGACCGCATTGTCCATCTCATGGATCCACCTTGATGATTAGTTGTGTAAACCCTTATTGAAAGGTCATCCTTAGAGTTTGCTTGATCCAAGTCACAGGGCTACCTTCTTAAACTCACCTTGTTGAGCCGTCTTGTCAATTCACCTTGTTAACTCACCATGTTGACCCGCCTTGTCAACCTGCCTTGTTGACTCACCATATTGATTGATCTTGGTAACTCACCTTATTGTATACTCATATGACTCACCCCTTCTACCCTTGTACCCAACTATTAAAGACCACCATATCGTGTATATCCCATCCACACCGTCCGTTTACCTTTAGGGCGAGTGTGGGGCTCATCCTCGACGTTCGTATGTCATCTAGGCCATCCATTATATGGAGCCTATTTGTAGTATGAGGTTAGACCTGTCGTCCTTTTTGGACCTCATTGTATTGACCATCTATCTCAGATTACCCTACCATGTATGATTCTCTGTTATGACCTGTCTATCTTGCAACCCGTTCTATGTCATTCCTTTTACGGACCATTATTGTGTTTATCTCAACTGTACTACAGGATTATGGGTCTCGGCATAATTTTGGGTATTCTACTCTTGCCGCTCAAGTAGGTTCTACCTTTGATGTGTCGGTAGTGTATTCAATCATTTTCTTTCCATTTGGGTTATTTGAATGTTGAAGGTTAATCCACACCGTTCAGTTGTTGGACCATCTGTGTTGTTGTATACCATCCATTTAGAGTCTTATCTCTTTATGTTTGCTTGTATTATAAGTGAATTATCTTTTTATGCTATTTTTAGTATGTCTGTTGCCACACGTAGTGTTGTTGGAATACTCATATGTGATCTTTATACTATATGCTTCGACGACCACCATGCATGTGTAAGGAGTATGCATCTCGAATCACCATTGTTAGTTGGGGACCACTAGGGCATAAACGCATTCATAAAGCACTCGAGATGTAGTCACGCAAATGTAATTCACGTGCTCTCTATCGCAAACCTCTCCAATAGGTATGGGACTATTCGAGGACATGAATCTATCATCCTGACTTACACTATATGGTAGGCATAACTTAGCATACCTTGTAGCCCTTGGTGCGAGATTCCCTGGCTAGCGACATCCCGCACTATGACTCGATCATTCATATGTGTCCCCTCATCTTAATCATATCTCAAATAAGTTTGACTAGATTGATTTGTAGCCATCGTGGTAGATGGACTACTTGTTGGCACTCATACTGTATACTTGACTCATGCATCATGAATGCTTGGGTCATCTAATTGTCTTGTATCAACCAGCCATATCGGTCGTGATTGTCGTGCAATTCATTACCAGCTGACGGTGACTTTGTGTTTGAGACCTTATAGTTTTATGGTGCTCTTTAGAGACTTGCACGGGCATGTCGTCCCACGTTTGTATGCATGGTTGCATTTCGCACCGTCTGCTTGTGCCACATATAGCATAGTTACTACGTTGCAACCACAGCTCCATCGTGGTTTGCAGAACACCGGAAATATGTGATCTTTAAACTGGATGCCAAAGATGTCCCTGGGTGAAAGTCCCTGATCCCGTTGGTACCAAGGTGGGTGCTCCATTCAAGGACCGGGTGGTTTAATCATACACCAGTATGCCGAATACCAAACGGTGGTGTTTTCCACTGCACGTGGTCAGTTTGGAAGGAGGTCTGACTGAACCTGCCGGAAGAGTGTTGGCAAAGTGGGTTGAGTTTGACCAGCTGTGAGTAGGTCCGCTATTGCACCAGATAGGCTTTGGCATTCTACTGGTGAGTAGTGAGGTCTGTGAGACCCCGGTGATGTTCCGCTTCAGAGATGGTATTAGTATCACTGTATGGTGTTGGACGGTCCTGACGTGGGCGGGTGTGATGTGGGCGAGGTGTAAGCCTGGGTGAGCTACCACACTGGGCGAGCTACCAGTTCCGAGTCCTGCATTGCTTACGTGATTGCGTTATGACTGTTCGTATCTGAACCACTATACTTAAAGGTGGTGATTTGCATACATGCCTTGAATCATTATATGCGACATTAGGCCCTGTAGGCCATTGCATAGTATGAGTATATAGCCTTGGTAGGCTGGTTACCTGTATTGCATGCTTGCATAGCCATGGCAGGTTAGTTATCTGTATTGCATGCTTGCATAGCCGTTATAGGCTGGTTATTCATATCATATGATCGTGTAGCCTAATTAAGCTAAGTTTTGGTTTAGATTTCTCATCATGCTTTACTGCTTACTCTGATATTTATCATGCTTGTCATACGCATTGCGCACGCACACACGTACTCACAAAGCTTCGTTCGAAGCTTATGCGTGTTTGTTACGCTGCAGGTTATACTAGAGTGTATCAGCAACGTTGAGTTGGAGTTGGGAGTGCAGTAGCAGGAGGTGCCGGATTGTGCACAGTTTTTATATTTACGCATTGTGTAATTACTTTTCAGTACTGTATATAAACGATATGATTTAGTGGAAATATTGTGTTTGTCTTTGATGGTACTCATATGGTGATGCTCATGTTTAAAAAAAAAATTCAGACCCTAAAATCCTCCTTGTGGTATCCCAGGATCGGAACCTGACGTGTAGGGTTAGGATCCGAGATCGGGGTACTACGGAGGCTGCCACCTCTGAATTCGGGTTATAGCGAATGGACGTCGAGAACCGAATTTGGGCCGTGACATTATGTGTGCCCCATCATGATATATGTGTTTTATCCACACAGTTCATCCATTTTTTTGAATTAAAATTAGGACATTGGACAAAAAATTAGACATATCTAAAACTTAAGTGTGCCACACGAGAGGAAATAGTAAGGATTACTAACCACTATTGGAATATTTGTATGGCCACAAAAGTTTCATATCATGATAAGATTTTGGTGTTTTCATTTCATCCTAGTGTGAATGAACTTATAAACGGTTTGAATGGCCCATAAATAACAAGGTGAGGCCAGAAAGATTCCAATGGTAGAAAACTCTTTCCCCAGTTTTCCCTATCTTTGTCGCCCACTTAAAATCTGGATCTACCTCATTTTTGTTCGAAGTCCTAAATTTATATAGAAAAAATGGATGACCGGGGTGGATTTCTCACAAACATCACAATGGCCCACCTAGCAATCCAGCATGGAACTGCCTTTGGTAAGAAATCCGCGCATCAAGAACCCATCCAAACAAATCGGATTTCCTGCAAAAGCCTTGTGCAGGAAGTTCCTGCCCTAGGAACCTAGGTGGGGTCCACAGTGATGTTTCTGATAAATCCACCCCATTCATCCGTTTTGGGAGCTCATTTTAGGACACGAAACAAAAAATGAGCCAGATCCAAGACTCAAGTGGGCCTCACTAAAGGAAAAGATGGGTAGGGAAATTACTACCTTTGAAACCTCCCTAGGGTCCACAGTGATGTTTATATAACATCCATATCATTTATAACGTCATTACTGCTAGGATGAACTGGAAACACAAAAATTATCCTAATTCGAAACTCCTGTGTCTCCACAAATATTTCAACTGTGGTCGTTCAATCCTCACGTTTTTGGCCCACTTGAGTCTTGGATCCGGTTCATTTTTGTTCTCATGTCCTAAAATGAGCTCCCAAAATGGATGGACGGGGGTGGATTTATAAAAAAACATCACTATGGGCCCCACCTTGGTTCCCAGCGCAGGAACTTCTCGCGCAAGGCTTTCGCAGGAAATCCACGTCCGATTGTATCTTTCCACTGCCAGACGCGGATTAGCTACTGACAGGTTGAGTAGCCATCTTGCTATTGAAGTGATGTCACCAACTTATGTGGGCTCCACCGTAATGTATGTGTTGTATCTACACCGTCCATCCGTTTAGAGAGAACATTTTAGGGAATGAGATAAAGATTGAGGCAGATCCAAAGATCAAGTGGACCCCACCAAAGAAAATAGTGGGGACAATGACATGACTGTTAAAACCTTCCTAAGGCCACCATAATGTTTATTTGAAATCCAACTTGTTCATAAGTTCACAGAGACATGGAAGAAGGGAAAACAAAAATATTGGCTTGATTGAAAACTTTTGTGGCTCCAAGAAGTTTTTAATGGTAGGAGATCAATCCCCACTGTTTTCTCTGGTGAGATCCACTTGAGATTTGGATCTGCGTCATTCTTTGGATCTTGCCCTAAAATGATCTCTCCAACTAGATGGACGGTGTGGCTACAACACATATATCACAGTGGGGCCCACAGAAGTTGGTGACGTCACTTCAGTAGCGAGATGGCTACTCAACCTGAGCTAATCCGCATCCTCCACCACCTAGTAGAAGCGGGTTGTGTCCTTCCACAGCCTGGACATTAGGTATGACTCTATGAGGCCCATCGTGATGTAAGAATTTTATTCATGCTGCTCATCTCATCTCAGATCATTTTACAGCATGATCTCAAAAAAATGAGGTAGGTCCACAACTCAAGTGGACCACAGTAAAGGAAGCAGTGGTGATAATGACACCTACCGTTGAAACAATATGGAAAACTATTAAAACTTTTTGAGGCCTGCAAAAGTTTTGGATCAAGCTAATCTTTATCTTTGCCCTTCATCCAGATCTTCTTGGCATTATTAATAGCTTGGATTGCAAAACAACATTACCAAAACTTTACAATGGGCTCCTTGGAATTTTTAATGGATGCTAACTTAATGATTTTATTTTGATTTAATAAAAAAAAATCCTTCATAATGCATAACATCTCCAAACAAGAGATAGGGGTAAATATGTCAAGTTAACAGATTTCGACCATTTCAAACGTTTGTTAACAAACATGTTGTTTCAGATTCAGTACTTAATTTTTAGATTTCAGCAATAATTACCGAACAGGTTTTTAGACTTCATATTCAGATTTTAGATTCAAGCTTCAGATTCCAGATTCAGGCTTCAGACGTTAGATTTAACAAATGGGCCCTATGCCTTAAAAATCTCGCCTTATTATTATTTTTCCTTTGACGCTCTTTCAGAAGAGATAGGGCCATTTTATATTCCACCATTTTGTTCCCAGAATATCGAGGATGGATTAGGTCCGATCCGACCTCACCCAAGATGGTTTTGCCCTTACTCATGTGGGGCCCACCTTGATGCATGCATTTTATATCCAGACCGTCCATATGTTTTTCCATCTCATTTCAGGGCATGAGCACAAAACTGAAGCAGATCCAAATCTTAGGTGGCCTATACCAAAGGAAATAGTGGTGATTGGTCATTGAAAACTTCTCGAGAGCCACAAAAGTTTTGGATCAAGTTGATATTTGTTTTTTTCCTTCATATGGGTTTGTGTGACTTTATCAACCCGTTTTATGGCAAATAAATATTAAGTAAATATTACTGTAGGCCATAGGAAGTTTTTAATGGTGATGCATTCAATCACCACTGTTTCCTACTATATGGTCCACTTGAGATTTGGATTTGCTTCATTTTTTTTATCATTCCCTCGAATGAAATGGCAAAAAGGTTGGACAGCGTGGATAGAGAATACATGCATCGATATGGGCCCCATGGTAAAGAGTCGCATTGGGTGAGGCCAGTCCGCACCTAATCCGCTCCCCATAATATCAAGTTATCCATAAAAATTAATAAAAATAGGATATTTAAATTTAGATTACTTATTGACAAGGACATTCGAATATAACATCTAATTCCTGACCTGTCCATCTAGAGGCCTCAAGCGAAAATGTTATGAGTATCCCAACGAGTGGATAAACCACTTAGCCACTGTGGGCCCATCAAATCAACCATCTAGATCACCAAACATTAATTCCACTTATTCAAACTAAGAGAAGGGTCTGACAGAGAATGTCGCATTACTTAGGCCCATCTTATTTTGAGAAATACTTTGATACTCTGGTAGAGTGTGATGGTTGATACACTGGGACTAGGAAATTGGGCATGTGGTGTACACGCAAGGGACGGGGAGGGCATGCTAACTAACTTAGCACATCATTGTGCTAGGTAAACTCTATGGGCCCACCGTGATGTATATCTTATCCACGCTGTCCATTTGTTTCTCTAGTTCATTTTGGGGCATGGGCTAAAAATTGAAGTATAATCAAAGCACAGGTGGACCACACCACAGAAAGAGAAACATTGAGGATAATGACGTACGCGGTTGAAACCTTCCTACTGCCTACGGGGATGTTTATTTGTTGATTAGATCACACATATGAATGAGGGGAAAATACAAATATCTGCTTGAGCCGAAACATCTGTTGCTCCCAAGGAGTTTTCAACATTGGGATAAATTGGGATGTGGATTTGGGTACTCCCTTTGCCCGTCCATAGCTAGGCACAGGCAAGGGCTCTGAGGGGCCATAGTGATTTATGGGTTTTATCCACACTGTTCGTCTTTTGTCGTATCGTTGTTGTGTACAAGCTTAAAAATGAAGCAGATCCAAAGCTCAAGTGGAGCACACCATAGGAAGCAGTGGTGGTAATAACACCCATAGTGACTGCAGCAAAGTCAGGTCTTAACTATGGGGCTCACCTTGATGTATGTATTGTATATTCACTACTTCTATCCTCTTTCCCAGATTATTTTAGGACATGGGCCAAAACATGGAGTAGATCCAAATCTCAGGTGGACCACACTATAGGAAACAGTATGTGTTATATATCCATGCCTACCATTGAAAACTTCTTAAGGCCCACGATAATGTTTATTTGCCATCCAACTTGTTGATAAGGTCAAACATATCTGGACGAAGGGAAAGTACAAATAACAGCTTGATCCAAAACTTTTGTGGTGATAGGAAATTTTTAATGGTAATCACTACTATTTCCTGTGGCATGGCCTACCTAGGATTGGATCTACAACTTTGTGGCCCATGAGAAATTTTTAATGGTAATCACTACTATTTCCTGTGGCATGGCCTACTTAGGATTGGATCTACAACTTTTGTGGCCCACGAGAAATTTTTAATGGTAATCACTACTATTTCTCATGGACTCTGGATCCTAGGGAGGACATGCGCTCACATGGCAGCTAGATTGGGTAATTGAAGGTAATTGAGAGGGTTATATGTGACTGGAGTCGCCACTAGCCGGTTAATTTGATTTCACAATCGGCTAGAACCTTGTAGAAATGTTATGAGGGAGAATTCGATGGTTTACAATCCTAAAATGACTCATTGATCTACGGACTTAAGAGATTATGAGTAAGGACCACGGTTAGAGAGGGGGAAGGGGTTATGCACTCACTCTTCCCATGCAAATGTATGGTATTTACTTCATAGGATCTAGCAAAATGTTGAGAATTAGGACTTCATTCTTGTTTGCTAATGATGCAATATATGCATAATAATGTGTTGAATGTAATGCCCATGACAAGCTGTAAGTTTCGGTTGGATAAATCTACCTTGACTGCCCACTTGCCAAAGCAATAAACTGATTAGTCCAATTTTTTTATCGGTGGGGTCCAAATATGTCAGCAAGCCGCATATCATAGTTTGAACAGATCAGGGTGCTAAATGCAATGTATGTAATGAGTTGTTTAGGAAATTATATGTAATGTGTTGTGTTTGTGATGCCGTGTCGAATGCGACGTCTACGAGAAGCTATAGTTTCTACTAGATAAATCTATCTTGACTGTCCACTTGTCGAAGCAGTTAATCGATCAAACCAAATTTCTGATGAGTAGGATCTGACTATGTCAGCAAGCTGTAGAGCATACGTTTGAACAGATTGGGTGCACAATGTTATGAATATAATGCTATGGATGGAGTAAGCAAGGGTGTAGAGAAGGGAATAAGGTTGAGTGGCTCGGCTTGAGGCTTTGATTGCTCAGGTGCCTAAGGTTTTGAGCTAGATTGGGCTGACTTGAATTGGACCCTCTCTTGTGGCTCTTTCCTCTCCTTGGTGGAGTGATGGAATGACTAAGATAGGGGATGAGGGCTTAAGGGTTTGTTATGGGTTTTTTGGATGATTGGGGCGTAAGGATAAGGTGTGTTGGAAAGGAGGTGTGTTGAAATGAGAAGGGGAGATGGCTATTATAGCCTCCTAGATCGATTTTCTAGTAATTCTAGGCAAATTCAGGGTTGAAAAGGGCTTGGATGGCTTGGATTTAAGATTACTACATGGCAAGATCTCGATGGATGGATCGAAGGGCGAGGGTCATAATTTCGGGTGTAAGGGAGGGGCATCAGAGACAATTCATGTTGCCACTCGTTTAGGCATTGCAAAAGGAGATAAAACACACGTATGGAGTCCTTGCCCTAATAGAGACGCTTCCACATGGCTGGAGGCACCTTGGGTGCCACCAGTACCAAACAAAGCTCCCCACTTTGGCAGGTGAGCTCCCCTACACGTTTGTTAGCATTGCTTCCAGGTGTGTTAGGTTATTGTTTACTCCAGATTCTAAATAGGCTTGGCCATATGGGCTTAGTTTAGGGTAGATTTTGGGCTTAATTTGACACGATAAGTTAGCTAGGTAGGTTTCCTAAGTGAGTTGACCGGGTGAGTTGACTCTGCTGGTTGACTTGGTGAGCCGACTTGGTGAGTTGACTGAGTTTGACTAGGTTTTTCCTAGGGTTGGGTTTCTTCTGGATTTGGTTTTAGGGTTAGGGTTTGGTGAGTTGATTGGGTTTAGGATTCAGATTTCAGATTAGTGTCAGGGTTTGGTGGAGTCGACTTGGTCCAACTTTCAATTAGCTTATTGGCGTAGGGTGGGGTGTTTACAAGGCCCACATCTTAAATTGAGTTGAAAAATGGATGAACAACATGGATATATAACACATACATCAACGTAGACCCCACAGTCATGAATTGACCGAACTTGGTCGGGTTCTGACCCAACTTTATCCACGCCTGAGAAAAGTTGCCCTAGCAACACTCATCAAGCCAATGGCTTGGATTACCAAACCATTCGCACCGATTGTCTTGTCAAAGATGAAACCTCCCTAAACGCGATTTGGGTGCTACTGCGGACTGTCCCAAGCTCATAATAGGCTATGGCTCTAAAGAAGCCACTATGATGTATGGATTTATCTACACCATCTATCCATTTTCCATATCATTTTAAGGGATAAGCCCAAGCGTTTCCAAGGCTCAAGTGGACCACACAGTGAGGATTAAACGGCCACTATGAAAAACTTCTTAGGAGTTGTAGAAGTTTTGGATCAAGTTGATATTTGTTTTACCTTCATCTAGGTCCATGTGACCTTATGAATAGGTTACAATGGGCCCCAGAAATGTTTTAATGGTGGACATCATTATCACCACTACTTTTGTAATGTGGTCTATTTGAGCCTTGTGTTTAGGGTTGCATATCGATTCGATCAATTCGATTTTGGATGAAATTGAAATTGAATTGATCTTAAATTTTTAAAATTGAAATTGAAATCGAATTGATATTAATTTTGAAATTTCAAATTGAAATTGAATTGATCCAATTTTTTTGGAATTGAATTGAGATTGAATTGATGAGTTTTTTTATTCAATTCGATTCGATTTTTCACACATTGCAATTTGAAAACTTATAGGTTTTGTAGGTTTGGATTTTATAGTACCTCAAATAGTAATATTAGTAGAAATACTTATGAAAACATATGCATAATAACTAGTCCATACATGAAAATTAGAAAGATCGTATTGATCCAAAGCTTTTGAGGCCCGAAAAAATGTTTTTAATGGTTATTCATCACTCTTTCTCTTGGTATGGTCCACCTGAGATTTGATCTTCTTATAATTTTGGATCATGTCCTAAAATGAGATGTAAAATTAGATGGACGTAATGAATATACAAAAAATACATCAAGGTAGGCCCCACATGGTAGGGGTAACACCCACTAAGTTGTTATCAACGTAACACTTAATTCATTCTTGGGTGAACTTCAAATTGCATACTAAGTTAGTACGCTTTTGTCATACTGAGTAAACATAGTTGGGCCTACTTTGAATGCATTTGGTTTACCATACCGTCCATTCATTTTGCTTGCTCATTTTAGCCGTTGAGCCCAAAATTGAAGCATATCTGAAACTTGGGTGGACCATGCCACATGAAACAGTGGGAATAGTGATTTCCACCATTGAAACCTTCCTACGGCCCACAATGACATTTATTTGTCATCCAACCTGTTCGTAAGATCAGGTAGACATGTATGAATGGAAAACACAAATATCAGCTTGATTCAAAACTTTTACGGCCTACAATAATTTTTCAATGGTAGAGGTTCAATTCACACTATTTCTTGTGGTGTGTGCCACTTGAGCTTTGTATACACTTCAATTTTGGGCTTGAGCCATAAAATTATCTTTTAAAGTGGATGAACGAAGTGTATAAAATGAATAAATCACCCTGGGCTCACAAAGTTTACTCAGTACGCCAATCGCATTGAGCTACTAAGTACACAATCCGATTTGTCTTGGACTCTTGGGTGGGCGCGGATATGCAAAAGGACGGTTTCAAAGCTCTGTGGGCCCCACCATGGTGTATGTGTTTTATCTAGGCCCTCCATCCATTTCTATCTAATTTTAAGACATTATTATCCCTAAAATGAGACATCCAAATATCAAGTGGACCACACCACAAGAAAGCAGTGGGGGATTGACACTAATTGTTGAAAACTTTTGGGGGCCTTAGAAGTTTGGTATCAAGCTGATATTTATTTTTTTCCCTTCCTTAAGGTCTATGTGACCTTATCAACAGGTTGGATGACAAATAAACATTACAATGGGCCTTAAGAAGAATTTAATGGTGGACGTTCAATCCCTATTATTTTGCTGTGGTGTGGTAATCTGAGATATATATCTTTCTAATTTTTGGAATTTTTCCTTAAATTCAGATGTAAAAAATGAATGGACGGCATAGATAAAACACACTATGATGTATCTATTTCATCTATACCATCCATTATATATATATATATATATATATATATATATATATATATATATATATATATATATATATATATTCAATTTGATCAATCGATTCAATTCGATACAGATCAATTCGATTCAATCGATCGGAACTGAAAATTGAAATTGAATTTTTTTTAAATTGAATTGAATTGATCTTGGAGAATGATTCGATTCGATTCAATTTGTTCAATTCAATTCGATCGATAAATTGATCACAAATTGAATTGTATGCAGCCGTACTTGTGTTTACAACCATTTTTTTACACACACTCATAGACCAATGAGATGCCGCCATGTGTTAACACTATGCACCTAATAATGACAGAATTGTACTCGCGTCTAGGGATATCTTTTGTCTCCTTATCCTTCAATGACACGTCTCATATCATAAATAGGGTGGCACAAAACCATATGCACACCTCTAGAGGAAATGAAAGACGAATGAGACCTAACCCTAATTCAGGTGGCACAAGCCGAGGCAGCATGTCAAGTATGGCTATAAAGACCCATCGAGTCAAAGATCCTATCACAGATCCAGAAATGCTCGGTAAGGCCGTCTCTTACAATCCTTCTAAAATGAAAAACCTTCTTAGAGACGTTTGTTGTTCTCACAACAATTACGAAGATTGAAAAATCGGACCAATATCTAAGCAAATGAGAACTAATGGATTGGGTCCCAATCTAGATCCAGTAGGACCAGTTCCACCAGTTCCACAGATTTTCATGGTAATGATAAGGGGAGATTTGAAAACAGTCCATGACCAAACCGGATCTAGTGAGACCGACTCCTAAAGGTCCATGAATCAACCATGCCGGCAAGAGATCTACAAATGGTTTCAAATTTAAGATCTATTGTGAAAAGAGTACATAAAAATTCATGGCTATAAAGAATCCTGGATCAACAAGGAAACCCAGTGAGGATTTTGCAACCTCAACAAGCTATAAAAGGAGAACACGATGAAGAGATCTAAGCCCATGTAAAACCAATTTATATTTACAATCTTCATCTTAGCTTGGCTTAGTTTTAGTCACCTCCCATTTTGTCTAGTCATGCTGCAGAACGTTTGAGGTTTAGATTAGATCGCTATTGTCCAGGATCACCATTGCAGTACTATAGGAATAGGATAAATATCCACAACATTCTCTTGTTGGATTCTGATCAACCGAGTCCCTACTTGGAAGATCATATACTCTGGTTACATCCTGCTGACTATTTGTCTAGATCGTCTGTCCACACATGCGCTCATGTATTTATCTCTTATTTTTATTTTTATTATCTAGTTTATTTGTTACTCTGTTAATTGTATAGAGCATTATCTATAAATGAATAAAAATTAACATTGTTTTTAGCCTCTTTTAATTTAGTCTGTCTATCTTCGTTTTGTTGAAAAATACATTGGCTGCAATTACCAGTGAAAGAATAAGTTCTTAAGACAGAGCAAAAAACAAAACTATTTGGAAGAACTACTCTTACCCTTTTGCAAATTTCCTGATCATTGTTACAACCGGTGGTTGAGAGGGCAGCAAATCTTAGAATTCAGTCTTAAACTGTTCATCTCAGTGCGCGGGCACCAACATTCAATCAAACATTGAGTCTAGTTCGTCCTTAACATGCCTGCACTTTCCTAATTGCACGAAAAAACCAAATACAGGCTCTTGTGTTAAGCCTCATGTTTGATTGAATTGCAAAAACTTGGATAAGCTTTCATTTTTCGGCTTATTCCTAAATTGATATGAAAAAATGGATGAATGGTATGGGTAAATCTAAACATCATGGTGCCCTCCTCAAAGCCTGGGCATACCCCAAGCTTGGGACTAGTGGTAGCAGTACCGCATCCAAGTATTTATAAATGTAATAAAGAGGAAAATGGATTGCGTAATGAGTAACTCAATATGCTTTATTTTTATAGTACTTAGTAAACTCTGTTGGGCCCACTGTGAATGTATGTAGCTTATCCACATTGTGCATCCATTTCTTAGATCATTTTAGAGGTTGATTTCAAAACTAAAGCATATACAAAGCTCAAGGGAACTCCACCATAGGAACCAGTTATGATAATGATGTCCATTGTTGAAACCTTCCTAGGGCCCATAGTGATGTTTATTCGTCATCCAACCTGTTCCTAAGGTCCATGGATGAAGGGAAAATCCAAACATCAACTTGATAAAAAAATATGTGGTCCCCCTTAAGATTTCAATGGTGGTTGTTTAATTCACACTGTCTCATGTAGTATGATCCACTTGAACTTTGGATATGCTTTGATTTTGGGCTCATACCCTAAAATAAGCTGGTAAAACGGATGGACACATAACTCATTGTAGGCCCCATAGAGCTTACTAAGTAAACTAAGACGGGATTGCTCCTACCTGCCGGTATCCAGCTGGGAACAGGAAAGAGCTTTGAGTGGCCATCGTGATGCATGGGTTTTATCCACACTGTCCATCCATTTCTCCGCGCCATATTATGGAACATGACTAAAATTTAGATACAAGCAGGGGTGGTAATTAGTGTTGTACATAAGTTTGAGTAAGCTCGAAAAACTTGCTCGATTCGGCTCGAATCAGAAGTGGGTTTGGGCCGAGTCAAGCCAAATTTTAGGTACTTGAATGAATTCGAATCGAGCACCGAGCAGGGCCACGCTAGACTTGACTCGACTCGACTCGAAGAGTGGCTCGAAACCGGCATGGTTTGACTTAGTTCGACTTGGATCAAGTGAATCGGAGTATAAAAATAAAATTAAAAAAAAACTCTATTTTTCATTTCGAATCCCATACCCACCCGAGCCACCCCCCCCCCCCCCCCCCCCCCCCCCCCCCCCCGAGCTGCCCTGCCTTTCTAATTGACCACGACCAATAAGATCCCCTTCCCCCTTGCATGTATGCTTGAACTTGGACTCGGATAGAACTCGCTCATTCTCCTAACCAAGCAGGGCAAGCACCGAGCAGGGGTTGGGAGGTTCAAGTCGAGCAACGAGCAAGGCCAAGCTTGACTGGACTCATCTTGTGTACAACACTAGTGGTGATGATTCTCACTGTCGAAACTTTCCTAGGGCCCACTGTGATGTTTATTTGCCATCCAACCGACCAAATTTTAGATAAATCCAAGGCTTAAGTAGACAACACCACTGGAAGCAGTGGTGGTAGTGATTCTCACCGTTGAAACTTTCTTACTACCCACCGTGATGTTTATTTTCCATCCAACCTATTCATAAAGTTACATATACCTGGTTGAATGGAAACCACAGATATCAGCTAGATCCAAAACTTCTGTGGCCCCACAAGAAGTTTTCAACTGTCAGAATTTAATCCCTATTGTGTGGTCCACTTGTGTCTTGGATCTGTCTCATTTTTGGGCCTATAACTGAAATGATACGGGGAAATGGATAGACAATGTGGATAAAACCCATACGTCACAGTGGCCACTCGGAGCTCCTGTCCGTTCCTAGCTGGAGACGGGTGAGGGTAAGGATGCAATCCGCGTTCAGCAAACTATAGCGCACTGAGTTACTCAGTTACTGAGTACGCAATCCGATGTCAATAAATAAAAAGTCTTTCTGACATGTCCTTCCTACGTGGCACGCAGCATATTCGTTATGGACACAGCGCACCGATGTTCCTGCCGCCCAAAGTCACATGAGTTCTGCCTTGATGTC
The DNA here is from genome assembly GCA_003013855.2 of Liriodendron chinense. Lineage (NCBI taxonomy): Eukaryota > Viridiplantae > Streptophyta > Magnoliopsida > Magnoliales > Magnoliaceae > Liriodendron > Liriodendron chinense. The sequence goes on from PVNU02002823.1 coordinate 70,082, forward strand.
GGTGAGAAATCCACATCGTCCATCAATTTCTCCACCTCGTGTTAAGGATATAATCCTTAAAAATAAGGAAGAAGGACCACCCTAGGAAAAACAGTGAGAATGAAACGGCCACAATCAAAACCTTTAGGAGGACACACAAGTATTGTTTTATATTAATAGTTGTGTTTTCAATTCATCACAGTTAGAATTACCTTATGAACGGTTGGGATGGCATATAAACATCATGCTGGGCATCTCCATCTCCAAGGTTTCCTGTAGTGGGTCCACTTTAAATTTCGGCCATGCCAACACATCCATCCATAGCTCAAGTAAAAGACTTAAGTGAAGATAACCTCCTTTCAACACTAAGGGCTTGGTATCGACTGTCAAAAGGGGTGGCTAACATTACAATGTGACTACCAGTGGAGGTGGGTGTAATAACATAAAAAAACGAATAATAATAATAAAAACTAACATGGAGCTGAACATGATATTTATATACAATATTTTCAATCCCCACTGTTTCATGTGGGCCATATATGAACGGAGTGAATTTGCCACGGACATCTCTGCCCGGGGGACACATGCAATCCGCTCGATTTTGGTCTCATGTCATGCATGAAAGCACTGGGTGGACTTATCAGGGCCGTGCATTACTTGGGACGGCAGGAACTTCACGTGGGAGGAGGCACACGCAACGTGCACCCACTCTTTATAGCAATGTTCGAAAATTTTAAATAACCGACAAAAGAAAAATGAGGCAAGGGATGAGATACACATGTGAGGAATCAAAAGATCGCATCATAAAATAACCTTCCACGGTTTTTACCTTTGCTTACACAAAATCTTTGACTCCGACATAGTACGATTCTCCATACACATGCGCCCAAAAATTCAATAAGTGGACTTAAATTCAACCTTCCAAATTTTCGGGATTACCAGTATTTGGACGGTTTGATCACATCTATTCGACGGTTCAAATTAAAAGAAAAGGAAAAAGTCCACATCACAAATTCAACAAACAAATGCCTATAATCTAATTTTTGGGGTTACCAGTATTTGGACGGTTTAATTGGAGTTATATGCATGACACGTACAATTTGAGAAATAATGGTTGATACACTGGCACTAGGAAATTAGACACGTGGCGTACAGGCAATATATAAATTACGATTTTCAATTTAGATGGCTCGTAAATTGATGGTAGACATGTAAAGTGGTCTCAAGGAAAAAGTAGTACACAGCTTGGATTCAACAAAAAAATGTCCAGCAATTTGAGCCGTTTTGAATTGAATTAGTGCATGCCACGCGTGCAGAGTCTCTGTCGCCTGCCTATCCACCGTCATCCTCTTTCTATAATTTTTAGTGCCACCACTCAACTCCCGATCACAACTTTAGTAGTCATCCGAGGTGACTACTTTCAGCCATCCATTTTTACTTCTAATAGAAAAGGATTAAAAAAAAATTAAAAGTAACAGAAACCGGAGTTACAGGACTAAGTTTCATGTGGATTTTTTAAAATATATTTTAATAAGTCAAGAAATTTCACCTTTTCCAAAATGCTTTCAAAAGCATTCACACCATTCGTGGGTCCAAAACAAGGTTTAAGGTATAGTACTAAAAATCTGATATGGACGGTCACATGTGAACTGTTTTCATGGATAGATAACATAGACTGGCTGCAGTGATGTATCTGTTTATCCACTCCGTTATTCCCTGCTTAAGATCAGGCTGACCAAATGAGACTAAAAATGAAGCAGATCCAACACTGAGGTCGACCACACTAAAATATTAAGCTCAGCCTTATTAAGTTCACCAAGCATTAAATGCAAGGGTCATCTCTAGTGTGGCCGACCTAGCGTTGGATCTGCTTCAATCTTGGTCTCATGCCTTAAAATGATCTTAGAAAAGAAATGGATGGAGTAGATAAACAGATACATCATGGCGGGCCCCTCCACAACTCGGTTTGTACACTTTGCGTCCATACAATCCGCCTCTGATAACATATGGCTGTATTGGCTGATATGGGCGACATGACTTGGGACTGATATGGCACCCCGACGCCTGATTTTCAAGGTGTTGTGACTGGCTGATACGGGGCAAAACACAATTTCTTGTTCGAAAATGCATCTTGGTCACTTGATCAAAGATGCAATAAGGCAACCGAGGGCCATCACTTAGGCAGATCAATCATTGAACATGTCCCACGTAATGTCAGTGGGCCTCTCAGACGTCAGGTATATGTTTTGATAATGATCGAATCTCAATGGGCCTAATGCAAGTTTTTGTAACTTTTCATTTTCATACAACTTTGTCAATTCCCTTACTTCATATCTCAGTCTGCCAGACCATCAAGTAACTGTCCCTATTCATATTCAACCACTTCACCTCTTTGTTCCCCATCTTTCAAACAACTCTTACCACATCATCTCTTCCTCTTGAACCATATATGGGGGCAAATCTAGATAGTTTCGTAAACTCCCCCCTTGAAGACATGGATAATTGACATGGTGATCAAACCAAACATAAAATTCTTAGGTTCCTACCGTGAACCGTCTATGCATTGGTCAAACTTAGGGTAGGTTGGAAGATAAGAGGGTAACCCAAGGAAAATATCTAGGTGTTAGTAATTGAAAAAAAAAAAATTATTTATAGAATTTTTTTATTTAGAATGAAGGTTAAGGAGAAAGCTATTAAGAAATGTAAGAGATATTACAGTTATGTGTATTTCAAGCTGGACGCTAATCGACGCCTTCTATATACATGGTAATGTTTTGGTAAAGTGGCTGAACTATTTATACTCTAATTTATCTATCTATGATTTATACTTGAAAAACTTTTAGTTATAACTTGTGATTATTTTATAAAGTACTTTATATTTGATAAGGTTTTGTGATGCCTATATTGGAAGGTCTTTTTGTTGAAAAATGATACCTCATTTGAAAAGTTTTGTGTAATAATTTATTGATAAAAAGTTTTCTTATTTGAAAATGTGACCTTATTTGGGAAGTTGGGTGATACACTCTATTTATAAAAGTCTTTCTACTTGGAAATAATGTATTATTTAGAAATTCTTGACAATTGCTCTCTATTTAAGAAATAGTTATGCGTTGACCCATTTATTTTTCAAAGTTTACTTTGGAAAAATTGATTTCATCAGAAATTGTAAAACCAAATATTTTACTCAAGTGAATAATGAGAATTGATATCAAAAGAGTGAATGGTGGGGATTGAAAGAGTGAATGATGCACGGGGATTGATTTTATAGAGTGATGGAGAGGTATAAATATTGATGAGTGTTTGCAAGAATTAAATGTTAAGTGAATTATATCCCTCGTGTTAGCTATGCTGAGTGATATAATTTGGGCATTTGTTGGCTATGTTAAATGACTATTTATGACATGCATTAGTTTTTACTGAGTAAAATAATGCTAAGTGATAACTAATTTTAAGTGAAGAGTAAAGTTGTGTGCACTAAGTAATTTTTCCATTTGTTTCTCTTTCCAGTTTTTTAAACTTTGAATAATTTCTTTTTAATTGCCAAATGTTTAAACCATGAATTCCTTTACAACTGTCAAATTCATATTTATATTATTGTATATAGAACCATTTACACAAGCTTCATGCTTATGAATTTCATTTATGAAAAAACTACATACAAAAGAACAGGTGGAGACGTTTAGGAGTTGGCCCGATGAAGCCGATAGCATTGACCATTTACTTGTTATGGACGCAGAGCTTCAGTTTAAAGATCTTTGAATACTATTTTGTTTGTAGTGTTATTTATGGAAGTATGTAAAATAATTGGTGTAGATGATAACTAAGCTTTACATTTGAATAAAATAATAATTTTAGTTATATGGGTGAATGTGGTTGTGATATGAATATTAAAAATTCCCCTTGAACATTAAGTCACGGCCCTGTACTTGAGGCCAGGGTTAGTGTTAATCATGGCCATGAATTTAGGGGCGTGATAGCTTTGTCCTTTATTTCATAAATTTATTTTAATATTTTTTAACGACATACTAATTTATAGTAAGAATGGGGCCGAGCACTTAGGCCACTCAGAACTACATTAAATGTGTTATGGACTCACCAATTATTTTCAAGGGAATCTAAATGCAGGTTTTGTTATGAGAAAATTGACTACCTCGATCTTATTATCTATAGAGATGGAAGTAGCAGCCGACCCCGCCAAGATTTCTTACATGTTGAGCTGGCTAATGCCCACCACAATTAAATCCCTACATGGATATTTGGGGTTAATTGGCTATTACCGAAATTCTATTAAGGATTATGGAAAGATAGAAGCTCCTCTCACATCTTCCATTGGACAGAAGCTGTAAGGGAAGCATTCAACAACCTTAAGGCTACCATGGTCAAGCCCCCTATTTTAGTATTGACAAAAATTTCAAAACCCTTCACCATCGAATGTGATGTTGTCACAACAGGATAGGGGTATTTCTCATGCAAAATTACAGGCCACTCACTTTTCTCAGCCATGCCATAAATAGGAGGTCTCTCCTTTTATTTACTCATGAAAAGGAGCTATTGGCCTTGGTAACAACAGTGAAGAAATGGCATCCATACCTGTCGGGACAAAGATTTAAAATAAACACCGATCAACAAAGTCTCAAGTACTTGCTAAAGAAGAATGTCGGCACCCTAATTTAACAGTGGTGGGTTAAGTTGTTAGGCTATGATTTCGTTGTTGAGTATAAGAGTGGGAAGGAAAATAAAGTAGCAAACACACTTCCATGACAAGAAAAAGGTGGAATTTTATTGGATATCTCAAAACCTATGACTTCATGGGTCGACGAGATTCAAGCCCACTACAAGGAGGTGTTGGAATAATTGACGCAACGAATTTCCCTGGATCAATACTAGCATCAATCTGAGGCATTGATGAACTTAGAGGCATACCTTGATCGGCCATCGTCTGGCTGTGGAAAACTCTGATGAAGATGGCTGCACGCCGGTCTTCCTCCTCTACCACACCCACGATCCGTTGCACGCTCTGATGGGAAGAAACGTACATGTGATGATGTGTAGAATTGGGGACTGGTAGCACTATAAATAGATAGGGTTTGAGAAGAATCCAACCCATCATAGGATTCTTCTACTCCCATGTATCAACACAACTACCGCACCTCATGCGCAATTCCCGTGTCCACCCATCAATGTGGGTCCCACCTAGATGGTCATGCGACCGATCCAATCGGATCATTGCATTGCCAGGTGGATTTAGGCCATGTATGGCCCACAATTCCAACATTCTCCTACTTGCGACATTCATGGCATTCCTCAATATGCAATGTATAATCTAGTACTCTCACTTCCTAGATATTTAATGGATCTTATGAAGTACCCTGAATTATCCAGTCCATTGGAACTATTGACATTGAACCACGGCAGTCATCACCTCATTTATCTTGGCGGGACCAGGCGCAATCACAAATGCCAACACTCCCAACAACATGGATACTGGAAAAATGCGAAACATTAAAATCCCATGCCAGGTACAACCTGCATGCAGACTTCCAAGCGGTCCAATCATCTCTACGAAGAGATGGCGTTGCCTCAATAATAGCCAATTACATCTCTCCTTATCTCTTATGCATGCACTGTGAGAATAGAGATCAAAACTGAAATCGTCGATAACCACAATTGCGTACGCCAGCTCAATGTCTGTACTCCCGCTGATCCTGAACACCTTACAGTGTAATTATCAGCTGGGGTTTACAAAACACTCGACAATTATATATCCTCTTCATTTCAAGGATTGCAATACCGCAACGTCCAACACCTAGCTTCGTGATAGACGTTAAAATTATGTTTCAATACATAGTGTCATAAGTGCTCGGATCAAATCCTACCAAGCAACTATACCCATGCCATGAAACAAAGTCTGAAACTGGACCTCCCACTGATGAGGCACTCAGTGTAGACCAAAATTTATTTATCTTATCAGTTTCACCCGACTGGTGTCACTGTATCTGAGCTGAATTATCTGTATCACCTTATTTATGGATCCAATATGTCCACGATTTCTCATATTGTGTATATCAGGATTCTCAGGAATTTGAGACACCTGTCCCCATCAATTCCAGGTCAAGCTTTTCTCATGGGTTCTTAGCTCAATGTCTTGAATGTCATGTTCACTCCCCAAGTGTAGGGTTGCAAAGTAGTAATAATTCGGAAAGACCGAATATCGTTCCCACAGAGATTTATGTATGGGTATCTTCAGAATTTGTCTAAAACAACTAGTAATTAAGATCCTATTTAGAACTAAACTGAAAAATAGTGATTTGGGTTTAAACAGTGAATGAATAAGGTAATTTCAATCTAAAAAGGCACTAGAGCGCCAAGGATCCACTTTTGATAGGTTTTAATGCATCAACACAACTAGGTCTCTCATAACTCAATCAGAATCGAATTCCTTTCTCTATCCGATTGGAATATAAAGCGGTTCAATCAACAATTATCTAAAACAAGTGCTTATTAAATGATTTGATTCCCACAATAACACTCAGGTCTTGGGCATACTCAATTGTATAGGCCAAGCCTCTTTCCAATCTATATGAGATTCATAACCATAGCTTTCACCAAATCCTGTCACTAGATCTGATTACAACTCATGATTAAAACTCTAATTAAATCAGAATCAATCAATAAACAACTGTTCTAGATTATACACAAAAGATAAGAACTTTAGTTGCATGAGTTCCCACATGAAAATCAGGCCATTGCATACAAGGCAATCAAAGCGTCTACCATGCCCGGAGTCAATGGTAGATCAATGCATTACACAAGCATAAACAATGCTCAAAAGCTAAGATACTAAGTTAGGATCACTAAGAATCACATGAGCCCGGAGTCATCAAGAGATCAAAGTAGAAACCAACATAGTACTTGAATCAAACTCATATTGAACTAAAATTCATCAATTAAAACACAAAAGGAAACCTAGGTTGCATTAATCCATCAAAAACGAATCAAAAGCTTCACCTCTTAGCCCTAGCTAAGAGGTTTTAGTTCATCTCTAACATCCTTGAACTAGAAGCCTCTAAAAACATGAAAAACCACTAAAACAGGAAGAAAACTAGAAATCCGAAGTCGAATCCGTCTCCTGAGCAATCCCCACGTTGTAGCCTCCTTTGATATGAAGAGAAGAAGTCCTTTTATAGCTTGGAGGAGTCCAATACGCAAGAACGTTCCAGAAATTGCGTAAACCTTCGCAATTGCGCAGGAATTTTCGGACTCCCAAAATAGAAAGTAGCCTGTTTACGCTGGCTGACCGGTCATGACCGGTCGGGCTGGCTTGGCCCTTATCTAGCAGCAATGGCCGACCGGTCTTGACCGATCAGACCTTCTCCCTGTTCAATCCAGCATCTGTAGCCGACCGGTCTTGACCAGTCGGCGTGGGCAGTCCATCAATCCAGTAGCTATGCCCGACCGGTCATGACCGGTCGGGCCTCCTTTCTGTTTAGTTCAACAATTCTCTTGGCATGTAGTTGAGTGGCCGACCGGTCTTGACCGGTCGGGCTTGCTTGGCCGACCGGTCAGCCGACCGGTCTGGCCCTTTTTCTGCTTTATTTCTTCCTATCTTTCTTCTTTTCTTTCTTTCTTTCTTCTTTTCTTTTCTTTCTTTGCTTGTCTTTCTTTGGTCTTCCTTCATGCTTGATCTAATGGTCTTTAACACTTGTAAGGAGCCTCATTTAGCCTTCAAATGGTGAACTCTCCATCTTGTTCCTACAATCACAAATCATGTATTAAGTTGGTCCTTTAAACATGTATATCATGCATAATGAGTGATGAATTGGGGTTAGAATATGCACAATTATGAGCTCAACATGTCACTATAGGTGCATCCACCTCAAAGTAATAACACCACATGTCTAGACTAAATACCTTTGTGCACATCACTTTTAGGGATCGAACCTATTTGTGACTATTAATGTTATTCTTATCTGTAAACGAGGTTGTCTTCATTTACACTCATATACCACGCACAACTAGAGTATCGAGGCTTTAAACCAACATTTGAATTTTAAAAGAAAATCAAATGAACTATTTTATTTTAAATCAGCGTAAAATAAATGCAAAGGTTCCAAATTCAAATGCAAACTAATTTAATGTATTTAAAGAAATACAAAATCTTTAACCTCGATTCTCCTACTAAAAGCCACCCACTAGATACGTAGCGCTCCGCATCACTGGGTCTCAGGCTCCTCAGGTGCATCTGCACAAGATACGAGGTATGAGTGTACGACCCGAAATTGATGCACATCATGACAGATGTGTGTTAATTAAAACCTCATAAACTGTAGATAAGAATCTTTACCTTTAGTTTTGTTTTTATTCTTCTTGAGCCAAGCTTTATACCCATGACACTATTTCTTTAAGTGACCCTCCTGATTGCAAAAGTAACAGGGACCAACCACTTGTTTTTTGTCATTCGACTCCGCACAATTGCCTGTAACCTTTCCTTTACCCTTATTCTTAAAACCTCTCTTCCTTTTCTTTTGGTTATCCTCATGAGAAGAGTACGCGAGATGAACACTTTCTGGTCGCTCTCGCCTAAGTCTCTCTTCCTCTTGCACACAGTGCGATATCAACTCAGTCAAGGTCCATTTTTCTTTTTGAGTATTATGGTTGACCTTGAAAGTGCTGAAACTGGAAGGAAGAGAAATTAGCACTAAATAGACCACTAAGTCTTCTGAAATGTCTAACTGGAGTGCTTTTAACTTCGCTGCGAGATCGGCCATCTTAATGATGTGCTCCCTAATTCTATCGCCGTTATACTTCAAAGACACGAGTTCAGAAAGAACCGTTATAGTCTCTGCCTTATCAGATTTGGTGAACCTTTTTCTGATTTCTTTGATGAATTCTCTCGCATTATCTTTCTCAAGTATACCCCCATGAAAGGACTTGGGAATGGAATGCTTAATTATCTTTATACTCAACTGATTCACTCGTTCCCACCTGTTATATTTAGCAATAGCAGTGGCAGAACTAGATTCAGTTGGCTTTGGAGGTTGATCGTCATTAAGGGCTATGTCTAATTCCATACATCCAAGAATTATTTCAAGTGATTCTTTCCATTCCGAGAGTTACTGCCATTAAGGGTAGGGAGGCCTTTAATTTGGGAGAGAATGGATCCAACGTTCATTACTGCAATATAAAGGTGCAACAGCTTAGAGTAAATACCCATTTGAACTTTAAGCATCAATTGAAAGATACTTATATACTGAACTTTATCTAATCAACGGGGCAGTCGACTAGATTATCCAAGATGACGGGCCTAATCATCAAATCCTGGTGTAAAACTCAGTACGTCATTACGACCCCTTCCTTTGGGCCGAGATCGCAACACGCGAGCAGTCTTCACAACATGAGGCTGACTGAATATCAACAACATGGTCTCAAATAATCCAACACCTTTGTGGCAAGATGGACCATTTGATCCCACACTGCTAACACCATCCACCCCACCCCGTTTGGATCCAGGCAGACGATGAACTCCTTTTGGTCGAACACCGTATGTCTGAAGACAAATGCCACCACATTTGGTCCTTCTTGCGCGGCATAAGACCATGCCCTTGAATTTAAAACCCAATGGGTATTCTTAGTCATGGCCACTTTGGTGGAACACGCAACCAAGAGTAGTCCTAGAAACTTGGACCCCACCTAATCCAATTGCCCCTAATGGATATTCTCAATGTTCTATGGACAAAGAGACGGGTGAACTTAACCATATTGGTCACTTTCTGTAATCTGTCTAGCCACTGGACGTGCATGGACTCATATCATCTAGATGAGCGTAATGCTCATAATGTAGTCCAATTCCCTTAGGCTAGTTTCAAAATTATTAGGCCTAAGTGACCAATCTTAATAATCCAAAGCGAAACCTTATAACCCAACTACTCAATTTAACAAGAAATAAACAAACTTTATATATTTCATCATTCAAGTAAGATGGTTAATCAAGGGTTCAACAATGAAAAATTAGCTCTTTAAAAGCATTTCAATCTTGGACCTCAATTAGGCCTAAATAGGTTCAACTGGGCCCCAAGAGGTATTATTAAATGTGCTCAAATAAATTTCTACCCTGGGCCCAAAACTAGGCTTAAAATAGGGCAAAAATCTTCCTTAAAATCATACCAATATTAGGCCCAAATCCTTTACACAGCAGGCCCAAAAACAGGCTAACTTTGGCCCAAAAAATTGGCCCAGATATAGCCTCATATCGGGCCTTAAAAAGGACTCAAATCTGGCCCAATAATCAGCCTAATACTAGGTCCAAAACCAGCCTCATATCAGGCCCAAAACTGTCCTCAAAATAGGGTCAAAAACAGCCACAAATGGGTCCATAATCAGGCCCAAAATCAAGTCCAAAATCTGGCCCAAAATCAGCTAAAATGGGGCCCATCAGACACTTATCTTTATGGACGTGGCACTCATGCAGTGGATTAGGACCACCAATTAGCTGGGTGGGCCATACTGAATCGGTAACGTATGCATTACAAATCTGGCCAATGGTCGAAATGCATTAATCACAAACATCAACCAAAGACGCATCAGACCAGCACCATTTTAAAGCACATCCTATGTCCAGATGTCCCACACAACTTGGTCTCAAATTGCACAAGCCCAGTCCATTCAAGATTCATTATGAGGCAGAGCCCAGCCCAGATCACAATAACTATCTCATGTTAGGGCAAAACTAGCCCATACATCAACACAGCAGCCCCAGGCCCATGATTCCCGTCTCTATGGCCGTGGGAGGTGAGGAAACCCTAGCCGCAACCAAGGTCGGCTTTAATCTTCACCGCTCTTCCCTCTCTCTATGTGTGGGCAGCGCCGCCGCCATAACTGCTTCAATGGCAGCCACGACCTACTCAGATCTTGGGTTTCTACCAATCTTCTCTCGGTGTGCGCGCCACCTGCGCCACCACAGAAGATTTGGACTCTCACCCTCCGCATCTGCTCGCCGCTGCCGGAACTTAAGAGGAAGGTGGAGCAACAGGGGTGAGTTTCGCCATTAATGGCGTTCAACAACAGTGTCAGAAACCCATCTTGCCGCAATTGCCATGGCCGCAAGATACGAAGAAGAAGGGACAGAGATGCGTCCTCTATTACAGAAGAGGTGGGCCGCGGTAATAATCTCAATTATTTTATTTTATATATTTAAAGGGCTACGACCGAAGTTACCTAGGGTTTGATAGTTATGGATGCTTGGGGTTTTAGCGTCCGATTCCAGACACACTAAGGCATCAGACTCTTCGGATTTTGGTGACAGGCACTGGATTTCATTCTGAATTTCTCCAGTGAGTTTGAATCTCTAGGATTTAAAGCAATGCCCTAGATTGATGCATAGTTTGCTCTGATACCATATGTTTGAATAATTGACGCAGCGGATTTCCCTGGATCAATACTAGCATCAATCTGAGGCATTGATGAAGTTAGAGGCGTACCTTGATCGGCCATCGTCTGGCTGTGGAAAACTCTGATGAAGATGGCTGCACGCCGGTCTTCCTCCTCTACCACACTCACGACCCGTTACACGCTCTAATGGGAAGAAGCGTACATGTGATGATGTGTAGAATTGGAGACCGGTAGCACTATAAATAGATAGGGTTTGAGAAGAATCCAACCCATCATAGGTTCTTCTACTCCCACGTATCAACACAACTACAGCACCTCATGCGCAATTCCCGTGTCCACCCATCAATGTGGGTCCCACCTAGATGGTCATGCGACCGATCTAATCAGATCATTGCATTGCCAGGTGGATTTAGGCCATGTATGGCCCACAATTCCAACAGGAGGATCCAAAAGTGTAGCTTGTTATAAATTAGTTCGCTAAGGGGGAGCTCGACCCAACATGATATACCTGTCATGACAATCTTCTATTTTACAAGGAGAGACTCTATTTAGTGTTGGGAAAGCCGGCAGTGGAAGCGGAACGCCGAACGCGTGAAGCAATGCGAAAACAAACAAGTAAACAAGATGCAATCAATTACACACAAGCATTCACCACAAGAGACTCCGAATTTACGTGGAAAAACCCTAAAACGAGTTAAAAACCACGGCACAAAGCGATCCACTATGAATATCAGAAGATTACAGAGATTGACAGCCCACTAGCAAGGAAAAACAGAAAAAAAAAACTCCAAGTTTTCTCTCACACACACCTCTCCCCTCTTCCTAGCACGAATAGGAAATCCTGGACACCTTAGGATACCTCTCTAAGTCGGAATAAATACCTTAAATAGGAAGAAATCTGAAAATAGAAACACCTTGTGCAGTACTGCGGATCGCGCAAGAACTCCGCACGCACAGCCGACCGGTCGGCCTTCACAAAAACAGTCCAGGGAGATGCCACCCGACCCTGCCTCACATCCGACCGGTCGCCCGACCGGTCGGAGCCCACTGACGACCGGTCGGCCGACCGGTCTAGGCACATGCAGAAACTGTCAAGGGGGGTCTTCACAGCATCTGGGTCACACTGTCTGGCCGGTCGGAGCACCCATTCGAGCCAAGTTTGAAGACTCAACCCAACATTTAGGCCCAAATTCTTCTATTTGACCCAAGGTGCTTTAACAGATGCATGTGAGCCCAACCGATGGTCATGCAGGATATCACAAAATATTTCAAAGGGTTAGAGCTGATCTTTTTTTTGTAACAGGATGTGGTCCGATGTGCGACAATATATACAGAAATGTGAAGTGTGTCAGCGCAACAAGACTAAGAATATATCACTACAATATATACAGGAATGTGAAGTGTGTCAGCGCAACAAGACTAAGAATATATCACCAACAGGGCTATTACATCCACTATCCATACCCCACATGAATGTGGACTGAAATTTCTATGGATTTCATAGAAGGATTGCCTTTATCACAAGACAAGGACTACATTACGGTGGTGCTCGATCGATTGTCAAAGTGTGCACATTTCATCTCTCTTTTTCATCTCTATAATGCCACTACTATCGCTAAGTTCTTCATCAACAATGTTTTTAAGCTCCATGGCATGCCATTATCAATTGTTAGTGATAGAGGCCCCACTTTTCTCAGTATTTTTTAGAAGAAATTTTTTTTTTTTTTAAATTGCAGGGTGCTCAATTAAGCCACAGTTCGGCCTACGATTGAGGGTCAATCCAAGATTGTCAACTATTGCCTTGAGAATTACTTAAGGTGTTTTGCACGGAGAAAGCCAATGGAATGGGCTAAGTGGTTGTCCTTAGCCAAGTGGTGGTATAACAAAAATACTCGTTCATCAACGAGAATAATGACTCCCTATGAGTGGTGGTATAACAAAAATACTCGTTCATCAACGAGAATAATGACTCCCTATGTAGTCGTCTATGGGGTCCCATTGCCACGCCTAATGAGGCATGTGGCCAGCACTATTTGACTATTTGAGTGTAAGCGGTGGAAGAGGACAAAGACAGAGAACAAATCATGGCAGATGATCGACCTCCACCGAACTAAACGAAGAGTTCTTAATAGGAGACTGGGTTTACCTAAAGTTACAACCATACCATCAACAATCAGTGGCAATGAGGAGGGCTCAAAAGTTGTCTCCGAAGTATTTTGGGCCCAATCAAGTCATTGGACAAGTGGGTCATTTACGTACAAGCTCCACCTTCCAGCTAACTCCTGCATTCATCTTGTGTTGCATGTGTCAAGCTTAAAGAAAAGGGTTGGAGATGGTATTTCATTCAAGTTCAATTGCCTCCCAAATCAGATCTAGGTGAGTTACAACCCAAACTTGAAAAGATCTTAGCTAAGCGCATGGTTCAAGTGAGGAAACCAAGCAATCACTGAGGTCTTGGTGCAATGACAAGGATGTGAAGATGCATATGCAACCTGGAAAAGTTACTATAAGCTCAAGGAACGATTTCCATACTTAAACTTTAAGGACAAGGGTTTTTTTAAGGGAGAGGGTATGTAACGTGTGTGGTTGGTCACATGTGTAGCTTGTTTGTTTGAGTCAAATTAGTTTGTTTGTTTGTGTAAGAATAGGAGTTGTTTCTTTAAACTAAGACAATTATAGTTGAGAGGATTAGGGAATTTTTTGAGAATTAGTCAAGTTTGTTGAAGCTTAAATCTATATTAACAAATCTGATGGTTATTGAAGAAATAAGAGCCTTTTATATTGGTTTAAGGAGGTTGACCCCCTCAAAGTGGCCGTTTTATTATGTTTCAGGGCTTGGATTTCAAAAGCAAGTCGCAGATCTCTCTCTCTCTCTCTTTCTCTTTCTCTCTCTCGCGCTCCGGTTAAAACAATGCGAGATTATTTACAACCGGAGTGAACAACCACGTCTTCCTGCGTTGTTTTTCTAACTAATGTAGGAAACGTAGACCTTAAACCGGGAATTATCAAATTACTTCCAAAATTTCATGGACTCAATTCTAAAAGTCTATATACGCACTTAAGTGAATTTGAGGAGATCACCAATACCTTTCAATTTAATGATGTCTCCCAAGATATAATCAAACTGAAATTGTTTCCCTTCTTTCTAAAGGACAAAGCCAAAGCATGGTTTCAATCACTTAAACCTAGAAACATCGGGACTTGTGCTGAGATGACCTAAGAGTTCCTTAAAAAGTACTTCCCGGTTCATAAAACTAATGCACTAAGGCGAACCATTATGAACTTTCCTAAAAAAGTAGATGAAACATTTTTTCAATGTTGAGAGAGGTTCAAAGACCTTTTATTAGAGTGCCCACATCATGGTTATGAAAAGTGGCGCTTGATTGACTTCTTCCATGATGGATTAAGTTCAAACATGCGCCAATTTGTCCAAATGATGTGTAATGGTGAGTTTTTGAACAAAGCACCCGATGATGTTTGGGATTACTTTAATATGCTAGCCGAGAATGCCCAATCTTGGGACATCTCCACTCCAACTAATAATCTCAAGTTAGCCCCAAGAGAGAAAAGAGTACATGAATTAGATGGGGAAGATGATTTAAACACAAAGGTGGTGGGTCTCACAAAGAAGGTTGAGGCCATAGAATTGAGGAATGTTAATATGATAACCATCGGGGAGGCCGTTGAGAGTGTATGTGGTATTTGTGAAAGTGATGTTCACTTAATAAAAGATTGTCCAACAATCCCTACATTTCAAGACATCTTGCAAACTCAATCGAATGCTACAAACGCTTACCAACACCCATTTAGTGGACCAAATCTTAACTTGAATAATTCTGATTGGCGGTGTCAACCAAACCTTAATGGGAAGAATGGACTCATGGTAAATACAAATGATGCTTCCCAAAAGCCTCCTTAAAAGAGCACTCTTGTGGATACATTGAACGCATTCATAATTAGACAAACTCAGATAAATCAGTCCAACATACAGGCCATGAATGAACTTAAGATTTTGGTTGAAAGAGTTGAGACACACCTAGGAGTTAGGAAGAAAGGGACTGTTTTGACCCAATCTCATCTTAACCCCAAGGAACAACTCGAATCGAATTCCAATTCTCCAACAATTCAAGTGGAACATGTTCAAGCCATCACCACTCTTAGAAGTGGTAAAATAATTGAAAAATATGAACCGATGAAGGCCGCAAAGCCTAATGATCTAGCTGATTCAAAGAGTAAAGGTGAATTGAACAATGCTCCACAAGATGAAGAGCTGGAGCGTGTGTATAAACCTGTGGCCCAATTCCCCCAACGTCTTGTCTCAACCAAAAAGCCAAGTGAAAATCAGGACATCCTAAAAGTCTTCCAGCAAATTAAAATTAACATTCTGTTGTTGAATGCAATTTAGCAAATTCCTTCATATAACAAATTTCTAAAGGACCTGTGTGTCGTAAAGCGTAAGTAAAGCGTGCATAAGAGGGTATTTTTTACGAACAAAGTGAGTGCTATCATAAAACAAAACACACCCGGAAAATTCAAAGATCCTAGAAGCCCTACAATCTCTTGCATGATAGGTAACTTCCGGATCAATAGAGCACTTCTTGATCTAGGGGCTAGTGTTAACTTGATTCCCTACTCGGTATATGAGCAACATGGACTTGGTGAATTAAAACCCACCAAGATAACTTTACAACTTGCAGATCGCTCCGTTAGAATACCAAGAGGAGTGATTGAGGATGTGTTAGTCCAAATCGATAAGTTCTACTATCCAGTAGACTTTATCATTTTGGATACACAAGCGGTTACAAATGTATGCACTCAAGTTCCCGTCATTTTAGGCCGACCATTCCTAGAAACTGTTAATGCTATAATCAATTGTAGGAATGGAGTGATGAAAATATCCTTCGAAAATATGACAATAAAGCTTAATGTGTTTCATTTACAAAAACAACAAGAGGATGAGGATGAGGATGAAGATGAAGGTGAGATCCACATGATTAATTTCATAGATTCAATTGTGGATGATGATGAGCCACACTCAGCTAAATTTTCTAAAACCTTAGAAGTTTAATTGTCTCATTCCAAGGAAATAGTAATTTTAGATATTGATGAGGCATTCGAAGAGCCAAAATCTGAAAATTTGATTGACAAGACACCAATCGCTGACTTGAACAATTTTGTTGTTGTTGTAGGATAAAGTTGACCATCAAGAGATATGATCAAAGAATGATTGAGAGAAGGCACGGCCTAGCCATCCCAAATGCGAGCAGCTCGGCTCGTGCTCGTCGAAAGGGGTCGCATCCCAAATGCTGAAATTGCGGTTTTACCTCTTATAGAGATACTTCGAGATATGCCTAATGTCCTAGAGGGGGGTGAATAGGACTTTTTAAATTCCAATTACAATTAAAAACTGATCAAGTCAATCTTATCAACTAAGATTATCACAATAACATTCAAGGCATTTATATGATCAATTTGTAAGCAAGGACTATCATAGGCATTTCATCAAACAGTTAACATTCATGATTGACTAAACCTTTCAACACATAGCAATCATTTAATCTCACAATGCACAACGATTTATAGTGGTTCAGTTTCCCTACTCCACTCCCGGTTCACGATCTCAACCTATGAGATCACCGGATTTTACTATAGTCTTGGTTTTAAATCAGGTTAACCATCAACCTTGACATCCTTTGATCTAGGACCGCGTTTAACATCCGCCGATGGCCCAAACCAGGGACTTGACGAGTTTGGATCTCAAACTCTCACAAATCCTAATCCAAGGATGGTCACGTACACTCCCGCCGGAGTTTCCCAATCCAGGGAATAGAGATTCAATAAATGAACTCTCAAATACTAGACATACCTAGACGATTGAGCCCCGATTCGATGCCTTTGATGAGTAGCTTCAGCTCCATGTGCTTCAGCTTCTCTTTGTGCTCCCAAGATCAGCTACCGATGCAAATGATGAGGTTATGTTGATGCCGGGTAGTTGGGAGAGAGTTGGTCTAGTTCCTCTTGCCTATTCAATGCAATGGTAATGAGGGAACTACCAAACTTCAAACAGTCAATGGCTATAAACGACCTCATAAATATATTCCGAAGGTAGGTCAGCCATGAATGAAGGTCTTGAGTTCATACTTCAAATCGAGCTTTGAATACTCATTGATAAGCCATTAATGGCTAGGTTTGAATGATGAACTCAAGGGGGACAAGAGCAAAGAGGGTAGGAGGATGTGAGTAAAAGCTCTCTCTCTTAGCTCTTGAAGGGTGTTGAATGCATGCCATGAAAGACCACAAGTCATGGCTATATAGGGCCCCAAATGATGGCCCCAACGGATCTAAAACGGTCACGACCGACCTGTCAGAGAGGGGTCTCAACCGGTTGGACGGACCGGTCGTCATTCAAATCAATAGGCCACATTTGAGACTGCCCGACCGGTCAAGACCGGTCGGATCCCCTTACTGGAGTGAATGGATAATGCAGGCTGACCGGTCAAGACCGGTCGGCTATACTTGCTGGACAGGCTGATGAATCTAGGCCGACCGGTCAAGACCGGTCGGTTATGCTTGCTGGACAACCTGATGAATGTGAAGGCCGACCGATCAAGACTGGTCGACTGCCTATCTGAAAAAATGCAGCAAAGCTGCTGGACAGTTTGTATATTGCTGGCCGACCGGTCTTGACCGGTCGGCTGCCCAGCTTCATTCATCACAGCAAGCCTCTGTCCACTTTGCTATTCCTGGCCGACTGGTCTTGACTGGTCGGCTGCCCTGCTGCATTCTTCACAGTAAGGAGCTGTTGAGTTGAGAAGCCTGGAGGCTATCTAGATGAACTTGTCACAGCGGGTTTGCTAGACCAAGTCTTTCAACGCAACGAAATAGCGGATCACTTCAATGATGAGGCATGAAGTGATTTGGTGCATAGGGTCCAATGTATGGACATATCTTCAATACGTTTCGCACCAGCCATGGACCACAAGTCTGATCAACTTGTGCAAGGGTCGAGAGGGAATGGGATAAGATATGTGAGTCATTACTCCATTCTTTGATGTTTTGGGTTTCCTATGGTCGATCTATATGCAACTTACCTGAGATCTTGTTTCAGGCATGAGCTTGAGCAATGGAAGAAGCATAATCTTCAAGTCTTGATCTTCAATACTTCGACCGGGGCTCACACTGACAAGACGCGACCAACCAACACGCTAATTGACAACAAAAGGTGTACTAACAATCTCCCCCTTTGTCAATTGCGTGACAAAACATCTAGCCTAGACAAATCATGACTCCTTATCATGATTGACCCTTAAACAGAAAGAAATATACACCCATTTACATGTCTATACAGATATACAAAATAATCTTTACAAAAGGACATGTACAGCCTCGATTTTCTTCAAAATCTCCCCCTCAATGCTTGCACCTACAAAGTCCTGCAAAAAGATATAATCGGATCTTCTAGGTGGGATGATTCTCCCCCTTTTTGTTAGTAATTGACAAGGGTTAGCCAGCAAAAAGATATGCCTAATAAAGCTGCAAGGCTAGACATAAGACAGGGAAGAGATATAGAAATTTAAGCCCTGAGGAGATTCAAAGAACAAATCATGCCAGATATACAAGTAATCATGAAAGCATAGAGGGCTTATAGCCCAATCAACCAACCACCCCTCCAGATGTATATCTAGACAAACACGGAACACAAAGCATGAGCTAAAAAGGGCAAATGTGCCCAAACCATCCAACCTCCCACAGATATTCAATAAAAGATCAAAAGCTCATATAAAAAGATATAACTATAGCATCCATATATATACCAAAATGGGCAAGCAGCCCAAATGTAAATATGTATCAATCTGTGCAAAATATACAGACAACCCATAAAAGATAGTGCATGAAATCCAGACAATGTCGTTGGTCATACAAAAAGTAACTGTGACCAAGACATGAGACCAGTAATCTGTTCCATCTCCTAGATCAGGGGGTGGAACGTCCCCACGCGCCGCGCTCTCCCATATCTCTATCCGCCTCTCCAACTGTGCTTGGAGAGTGACAAGGGCCTCCTGCTGTACAAGTATGGTGGCCTGACCCTGCAAAATCTGGTCCCCAGTCTGCTCGAGCCTGTCAAGCCGCTGAAATATACCCTCCCTAAGCTGGCGAAGCTCAGCAATGTATGAAGGTGGATCCATGGAAGGGGATCGTCGTCGAGAAAAGGTTCTAAGAGGCGTACTGAATCGACCTGGAGCTACTCGCGGATCGAGGGATGGATCAGAGGAAGGAGCTGATGGTGAAGTGTGGGGAGGGCCAGTGGAGGCAGGTGGAGCCTCAGGCTGGGATGGCTCGGCCGGATCCTGTTGCTGCTTCTGCAGAAGACGACTCTGGATGGCTTCTTTGGTAAGCTCCATACGAGCAATGAGGGTACGGTTGATAATGACAGTCTTGTGAACTTTATCAGTACCGACAATGCCAATCTGATTAGCTAATGTGCATATGAGATGCCCAAACGGTAGACTGGTGGAGTTTCCATCGTCTCGCAGGATAACTTGGTGAATGATGTTCATGATTCGAGTTGGAAGGCAAAGCGGATGACCCTTACCTACACGATATAGCAACCGAAACATGGTTTCGGTGACATCCGCCTTGTTACTCATCCGTGGGTATACATTGCGAAAGAAAAGGTTATGCAGAATGCGGAAATCCTATGTCATAGAGGACGCTCGAAGCTCACCTCCTACCCATTTGGGTGTCCCATCACCACATAGGAATTGAGTAATAACAAGATTAGGTTTAGGACCCAAGGAGGCAAAATCGAAAGTAGGCTCCTGAACAATAGGAACGCCAATAAATTTCGATATGGATTTCAAAGTAAAAAGGCAATCCTAATCACCAACCTCGACGTTAAAAGAGGGGGGAGAGGCAGTGACATGGACACGAGATGCATAAAATTTTCGAACAACGTCAAACTGGGCCGGGCCCCCCATGTGGAGTACGGGGCCCCAATTTATGGCATTCAAAATGGAAAGAACATTATAGTCGGCCAAGTTAACCAATTTGACTGATTTTTCACAAACTACCTCCTTATCCTTGAAATCATCTTAATGGGTGGAATGTGATGAAACATTTTTCTCCAAGGATTGAGATTGAACAGGGGGAACAGAAGTGAGGCAGCCCCTTTCCCTTTCGAAGCTATTTTCTTGGTCTTTAAAGGGCGAGGAGGAGGAGGCTTAGGTTTTGCCTTGGGTCGATCACTCCGCCTCAAGGGGAGCTCATCTTCGCTCTCTTGGGAAGACATGGAAGAGGCAAGAAGATACTTTAAATCACTCCTAGAGATGAAGGAAAGGGATGAACCAAAGAAGAGTGAGAGTGAAGAGAAGGAATCCCTTACCAAATGAATAAGAGTGAAGAGGAGTAAAGTAGAGGAGGTTAGAACCTCGAATCTTGCAACAAATCACCTCAAAATCACCTTGGAGAGCAAGAGGGGGAGCTGGAGCAGCAAGTGGAGGTGAGAAAATGGGAAGTGGGTGACCTAAAATGAGCTCCAACTGTTTTAAAAGACCCCCCCTTTCGGACGGCTGACGCACGGGCTTGCTGGACAGGTGATGGATGACCGGTCGTGACCGGCCGTGAGACGCGAAATGGAAGACCAGCAGCATTTTGTTCACAGCCCCACCGGTCTTGACCGGTCGGATGACATAAGTGACTTAGTCCAGACAGGTCTTGGAGACGCCCGACCGGTCTTGACCGGTCGGCTGGCCGGTCGGCAGGCAGATTTTCACAATTTTGACAGGAATCATGCACTGGATTAGCTGGATAGAGAGTCTGTCCTTTGGACAGATCATTATCATTTAAAACCAAGTACTCTTACCAAGGATACAACATCCCTGGTCATGGTGTACCAAGGTATAACTTAACACAAAATGAGGGACCCTTAAGGTCCAGATTTATCGATAGAGGACAAGAATTGGGACTATGATCCCGGATTTTCGTAGAAAGCAATGAAAAGAGGCAAAGATCCTCAGATATACCTATAAAGATCAGAAAGAGAGGCTTAATCCTCAGATTTTTTCTGCAAAACATACACTTGTTAGATAAACTAGACACATCCAACACCAATGGACTTCTGGAGGTTCGCAAATCGAACCGAGTCCAAAGGTTTCGTTAGGATGTCAGCTAGCTGATTCTCGGTAGGCACATGTTCGAGAGATATTATGTGATCTTCAACCAATTCTCGAATAAAATGGTGCCTAATATCTATGTGCTTAGTGCGCGAGTGCTGAACTGGATTTTTCGATATATTTATGGCACTAGTATTGTCGCAAAATAGAGTCATTGTGCCTTGGTTAATCCTATAATCGGTCAAGGTTTGTTTCATCCATAATAATTGGGCACAACAACTACCAGCAGCAATGTATTCTGCTTCGGCTGTGGATAAAGAGATGGAGTTTTGTTTCTTACTATGCCACGCCACAAGGCAATTTCCAACATAAAAACACCCACCGCTGGTTGATTTATGATCATCCATGTTACCAGCCCAGTCGGCATCTGAATACCCTGCAATATCTGTAGATGAATCAAAGGGGTACCAAAGACCGTATTCGGTGGTGCATCCAACAAACCAGATGATCCGTTTAACAGCGGTAAGGTGAGATTCTTTAGGATCAGCCTGAAACCGAGCACAAGCACCTACACTAAAAGCAATATCTGGTCTACTAGCAGTGAGATAAAGAAGACTACCAATCATGCTTCTATAAAGATGTTGATCTACACTTTTCCCTGCAAGGTCTTTTGATAGTTTAACAGTGGTGCTCATAGGTTTAGTGTAGGAATGACCAGAGTCTAAGCCAAATCTCTTAACAAGGTCTTTAGCATATTTGGCTTGAGTAATGAATATACCTGATGCAAGTTGTTTTACTTGAAGCCCTAGAAACATGTTTAGTTCTCCTACCATACTCATCTCAAATTCAGATGTCATTAATTTAGCAAAGGAGATGGACATTTTCTCACATGTGGATAAAAAACAATGTTATCCACATAAATTTGGGCAATCAACACAGAATTCTCGGCTTCTCTAATAAATAGAGTTTTGTCAACGCTCCCCCTAGCAAAATCATGGTTTACAAGAAAATGAGTTAAGTGTTCATACCATGCACGGGGTGCTTGCTTGAGTCCGTAAAGCGCCTTTTTCAACCGATACACTTTGTGAGGATACTTAGATCAATGAATCCTTTTGGTTGTTCAACATACACTTCCTCATTAAGAATACCATTCAAGAAGGCGCTCTTTGCATCCATTTGAAATAGTTTGAACTTTAACGCACAAGCAACAACCATAAGAATTCTAATAGTCTCGAGTCTGGCTACAGGGGCAAATGTTTCATCAAAATCAATGCCTTCAATTTGTGAATATCCCTGAGCCACTAACCGAGCCTTATTTCGTATTATATTCCCAGATTCATCGGATTTATTCTTGAAAATTGATTTGGTTCTAATAACATTTTTCTTTTCCGACTTGTCGACCAGATACCACACTTCATTTCTAATGAATTGTTGAAGCTCTTCCTGCATTGCAAGGATCCAGAATTCATCATTTAAGGCTTCATCAGCATTTTTTGGTTCTATTTTTTATGTGAAACACAGGTGACTGTTGACTGCCTCCAACTGTCTCCTGGTTTTGACATCAATGCTAGGATCCCCAATGATTTGATTGAGGGGGTGATCCTTGACAATTTGTACATCACCAGGAGCAGTGGGGGCATTTGGAGATGAGGGTTGTTTATCAGATTTACCTATCTCGCATATGCCCTCATCTTCTTCTTCATCACCTGGAGACACAGATTTATCCAAGCTATCATCCACAGTCACATTGATTGACTCTTGAACTGATGAGGTTCGAAGGTTGTAGACACGAAAAGCTCTACTATTTAATGAGTATCCTAAGAAGATACCCTCATCACTTTTGGAGTCAAACTTTTCTAAATTTTCTCGGTCTCTCAGAATATAGCATGTCCTACCAAAGACCTTAAAGTATTTTACATTCGGTGTCTTTCCACACCACAGTTCATAAGCTGTTTTGTTTAGACCTGCCCTTAAATAAACTCGATTAATAATATAGCAGGCAGTGTTAACAGCTTTGGCCCACAGATTTTGAGCAAGATTTTTATTATTAAGCATAGCTGTAGCCATATCCAACAACACTCTATTTTTCCTTTCAGCAACCCCATTTTGTTGAGGTGTTTTGGGTGCTGAGAACTCATGACGAATACCCAATTCATCACATAATGCCTTCAAATGATGATCTTCAAATTCACCGCCGTGATCACTCCTAATTCTTGCTACCATGTATCCTTTCTCATTGTGAAGTCGCTTCACTAGTTTTTAAAATTCACCAAAAGTGTCATATTTTTCTCTTAGGAAGGTGACCCATGTGAATCTAGAGTAATCATCAACGACTACAAAGAAGTATCGTTTTCCACCTTGGCTAAGTACCCTGGTAGGACCAACTAGGTCGATGTGTAGCATTTCAAATGGTTTTGATGTGACCAGGATAGAGGTTCTCTTGTGTGCAACCTTGATTTGTTTACCTTTTTAGCATGCGACGCACACAGCATTTGGTCTTTTACCCATCTTGGGTAGACCTCTCACCAAATTTTTCTGACTCAGTTTAAACAGATTTCTATAATGTACATGACCGAGTCGATGGTGCCATAGTTCTGTTTCATCCTGAACGGCCACGTGACACATGGTGGAGGAGCTTGAATTGTTGTGATTTTCAATGACATAGCAGTTGTCTCCTGTGCGTAGACCTTTCATGACTAATTTTCCTGTGGAGTTCAGGATCTTGCACATATCTTTGGAGAAGCTTACTGAGTGCTCTTCATCACAAATCTTTGAGATACTCAGTAAGTTGTGTTTAAGGCCATTAACATATAGCACATTTTCAATTTCGGGCAAACCTGGCCCTGTGATGGTTCCTTTACCAATAATTTTAGCTATGCTCCCATCACCAAATGTGACAGACCCACCATCAAATTCATTATATGCACAAAATTGAGATCTATCACCTGTCATGTGTTTAGAGCAACCACTATCCAAGTACCATCTGGGGGTATTCTCAGCTTTTAAGGCAGTATGAATGACCAAACACTTGTTCTTTACAACCCATTTAGTTGTTGTCCTTTTATGAGAGGTGTTCTTATGGTGAGATTCTCTAGTTTTCTTGGGAGAATCGGATTTTTCTTTTTCACGCAAGAGAATAGCAGTTTTCAAATTCAGCATTTTAACTTGCTCCAACAGTTCATCCATCCTCTTGTCCTTCCTAGGAAGAGCAGGATAATTCTTTCGAATGTTTCACCTCTTTGGTGAAGAATGCATGGGGGGATTCCAATTAGCTTGCACATTTTTCCCGGTCGGTACAAATTTACCTTTCAAGTTTCTGACCGGATTTTTGAATACCATGCACTCAAATTTTAAGTGGCCAATGTCTCCAGAAGCATGGCAGACAGGAGATGCTCTAGTTTTACTCCCTGATGCACCATGATCTTTTCTTACAATCGGATGGACTGAGGTAGTTTTTGAAGTATGACTGTCATAGCCCAAACCTCTTCTGTCCCTTGGTGATCTTACAACACCTAGGTGTTTTTCAAGGTTTTCTTCTCCTTGGGCGAACCGTCTTCTAGAGTCAACGACTTGACACTTAAGACGATCAATTTCAGTGTTCGCCTCTTTGAGTTCTTTCTCAAGTCTAGCATGCTTGTCTAGAGATTCACCACTTATGAGCTTTTTCTTTTCTTGTTCAAGCTCATCATTCTTCCTTTTCAACTCTTCTAGATCTTGACCCATCTTTTGATTCTCTATTTTCAATCCGTCAAGATTTTTTATCAGTTTGTCATTTTCAGCCTTCATTTAGCCCAACTTTTTTATGGTATTTATATTTTCAATGTATAGTTGGTTATATACCTCCTGAAGGCCTTCCTCCTCATTCTCATCATCACTTAAGGAATTATTTTCAGTGTTAGAGGATTCATGATCATCAATGTCTCCGGTGATCTTTGCAATGGGCTCAATTTGAGGCACAATATCAGTAATGGAGGCCATTAAAATTCTGATTGGACCTTGCTCCTCCTCACTTTGGTATATGACTGATTCTGATTCAGATTCTTCAGTTTCATCCCATGTAGCTGCCATTGCTTTTTTCTTAGCCTTTTTATCAGTGCACTCGAATGCAATGTGACCAAAACCCCTACACTTGTAGCATTGAGGATCTTTTGACTTAAAAAATTTTCCTTTGTTGTTTTTGGAGTCAAAAGGTTTACCCTTCTGGTAGGGTTTCCTTTTAGAAGTATTTCCCCTAGTTTTGAAGAAATTTTGAAATTTCTTGGCCATAAGTGCCATTTCTTCTAAGTCTGGATCTTCCTCACTTCCACATTCAGATTCTTGTTTCTTGTGAGAAGATTTCAGGGCTGTACTTTTGGATTTGGAGGGAGTTTTGAAACCTAGCTCATAGGTTTGAAGGGACCCTAGTAATTCTTCAACTTTCATGGCATTTAGGTCCCTACATTCTTCTATGGTAGTAACTTTGGAAGAGAACCGTTCCGGTAGGGATCTCAAAATTTTCCTACATAGTCTATGCTCCGGAACAAGATCCCCCAAGCCCCACATTTCATTTGTGATCTTGTTTAATTTGGTATAGAAATCAGTAAATGTTTCATGCTCCTCCATAGTAATGTTTTTAAATTGTGTAGAGAGGCGTTGAAGTTTTGAGTTTTTAACAATGCTTGTTCCTTCATGAGTAACTTCAAGAATGTCCAATGCCTGCTTACTTGTTGTGCAATTTTGAATCCGGCCAAATTCATCTTTAGATACTGAACGAAAAATGGCATTCAGGCTTTGGCATTATGAACACGTTGAGCTTTATCATAATCGGTCCACATCGCCTTATCTCTTGGCTTGAGGACATCCGGTTCACCTTCCTTACATATAGTGTCCATTGGGGGTTTATATCCAATATCAATCATGTCCCTAACATCCGAATCAATAGATTCCAAGAAGATGCTCATTCGGGCTTTCCAGTATGGATAGTTTGACCCATCAAAGAAGGGAGGCTTAGTAACGGATGAAGAGTCCTCTCTAGACATATTTTCAAGTTCTCTTAGGATCTCACTCCGGGTTTTTAAACCTGAGCAGAGGAACCCTCTTTGATACCGATTGAAATTGCGGTTTTACCGCTTATAGAGATACTTGGAGATATGACTAATGTCTTAGAGGGGGGTGAATAGGACTTTTTAAATTCCAATTATCATTAAAAACTAATCAAGTCAATCTTATCAACTAAGATTATCACAATAACATTCAAGGCATTTATATGAGCAATTTGTAAGCAAGGACTATCATAGGCATTTCATCAAACAGTTAGCATTCATGATTGACTAAACCTTTCAACACATAGCAATCATTTAATCTCACAATGCACAACGATTTATAGTGGTTCGGTTTCCTTACTCCACTCCCGGTTCACGATCTCAACCTATGAGACCACTGGATTTCACTATAGTCTTAGTTTTAAATCAGGTTAACTGTCACGCCCCAAATTCGGTTCTTGACGTCCATTCGCTGTAACCCAAATTCAGAGGTGGCAGCCTCCGTAGTACCCCGATCTCGGATCCTAACCCCACACGCCAGGTTCCGAACCTGGGATACCACAAGGAGGATTTTAGGGTCTGAATTTTTTTTTTTAAAATATGAGCATCACCATATGAGTACCATCAAAGACAAACACAATATTTCCACTAAATCATTTCGTTTACATACAGTACTGAAAAGTAAATACACAATGCGTAAATATAAAAACTGTGCACAATCCGGCACCTCCTGCTACTGCACTCCCAACTCCAACTCAACGTTGCTGATACACTCTGGTATAACCTGCAGCGTAACAAACGCGCATAAGCTTCGAACGAAGCTTTGTGAGTGCGTGTGTGCGTGCGCAATGCGTATGACAAACATGCTAAATATCAGAGTAAGCAGTAAAGCATGATGAGAAATTTAAACCAAAACTTAGCCTAATTAGGCTACACGATCATATGATATGAATAACCAGCCTACAACGGCTATGCAAGCATGCAATACAGATAACTAACCTTCCATGGCTATGCAAGCATGCAATACAGGTAACCAGCCTACCAAGGCTATATACTCATACTATGCAATGGCCTACAGGGCCTAATGTCGCATATAATGATCCAATGCATGTATGCAAATCACCACCTCTAAGTACAGTGGTCCAGATACGAACAGTCATAACGCAATCGCCCAAGCAATGCAGGACTCGGAACTGGTAGCTCGCCCAATGTGGTAGCTCGCCCAGGCTTACAGCCCCGCCCACATCACACCCGCCCACGTCAGGACCGTCCCACACCATACAGAACATCACCGGGGTCTCACAGACCTCACTACTCACCAGTAGAATGCCAAAGCCTATCTGGTGCAATAGCGGACCTACTCACAGCTGGTCAAACTCAACCCACTTTGCCAACACTCTTCAGGCAGGTTAGGTCAGACCTCCTTCCAAACTGACCACGTGCAGTGGAAAACACCGCCGTTTGGTATTCGGCATACTGGTGTATGATTAAACCACCCGGTCCTTGAATGGAGCACCCACCTTGGTACCAACGGGTTCAGGGACTTTCACCCAGGGACATCTTTGGCATCCAGTTTAAAGATCACATATTTCCAGTGTTCTGCAAACCACGATGGAGCTGTGGTTGCAACGTAGTAACCATGCTATATGCGACACAAGCAGACGGTGCGAAATGCAACCATGCATACAAACATGGGACGACATGCCCGTGCAAGTCTCCAAAGAGCACCATAAAACTATAAGGTCTGAAACACAAAGTCATCGTCAGCTGGTAATGAATTACACGACAATCACGACCGATATGGCCGGTTGATACAAGACAATCAGATGAGCCAAGCATTCATGATGCATGAGTCAAGTATACAGTATGAGTGCCAACAAGTAGTCCATCTACCACGATGGCTATAAATCAATCTAGTCCAACTTATTTGAGATATGATTAAGATGAGGGGACACATATGAATGATCGAGTCATAGTGCGGGATGTTGCTAGCCAGGGAATCTCGCACCAAGGGCTACAAGGTATGCTAAGTTATGCTTACCATACAGTGTAAGTCAGGATGATAGATTCCTATCCTCGAATAGTCCCATACCTATTGGAGAGGTTTGCGATAGAGAGCACGTGAATTACATTTGCGCGACTACATCTCGAATGCTTTATGAATGCGTTTATGCCCTAGTAGTCCCCAACTAACAATGGTGATTCGGGATGCATACTCATTACACATGCATAGTGGTCGTCGAAGCATATAGTATAAAGATCACATATGAGTATTCCAACAACACTACGTGTGGCAACAGACATACTAAAAATAGCATAAAAAGATAATTCACTTATAAACATAAAGAGATAAGGCTCTAAATGGATGGTATACAACAACACAGATGGTTCAACAACTGAACGGTGTGGATTAACCTTCAACATTCAGATAACCCAAATGGAAAGGAAATGATTGAACACACTACCGACTCATCAAAGGTAGAACCTACTTGAGCGGCAAGAGTAGAATACCCAAAATCATGCCGAGACCCATAATCCTGTAGTACAGTTGAGATAAACACAATAATGGTCCGTAAAAGGAATGTCATAGAACGGGTTGCAAGATAGACAGGTCATGAAAAAGAATCATACATGGTAGGGTAATCTGAGATAGATGGTCAATACAATGAGGTCCAAAAAGGGACTACAAGTCTAACCTCATACTACAAGATAGGCTCCATATAATGGATGGCCTAGATGACATACGAATGTCGAGGATGAGCCCCACACTCGCCCTAAGGGTAAACGGACGGTGTGGATGAGATATACACGATATGGTGGCCTTTAATAGTTGGGTACAAGGGTAGAAGGGGTGAGTCATATGAGTATACAAGTTGAGTTACCAAGATCAATCAACATGGTGAGTCGATAAGGTGAGCCAATAAGGCAGGTTGACAAGGCGGGTCAACATGGTGAGTTAACAAGGTGAATTGACAAGACGGTTCAACAGGGTGAGTTTAAGAAGGTAGCCCTGTGACTTGGATCAAGCAACTCTAAGGATGACCTTTCAATATGGGTTTATACAACTAATCATCAAGGTGGATCCACGGGATGGACAATGCGATCATTCGAACACACACACTAAGGTGGTCCCAAAGCCATCCTGTACATAACATGCTAGGGTCCATTCATTCGGATGGTTTGGATCAAGCACAAATTTAAGGCGGTCCTAATGGATGGCCAACATACATATCGCACCATAGTAGCCAATGGCTGACGTGGATAGAACACGTGCATAACAAGGTGGACCCGTGGTTGGGTATAACTGTACAAAGGAGTGGGGGAGCCACATACATCAATGGGCCCCAACAGTTTGGGATCAACCCGATATTTGTGCTTTCCCACTAATCAAGTGAGATGGAAACCAAACACCATGGTGGGGCCCGCACACCACATGTGTGGAACCCTACCCATGGTTGAGTGACTTATGAACAAGGAGAATGGCAAATAAACATAACAGATGGGTCCTGTAAAGTTTCCAATGGTAGGCATTCAATCACCCTTATTTTTTACATGTGGCCCACCCAAAACTGGGGCCACACCCCTGTCAAGAAGAACGACAAGGTATACCCAACATTCATCAAGGTTGGACCCAAAGTTGGGCCCCATCACCTTTGGTTAGATGGATAAATAAACATTACAATGGCCCCAAGGAAGGTTTCAAAGGTGGGCATCAATGACCACTGTTTCCTACAATGTGGTCCACTTGAGGTTTGGATTGCCTCATCTTTTCTTGGAGGGCCCATGGACTAAAATAATATGGAAAAACAGATGGGCGGCATAGATAAAACAGATACATCGTGGTGGGACCCACAGGGTAGGCCACTTGCTGGGCAGCGTGCCAAAGCACGCTGCTTGAAGCATGGCACCCAAATGGGCCCCAAGAGTTTTAAATCAAACTGATATTTTTGTTTCCTCCTTCACCCATATCCATGTGATCTTATGAACAGGTTAAATGACAAATAAACATCACTCCTGGGAAGGTTTTCAACGTTGGAATTCATTATCGCCCACTGTTTCCCGTGGCAGGGTCCACTTGACATTTGGGTATGCTTAAATTTTGGGCGGCCACTTATGAAACAGGTTGGATGACAATTAAACATCACTGTAGGGCTGGGAAGGTTTCAATGGTGGAGATCATTATTCCCAATGTTGTCCCGTGGCATGGCCCACTTGCCATTTAGATATGCTTAAATTCTGGGCTCAGCCACTAAAATGAGCTGGAAAAAAAAACATATGGACGGAATTGCTAAAGCACATACATTCTAGGTGGGTCCCACGAGTGGGCCACTGGCTTGGCAGACCCCCCATATTTATTTATTTATTTATTATATACATATATATATATATATTTATATATTTTATTTTTTTACCAAGTGGGGCCCACAGAAGCTTTGGATCAAGCTGATATTTTTGTTTTCCCTTCTTCACACGCATGTGTGAACTTATGAACAGGTTGGATCTCAAATAAACATCATGGTGGGCCGTAGGAAGGTTCCAACGACAGGGTCACTATCCTCACTGTTTCCTCTCAAGTGGGGTCCACTGGGGATTTGGATCTGTCTCATTCTTGTGGTCATGCCCTAAAACGATCTCCCCAAATGGATGGACGGTGTGGATATAACACGTACAGCACGGTGGGGCCCATAGAAGTTGGTGACGTCACTGCAGTAGCGAGGTAGCTATGCAACCTGCGTCCGCTGGTTGCTCCCAGCGTCTGACGCTGGGAGACTTACCTCTCCCTTTTTTTGTTTTCTCTTTCTCTTTTTTTTTTTATTTTTCAATGGTTTTGATCGAGTGGGGCCCACATAAGGGTGATCCACTCCGCTCGTCATATTCCCCAGCTCGTGGGGGATCCGTAGAGCCCCATATTGGGTGGTTGAATTGGTTTACAAACATCAGTGTGGGCCGAGGAAGTTTTGACAGTGGACATCATTCACCCCACTGTTTCATGTGGTGCGGCCCACTTAAGAATTGAATATGCTTCATATTTGGGCCTTAGCCCTAAAATGATATGGGAAAACAGATAGACGGTGTGGATACAATAAAAACATCAAGGTGGGTCCCACGAGTGGGGACCCATTCCAGCCGTCCTGACGCTGGACGGTTCCAGCGTCCCAGACGCTGTGACGTCCAGCGTCTGGACGTTATTGCAATTTTTTTTATATATTTTTCTTTTTCTTTTCTCTTAATTATTTCAGGTGGGGCCCACTTAGGGAAGATCCAATCCATTCATCAGGTTTCCCAGCTCGTTGGGGACCTAATAAGCCCAATATTGGGCAGGTGATTCCGTCTACAAACATCACGGTGGGCCACGGAAGTTTCGACAGTGGGCATCCTTGCCTTCACTGTTTTCTATGGTGTGGTCCACCTGAGATCTGAATTTACTTCATTTTTGGTACCCAGCCTTAAAATGGGCTGGAGAAACAGATGGATGGCATTGATCAAATACATGCATCAAGGTGGGTCCCACGAGTGGGGACCCCACTCAACGCCCAAAAGGGCTCTTGCCGATGCGCTGCTGGGCAGCAGTGTCCTCTAGACGCTGGCTGTCCAGCGGCATCTCCTTCACTCTTTTTTTTTTGTTTTGTTTTGTTTTTTTCTTTTTATATACTTTCAAGTGGGGCCCATATGTGTAAGATCCAGCCCATCCATCTCATTGCCCATCACAAGGTGGGCCCAAGGAAATAAAATAAAAGGTAAACCAGAAAAGGGGGGGGGGGGGGGGGGGGGGGGGGGGGGAAGATTGCACTCACAATGATGGTTGGACGGTTGGATTGCCGATCGGACGGTCCGGATGATGATCGGGGTCCTCCAAGCTTGATCTTCACCTTCAATTCCTCTAACTCTCTCTTTCTCTCTCTTGATCTCTCTCTAAATCTCTCTCTACTTCTCTCTCTTCTCTCTCTTTCTCTTTCTCTCTCCTTTCTCTCTTTCTCTCAAATCTTGGATTTGAAATGGACGAGTGGTGCTTGGGAAATGGGGGGGTTTCTTAGAAATGGCTAGCATGGGAGGTATGGGTTGTGATGATGGCTAGATAATGATGATGATGATGGGAGAGGGCATGGGAGGTGTTGACTTTGGTGAGAGAGGAATGGGATAGGTATGGTGTGTGTAGGTTAGGGTAATGATAGGGGTATGGGTGAGGGTGATGGTGATTGATTTGACATGTTGGGATTTGTGCAAGTGGGACCCACGCCACACGCGCGTTGCGCGGCCCACCTCGGATTGCTCAAAAGTACGCATCTCACACATCGGGTGTCGCAATGGGGCGTGCCGCGCGGCGTTGGAATCGTGACGCCCGCGCGGTCGCAAGGGTACAAGTCTTAGGTCGTTACGGTACTAAATCAGGGTCGCGATCAAGGCTCGCTAATCTGGTCCGTCCGGGACGTACCGGTACCGAAAACTAAACGTACGGAGGGCAATTCAGGGTACGGGTCTTACATTAACCATCAACCTTGACATCCTTTGATCTAGGACCGCGTTTACCATCCGTCGATGGCCCAAACCAGGGACTTGACGAGTTTGGATCTCAAACTCTCACCAATCCTAATCCAAGGATGGTCACGTACACTCCCGCCGGAGTTTCCCAATCCAGGGAATAGAGATTCAATAAATGGACTCTCAAATACTAGACATACCTAACGATTGAGCCCCGAGTCGATGCCTTTGATGAGTAGCTTCAGCTTCACGTGCTTTAGCTTCTCTTTGTGCTCCCAAGATCAGTTACCGATGCAAATGATGAGGTTATGTTGATGCCAGGTAGTTGGGAGAGAGTTGGTCTAGTTCCTCTTGCCTATTCAATGTAATGGTAATGAGGGAGCTAACAAACTTCAAACATTCAATGGCTATAAACGACCTCATAAATATATTCTGAAGGTAGGTCAGCCATAAATGAAGGTCTTGAGTTCATACCTCAAATCGAGCTTTGAATACTCATTGATAAGCCATTAATGGCTAGGTTTGAATGATGAACTCAAGGGGGACAAGAGCAAAGAGGGTAGGAGGATGTGAGTAAAAGCTCTCTTTCTTAGCTCTTGAAGGGTGTTGAATGCATGCCATGAAAGACCATAAGTCATGGCTATATAGAGCCCCAAATGATAGCCCCAACGGATCTAAAACGGTCACGACCGACCTGTCAGAGAGGGGTCTCAACCGGTCGGACGGACCGGTCGTCATTCAAATTAATAGGCCACATTTGAGACTGCCCGACCGGTCAAGACCGGTCGGATCCCCTTGCTGGAGTGAATGGATAATGTAGGCCGACCGGTCAAGATCGGTCGGTTATGCTTGTTAGACAACCTGATGAATGTGAAGGCCGATCGATCAAGACCGGTCGGCTGCCTATCTGAAAAAATGCAGCAAAGTTGCTGGACAGTTTGTATATTACTGGCCGACCGGTCTTGACCAGTCGGCTGCCCAGCTTCATTCATCACAGCAAGCCTCTGTCCACTTTGCTATTCCTGGCCGACCGGTCTTGACCGGTCGGCTGCCCTGCTGCATTCTTCACAGCAAGGAGCTGTTGAGTTGAGAAGCCTGGAGGCTGTCTAGATGAACTTGTCACAGCGGGTTTGCTGGACCAAGTCTTTCAACGCAACAAAATAGCGGATCACTTCAATGATGAGGCATGAAGTGATTTGGTGCATAGGGTCCAATGTATGGACATATCTTCAATATGTTTCGCACCAGCCATGGACCACAAGTCTGATCAACTTGTGCAAGGGTCGAGAGGGAATGGGATAAGATATGTGAGTCATTACGCCATTCTTTGATGTTTTGGGTTTCCTATGGTCGATCTATATGCAACTTACCTTTGATCTTGTTTCAGCATGAGCTTGAGCAATGGAAGAAGCATAATCTTCAAGTCTTGATCTTCAATACTTCGACCGGGGCTCACACGACAAGACGCGACCAACCAACACGCTAATTGACAACAAAAGGTGTACTAACAAATGCGAGCAGCTCGGCTCGTGCTCGTCGGAAGGGGTCGCATGCCAAATGCGAGCAGCTCGGCTTGTGCTCCTCGAAAGGGGTCGCATCCTAAATGCGAGCAGCCTGGTTCGTGCTCGTCAAAAGGGGTTACATCTTAATGCGACCAATCCACCGAGCCTGAGTATTCTCTGCCTTTATAGTACCAGCAGCCCATATAGATCGATTCTGGGTTCGTGGTTCCGGACTTCAGGGATTCATCATCAAGAGATGTAATCGAGTAGATATTTATTTGAACTAGGGCGTTCCCCCATCTAAGGATCAACAAGATAAATATTTTATCCCTGAAAATTAGCAGTACGCTCAAAGTCTTACGTATCGGATTAGATCACTTGGATCTATATAAAAGGATGGGTTCATCAGATGAAGGAGGTACACAATCTCTGAGCTTCAAATCCCTTCGTTTCCTTTGTAATCACGTCCCGTCTAACTTAAGCTTTGGAGGGCCAACAACTGGACGCCGGCCACCCGTAGTTTTCCTTTGTGCTTTTTCAGGTTCAGGAGGAAACTACTTGAGAGGAAGGTGAACGTCTGGAGGATCCTGTTACAAAATCAGACGTAAACAGATTGATGCCGTCTGTGGGAATTATTTGATCGTCAAGATTAGCCACTCTCGCCACTGATCAAAGTCCTCCCACGATGCCTCCCAAAAAGACAGTTCATCCTTCCACTTCAAGGCAGAGGTTTCCTCCGCCTGACATTAACGAACCAGCGCCCATCCCTCAGACTACTTCAACGGGCATCCCCCAGGGAGATCCCAACATGCCATCGCAAAACCCATTATTTGATGCTTCCGAAAATTAAGAAGATGTCATACGTTTCCTCGGAAACACACTCCTAACCCTCAACGCCGGATTTCAAGCCTTGTCTAATCGGCTTGATCAACATCTCCTGAAGCCCCAGCGACAACCTTCCGTAGGGTTGCCGGCGCAACCTATACCAGTGGCTTCCAGACATTCCGTGGACGAACCACAAGTCCAACCAAATCTTCCTCCGTCAAATCGAATGCCACTCGGCAACCAAGCCCCTGTACTACCCCCACATTCCATACACTCCAGTACTTCCTGGCAACAGCAATCTCAGGGGTCCACCGTTGAAACGTCAGGTTATACCTTACCATGGGAAGGAGACCTCAAAAGAATCCATGATCGTTTTGATGATATGGAACAACGATACCAGGAAAATCGACCATTTGCTACTGTGGCGTCGATACATCGATCCGAGTCTCCTTTCACCTGCGAGGTCATGGAAGCACCTTTACCGAGGAAGTATTGCACGCCCGTCATCACTCCGTATACAGGTACTGGCGATCCTCTCGAACACCTGAAAACGTATAGGTCTCTCATGGAGCTGGAGGGACATGGGTCAGAAATCGTGTGTAGGGCTTTTTCCCTAACCTTAAAGGAGACAGCTCGTACATGGTTCCGGGGGCTAAAGCCCCGATCCATCGGGTCCTTCGCACAACTATCGGAGTTATTCCTCTCTCAATTCATGGGAAGCATCCGAACTAAAAAGCCAGCACCTCACCTAATGGATTTGAAATAGCAGCATGGGGTGACGATAAAGGAGTTTACAGTACGGTTTACTGCAGAAGCCGTCCAAACTGAAGGTTATACTGAAGAAAAAGGCCTCACCGCCCTCATAGCCGGAATTACAAGCGAGAAATTTAGATTCGCCCTAGATAAGAACCCTCCTAAAACCATGACAGAATTTCAAGAAAAAGCTTAGAAATATATCAATGCAGATGAAGTTGCTTTGACACGTCATGGTATACAGGGCAAGAAGTGCAAGCTGGAGGAAATCTCTCCCCCGGATAAGAAATATTGGCATGATCGACGAGACCGCTCTTTCAAGAAGCCTTATTCTGGTAAATATCATAACTACACTCCTCTCAACCGATCCCCTGAAAAGGTGCTAATGGAGATCAAGCATAAACCATGTGTAAAATGGCTTGCAAAGATTAAGTCTGATCCTGAAAAGAGAGATAAGAGCAAGTTTTGTTATTTCCACAAAGACCATGGGCACAGTACCCAAGATTGCATATCTCTACGAGATCACATCGAAGCTCTCATTCGAAAAGGTTATCTTCAGGATTATGTTATCCGACAAGGTCGATCACCCAAAAGGGGGGAAGCCCCACTACACCAGAAGAAGTCGCCTCACCATCATACTTTACAAGAAGACGTTGAACCTACCAGGGAGATTCGGACCATCGTCGGAGGACTAGCTTGCGGGGGAGATTCTCAAGCTTCAAGAAAAGCATACACTCGTAAGGCGTCTAAGAAGCCCCAGCATATCTACTAGTTGGAACAGACACCCGACACGTCAGAACCCGGCCATCCTCCAATCTCCTTCTCCCTCGAAGATGCAGAGGGGATTCACTTCCCTCACGAAGACTCCATCATAGTCACGCTAAAGGTATCAAATTATCTGACTCATCGTATTATGGTGGATACAGGTAGCTCTGCTGTTATTCTCTACCTGGAGGCTTTCAATAAAATGGCACTCGCCAGGAGCCTGCTCAAACCAATTTCAACCCCTCTCGTTGGCTTCGGGGGCGAAGTGGTAACACTTGAAGGAAGCATTGACCTTCCAGTCACTTTTGGTGAAAACCCAGCGAAAATGACTATCTTCGTAAATTTCCTCGTGGTAGATCGAAGATCAGCATATAACGCCATTTTGGGTCGACCTTCGCTTAACAAGGTAGGGGCAGCATTACATCCGCTATACTTGTGCATAAAATTCCCCACCCCAAATGGCGTCGGGGTTGTACGAGGAAATCAAAAGGAAGTCCGAGCGTGTTACGAGATAGCCGTATAAGACCGAAAAAAAGCCTAGACGACACCCGTTATGATGGTGGCACAAGATCCATCAAGTCCTCCGACGGCTACCTCGTTGGACCCAAGAGAGAATGCTCTCCAATCTGGAACTCCCGGAGAAGAGACAGTGGCAATCCACTTAACTGAAGATAACTCGTCCAAAGTTATCTATGTGGGATCTTCTTTAAGCAGCGTCTTTCGGGAAAATCTGGTCTGTTTCCTCACTGAATACCAATATGTGTTTGCTTGGTCTCATAGAGACATGCCGGGCATCGACCCCAGCGTCATAGCACATCGTCTGAACATTGATCCGAAGTATACACCTGTTCATCAGCGTCGACGTGCCTTCACTGCGGAAAGGCAAATGGTAATCAAGGCTGAAGTCGAGAAGCTGCTCACAGTCAATTTTATAAAAGAAGTTGACTACCCAGAGTGGGTCGTGAACGTGGTTCTCGTTCGAAAAGAAAATGGCAAGTGGAGAATGTGTATTAACTATTCGGATTTGAACATAGCGTGCCCCAAAGATAGCTTCCCGACCCCGCAAATCGACCAGCTGGTTGATTCAAGGCAGGGCATGCCCTGCTCAGTTTTAACCAGATCATGATACATCCACCCGATAGCCAGCACACTACCTTCATCACTGACCGAGGCTTGTATTGCTACCAGGTAATGCCTTTTGGTCTTAAAAATACAGGGGCCACCTATCAGCGCCTCGTTAATAAAATATTCGCCACACAAATCGGTAGGAATATGGAGGTTTACGTCGATGACATGCTCGTGAAAAGTGTCGTAGAAGACGACCACCTCGCAGATCTTCGAGAAGCCTTCGACTCGATGAGGAAGTATCAGATGAAGCTACATCCCGAGAAATGTGAGTACGGAGTTGTTAGAGCTTAGAAAAATCGAAACTGCTCGTCAACAGTCTTTTTCCTGTGTTTCATTATTCTGAGGGAATTCTGAGTATAGAGACATTCATAGACAATCATAAGCAATCACAAAGTATACACGAGAAAGCACCGTGAGGTGAATTTTATTCCAGAGATTCCGAGATCTTTTACATTCCGGGCTGTGAACTAGTCACGAACCATTAATTACATCAACGGATGATCACCCTTGATTATAAGGCAAAAGTAAATGCATGCATGTATCATAAATGAGTTAAATAAAGCATTAAAGGAGCATAAATATAAATAAAGCACAGCATAGACAACACTGAGATTTTTACGTGGAAACCCTTACGGGAGAAAACCACGGCACAAAGCGACAAGATTCCACTATGAATTGCAGTAATGCAATAGATGGAATATTAAAGGAATGAAGCTCGGATAGATCGAGCAAGTAGTTTAAATCGTCAGGGATTATAGTCTCGAGTTCATGGTCGTAGAAACCAAGTCTATGATTTATTATGGACTAAGCCATCGTTAAGACCAGTTAGATGGCGGTCCCATAATCCTTCGGGCGTTCCTAGTTGAGTAGCAACCAGGATTTTAACCGAGTCGTATATCTCAGTGTCATGACACGTCTCTATGGATGATATGACTTTCAGGGATACACTTCATGGTTTTTGTTTAGTGCAACCAGGGCCAGTGACCGTCTCCGCTGGGACGGGTGACTTACTGGAAGGCACTCTATGGGATCTTTGTGCAACCAGGGTTTCGACCGAGTCGTATATCTCAGTGTCATGACGCGTCTCTATGGACGATATGACTTTCGAAGATACACTCCAGGGTGTCCACTTACTGCAACCAGGGCCAGTGACCGTCTCCGATGGGACGGGTGACTTACTGGAGGGCACTCCATGGGGTCTTTGTGCAAACAAGGTTTCGATCGAGTCGTATATCTCAATGTCATGATGCGTCTCTATGGACGATATGACTTTCAAAGATACACTCCAGGGCATCCACTTACTGCAACCAGGGCCAGTGACCGTCTTCGATGGGACGGGTGACTTACTGGAAGGCACTCCATGGGGTCTTTGTGCAAACAGGGTTTCGACCGAGTCGTATATCTCAGTGTCATGACGCGTCTCTTTGGATGATATGACTTTCAAAGATACACTCCAGGGCATCCACTTACTGCAACCAGGGCCAGTGACCGTCTCCGATGGGACGGGTGACTTACTGGAAGGCACTCCATGGGGTCTTTGTGCAAACAGGGTTTCGACCGAGTCGTATATCTCAGTGTCATGACGTGTCTCTTTGGATGATATGACTTTCAAAGATACACTCCAGGGCATCCACTTACTGCAACCAGGGCCAGTGACCGTCTCCGATGGGACGGGTGACTTACTGGAAGGCACTCCATGGGGTCTGTGCAAACAGGGTTTCGACCGAGTCGTATATCTCAGTGTCATGATGCGTCTCTATGGATGATATGACTTTCAAAGATACACTCCAGGGCGTCCACTTACTGCAACTAGGGCCAGTGACCGTCTCTGATGGGACGGGTGACTTACTGGAAGGCACTCCATGGGGTCTTTGTGCAAACAGGGTTTCGACCGAGTCGTATATCTCAGTGTCATGACGTGTCTCTATGGATGATATGACTTTCAAAGATACACTCCAGGGCATCCACTTACTGCAACCAGGGCCAATGACCGTCTCCGATGGGACGGGTGACTTACTGGAAGGCACTCATTACCTTAGCCACTCAACTGACGAATCCTGCCTTGGACAGGACTCACATCAACTGGTCTTAACAATGAAGTATTTTAGACGTTTAGAACTCTTTGGTTACGATTTTCGATGATAACCATAGTCCCCTTTGATTTAGTTTCGTAACTCGATCCGAGATGAAATAAATTCATGCAATGGATGCAAATGAGTACAGTACAAAGTAACTATGCTTTATGCATGCTCAAGAGAAGATCGCATTTATGCTAGATGTTAAGTGTATCAGACAAATTATGCATTTGCTTTGATCAACCCGCTTCGTATATATCTTTATGTCGTCGATATTTTGCCCTCGCATCTTTGCGATCGTGATTGATTTCACTTGGCATTTGTAGGTATTTGGGCCATCAGGGCACTTCCTAGGGCCTGTTTACAATCTGATCGGAGGATTTGG
Organism: Liriodendron chinense; assembly: GCA_003013855.2. Classification (NCBI taxonomy): domain Eukaryota; kingdom Viridiplantae; phylum Streptophyta; class Magnoliopsida; order Magnoliales; family Magnoliaceae; genus Liriodendron; species Liriodendron chinense. The sequence goes on from PVNU02002823.1 coordinate 110,495, forward strand.
TGAATACTTGTCACGATCGTCTTTGGATAGGGGTGGGTTATGTCCACGAGGGTCGCAGTGCGATCGCATTTCGATTTGTTTAGTGTAAGTCGATTTTTGAGCCAACAGGGCACTTCCCGGAGCTAAAAACGACTAAGTAGTGGACCTGTTTATGGTCTGATCAAGGTTTCTCGGAGATCCTGAGATCAGGTAATCTCGTTGTAATGCATGATTATAGTGTATCATGTTATGGCGGAGAGAAGTCTCCCTCTCGGGTTCGGTCAAATTCTGCTCGATTCCTCTCGATTTCGGTCATTTTCGGCTCATTTGGAACGGTTTCCAAGGTTTGCAATATTGGCTAAGTGTTGGCCTTTTTTATCAAATTGCTGATTTGGCCCACTTAACATCGACCATTGGCAAATCCGGTCCGGGGGATGGATAGAGGAGATTGATGTGTGTCTAGGAGCGTCCTCTTAATCGGAATGCGGGCCACATCAAAGGCGGGCCACATCACATAAGGCCCCACCTCCCATCAGCGTCTAGGCGCATCTCCCATGGGGTGTGGGCGCATGTGATCTTAAGTTGGGTGCATGTGATCCCATCCCAAGCGCATGTGAGAGAAAAGTGAGGAGAGAAAGGGAATGGAAGGGAGGTAAGCGCATGTGCCTGCCTCTTGTGCGCACTTGTGCTCATGTGGCTTGCCACAAATGCATGTGAGGAGAGAGAGAAAGGTTATCAAGCGCATGTGACACTACACATGTGCCCAACATCCCAGCCATGGGCGCATATCCCCATGGGACTTAGGGATTTTTGCATTTTTCCTCCCCAAAACTCAAATGGGTGAGCGCATGTCACTATGTGACTTGGAGGATTTTGCTCCGGTGGGAGAAATCCCTTTCCGGCGAGGGCATCCGGCGAAGGGATGAGCGCATGTCCCTTTCACGGTGAGGATTCCAGTGAGGAATTTTTACCTCTGCAAGAAGAGTGCTCTGGGAGTGATGATCTCGTCCCTGTCTCATTAAGTAGAGGGGTATTTATAGCATGTTAATCGGGTATCGGGTACCGGGCGCATGTTGTTTGCAAAAGGGAGAGCATGCGCATGCATTTGGAGAGAGGAGTCATGCGCATGTGATGGGAATCATGTGCATGTCACCATGCATCAGGCGCATGTGGCTTGGTGTGGGCGCATGTGCCCTTGGTATGGGCGCATGTGGCCTTTGTGTTTGCCGCATGTGGCCCCCACTTAGAATATTTTCATGATTTTTTATATTTTTATTTTATTTAGAATATTGAAAGGGGAGAGAGAGAGCTCTCATGCGCATGTGGTGAGAGGGCAAATGCATGTCTCCTCATGTCATCCGCATGTGGAGAGAGAGTGAACGAATGCATGTGGAGAGAGAGTGAACGAATGCATGTGGAGGGAGAAACGAATGCATGTGGAGAGTGTGAACGAATGCATGTGGAGAGAGAAACAAAATGCATGTGGAGAGAGAGTGAACGAATGCATGTGGAGAGAGAGTGAACGAATGCATGTTCCATCCCTTAGAATATTTCAGGTTTTGGGCTCCAACGGGCGACCTTCAAAGGGGGGCTACCTTTTCAGATACCAAAGTCACTGACGCCAAGCCGCTTTTAGGCCATAATCAACCTCCTAAATGAACGGGGTGGGGTACCGATGGTCATCTGCTGTAAATTTTGGTAGTTCTTTCCCAATTTGGACCCTCCTGATCAGCTCTTTGCATAGGAATAGTTCCGGGAAGCGCGCACATGGAAATATGCACAGGAAGGACTTCAAACTTGCTACTTAAGGTTTTTTGGGCATTCCGGATCATTTGGCGGCCATCTGCATGTCTAATTCCAGCCTGAAATGGTACCTGTAAGCTTTCGGGCCCTTATAGTCGGATACGGTCAGGGCAAAAATGCATTTGGAAGCGCGTGGGTGAAGATATGCATTGTGCGACCTTGAAACTTGTAGGTTAAGGGTTTTAGGGCATTTCGGATCATTTGGCGGCCATCTGCATGTCTAATTCCACCCTAAAATAGCATTTGTAGGTTTTGGTCATGATCGCGCATGTTTGGGTTGCACTGGCGTTTTCTGAGTATTTCGAATCTCGAAATTGGTCCAAATCGTCGTAGATGGATCGCTGAATACTATTTTATAATGGGTAAAAATTTGAGCCCCAACAAGTGCCCCCCCGGTGCGCTGCGATGGATGCTTACGTCAGGCCAGTGCGGTGCACCAGTCGCCAGGCTCAAGTATAAATACCAGACTCACTGAGTCATTTGGTCATTTCTGAATCAAGAAAACCAAAATTCTAAGAGGTGAGAGAGCTCCTCATGAGAGAGTAGGCGCATGTGCTCTTCCCATGGGCGCATGTGCCCCTCCAACTGATAATGGGCATATGGGATCTTGCTCCACGCGCATGTCATTGGCTCCATGCGCATGTAGAGATAGCTTAGGTGCACATTTCTTGCCCCAAGCGCATGTAGTAGTGCACCTTTCATAAGTGGAATGAAATTCACAAAATGGGCGCATGTGAGAGGTGATCAGGCGCATGTGAGAGGCCACATGCGCTTGGGGCATTTCCTTGGGCGCATGTGGTTACACTACTTAGTGAAATAATGGAATTTTGGCCCCAGCACCTGCCTTCGGTGAAAAAGTGGCATATCTGGCTCTATTCTCAGCCAAACTCGATGCCATTTGTGGCTATCTCACTCAACGCTTGAATACGATTGGGACTTAGTGCTTGGGCCCCATAATATGTTGCTTATGTTGGTCTTTGATGGCTTACAACTGCTCCCTTATGCAGTTCTACGATGTGCACTTCCAAACGGGTGCTTATGCATCATTTGGGGTTAGTGCGAATTTGTACGCACTCCGAGTGTACATGTAGGGCTGCTACTGTATTTGCTACGCTATGATATGTGCGCGCTTGCTTGTCGGATGTGCACTCGAATTCCACTATTTCCATATTGTTGTGGGTCATGACTTTATGCATGTATTTACTGACGTATTTTGTGTGTGAAATCCATGCTTGAATGATGCGGTGCTTACCTTATTGCGTTGCCTGTTGCATGCGCTAGTCTTCTGTTTGATGCACTTTTGTTTGCGTGTTGCAGTGAATCATGGCGACAGCAGCAGGATCTTCCAGTGAAGCTTCCAAATCGCAAGTCTCCGGCGCTTTGTCTGTACGACGCGGTAAGAAGAGGGTGACTGTAGATACTGCTAACCCATCTTCGGTAGAGTGTCATTGGCAATCCTTTGAGACAATCGAATCCGAAGTGAAGGATTTCTTTGATCGAATTAAGCAGCTCTCCCATAAAGTATTATTGCGTATCTATGTGGACAAAACCACATCTGAGCCTCCGACGTAAGGGACTGAAGATGTATGGTCTGCCTGGTATTGTCAGTTCACTGATGCTACCAATGTCATTGAGGCAAGTCCTTCTAGCGTGCGCGGCCAACATTCTGAGGATGATCAGGAAGGTCAGAAGAAGAAAAGACGAAATCGAGGTAAGAAGCCGGCTGAGGAAGTTGACAAGGCGGAGCAATCGCCACAGCTCGTTGATCCGAAGAATGGGCGGATGAAGATCGGCTGGAATAGAAACAAGATCATTACGACATGCGGTTTCTCCATCGTCAATCCTTATACCGACCGAGTCATCTTGCATGAAAAATCTCTTACGAGGCACAGGCCCTTCCCAAGCATCGAACCATCCAACGTTCAAGGCCCTTTTCAGTTCTATGGAGTCGAGAGGTAGACATCTGCCCCCGAGCAGTTGTTCACTACCATACTGGTCGACGATGGGAGAGAACAGCGGGTAGGTTCCTCGAGAGAAATGGTTTTCCTTGCGCCTACTTGTGATCCTCACACTCCTTCTCCAGTCCATTATTTTGAGACAGTGCAGCAAAGGTTTCGACACCTGGACAAGGCGACAATGTGGGCGACGAAGAGCTTTCGTACGCGGGGTCATTTGAACGAGCGAGTTGGTTATGAGCCGTGGGCAAAAGAGATTTTGATCCGACATGAGAGGATTTTAAAACAAGTCGGCCTGTATCAGGCTATCGATGCGACTTCTGAACATTTCTCCCGAGATCCAACAATTCTTCGAAGCTTCTTGAACTACTGGTCTTCCGTTACCAATTCGTTCCACTTTCCATATGGAGAGATGAGCATAACTTTATGGGATCTCCGGATGATGGTTGGGTTGTCTGTGATAGGAGAATATTACCAGGAATACGTCCCAACTGATGAAGAGCTGTCTTCGTTTCGGCTTAAAAGTCCTCGAGATGCGTATCATTCAAAAGCTTGTCTAGAGTTGTTTGCTGAGTTGTCGCAGTTCGACAATATTACAAAAATTCACTATGACAAATGGTTGATCTACTTCAGTCAGAGGATGAAGTAATACTTCTTTCGATGCCTTCTTTCGTACTTTATGCTCTGCATACTTTAATTTCTTTGTTTCTGACATGGGCACTTCTTTCTCCTCGCAGCATTAATTACGAAGAGTATGAGATCTTACCCGAAGACCAGGCTTTAATGAAGGAACGTTTTGAACAAAAGTTTCGTAATCCGAATGAGCTTACACCGTCTTGTGAACTGGCAGGATTCTTAGCATACTGGTTGTCGGCAGTTATGTTGCCTAGCTCCAAGAGTGCTGATGGTGTCAGGGTTTCTTGCTTCGTCGTGGCGGGAGCTCTTGTAAATGGTCGTCAATTTTCTCTAACACCCCCCGTGTTATGCAGTTTATATAGGGCTTTTGGCAATATTGCGAGTAACAAAGACCAACCCTGGCGAGGGATGAACACAGCTTATTGCCCATGGCATTTCTTCTGCGGATGGTTGGGCATATATTTCCCGTGGACATACGGAGTGGATCTCTTCCAGTATCTCCATGCTGATCACGCACCTCTTTATCGCTATAGAAAACTTAACATGATAACGCAGTCGTCTGATTGGATAGCTTCCAAAATTGGCAGTTGGGCGGAGATTTGCTTCTACCACTTTCCTGTTTCTGATGCCGGGGAAGATCGAGAAGTCGTTGATGATGAACATTCTGTGGATGCCACTGACAGGGAATTTCTAGTGTCTATTCGTACTGCATCACTTCCACTGCGCGAAGGAATAGAGTTCTGGCGAGAACCTTATTACCCTAGTCGGTTTGCCAGGCAATTTAGGTACGATCAGGGTGTTCCGATGACGTTACCAGATGTAACTAAAGTAGAGCGGGCGTACGGCACAGGTCCTGTTCATTGGGAGTGGATATGGCATCAACTTTTGATGACGCGAACAGGCGCGAGGTTCATGCTTCCCGGCCTCTATCGGAAGACTAGCGGTCCTTATAGTTGGCTGAGATGGTGGATGCATCAGTATGCTCTGGTCCGAAACAACAGCTCTGTTGATAATCCACTCTACATTCCTCCTCCAGGGTTGACAGAGGTCCTCGCTGACGGATTGGGTTATTATAGAGAGCAGGCTTAAGCGTATTTATCGTCGAGCATTAAGCATACGATCTCCCTGAGTGTGTCAATTGACCATCGTAAAGAGGATACTGCGTTAGATGGCTGGCATACTTTCGGGATACCTTTAGCAAAATGGTCTCAAGAAGCCGGGTTCACATGTCTTCTGGTGGTTGAAGGTGATAGGAGTGCCAGTCGATTAGTTAGTGAAGATGACCTAACAACGACTGGGACGGTGAATGAAATATCAGACCATGCTGGCGTGAGAGAGCGGGCTGGGCCGATTAGAGATAATCTGCAAGGGTCCACTATGCCATGGAGTGACGTGACTGTATTTATGGTCCCTGGTGCTTCCAGTGTTGAGGGTATGGCAGAGTCACCGGCGGTAACTGAAATGATCGATACTGATAGCGATACTACTGCACTTTTGGATGTGACCTCGACACCACTGACCGAGACTATTGAGCCGTTCCCTGATGCGACAATACATACTGCAGATTTCTCGAAACCTATCGTTGGCTCATCTACTGGTACGGTTCTTTCATAGCTCCTTGGTGTATTCTTTTTTCTGTACTTACCATTTCATTGAATACTCGCTCTGTTCCTTTTGTTGCAGATATTGCCAGTTCTGAGGCGGCTGTCCACGGAGCATTCGACGTTCCTTGTTTCGATCATTTAGACTGTTTCGGGCAGAGCGTACTAAGGGGTCTACTATCCAACATTTCAAAGGCGTTGGCTGAGCCAAGCGAGTGGCATACACTAGGAGCAGGGGTGAAGGCATTGGAAGCTTGTGCAGGAGTAATCGGGCCTGATGTATCCAAAATAGTCTGTCGTATTTCTTCTTTCGAGGATTCTGTTACACAGGTTATTATGACTGAACAGGTTGAACCTGACCCTACGGCCGAAGAGAAACGGCGAGTGCTATCTTCTCTGCGGCCTGTCATAGAGCAGCGAGAACATTCAACGGTTAATGCTAGAACAACCTTAGAAGATAGTGAGACTCAACGTCGCGGGTGTATTAATCATCTTGCTGATGTCAGATCTGAGATCGCACGGCTACAAGCAGAAGAAACGGCCATAAATCTTGAGGTTGCCCGTCTTGATCTTGTCGTTAATCAGAACCGTGCCGAGGTCGCACAACTCGAGAGTGAAAGAGAAGCGGCACGCAAGCAAATGGCAGACTTAGAAATTGAACTTCGTGATATTCTGAATCCTGCGCTAATGTTAACGGAGGCGAAGGCCACCATGGAGGTAACACGAAAAGATGTGATGAAGTTTATAATAGGATGCTTGGAGAAGCTGTAATTCTGTTCTTTTGCTTCTTTTTTTTTACAGTCATTGTTAGACAAAAATAGTATTAGACAGTTGTTCTGAATACCTAACTGTCACTTGTATCCGATGTAATCGACATCAGAACTTGTTAACCGCATGCTTCATGATCTAAAGTAAATGACAATGATTCTTTTGCTAAACCACTACTTGGTGTTGTGTGTTTGAGACTAGTATGCATAAAATAATGTATTATGTATGAATTTAATGTAAACTGAGTATATCAAAGCATAAAAAATGGAAAAAAACCATAGGAATAATACTTCCCTTTTTACTTAACCTGCGTACCCTTGGGTCATCGCTTTCGAGAGACGTTCGTGTCATAAGCTCGAAACTTTCTTTTAGCTCCGTGTTTTTTGGGATTATCTGTCATCCTTCCTGGCCTGCCCCTAGTCATTTCTTTCTGAAGACTCGAGATTTTGATAATATATTAGGGCTTGCCCCCAGTGCTTCTTCTTCTTATAAACTTGAATTTCTCATAACATATTGGGGCTTGCCCCCAGTACTTCTGGCTCGTCACTTTGTAAGACCACTTCATTCTTAATGAGATAAATCTTGTGCTTTAGGAATCCGTGCCGAATACCCGTCTGATCATAATCTTTAATTGCATATTCTTGTCGCAGAGTTCTTCATAAGAGGAAGTTGTCGATATGTTCAAGGTGAAGTGATACATAATAGAATGCCCTAATTGTCTTCGTATAAGGCCGTATGTATACATATGTATGCAGGAGATTCCCAACCGTGACTTATCTTTATATACAGTAGAAGAATAATGCGATAATGATGTGAGATCCATGACATAATACAAAAGCTGGATATAGATAGCTATGTTCCGATTATCTTCATATAAAACATTGTGCAAAAGTATAAGAGATTGATAATAATAGAGTATCCCGGTCATCTTCATGTAAAACCACATATACATATATATGAGAATCCATCAATTCTGAAGTATTTTCCTATTAAGCAGAGGAATGCCAGAATACCAGGATACTTAATATGAGAACCTGTGACGAAGATACCATAATATATACCAGGATACTTAATATGAGAACCTGTGACGAAGGTACCATAATATGGGGATGTTATGATTCGCGTAGACTTTCTATAAGATATTCTCTCCTGATTCGACCGGTCTGATGAGGATATAATAAGTCGGTTGATGATTCGTGGAGTCGATTCTTTAATATTCTCCAACTATGGTACCTGTCATTAAGAAGAGTTTTACTAACATTTTATATTCATATGCACAACAGTATGATGTGAGTGAACATGTAAACAAGTATGAAGCACAGCATACAGATGAAGTAGATGCATGAGTGAACATAAGTATATTCCTATCTACTTTATAAACTGCCAGGACTATTTGTAAACATTCACGATTATTGAAGTTTAGGAAATGGAGTTCTTCGAGCGAAGTTCTTCCTAAGTGATATCTACTGGAACCGTACTGGCCGGGGTTTTATCAGACTCTCCCATTTTCAAACTGACGACGCCTTTATTTATTATCTTTTGTATCTTTCCTTTTAGGACGAAGCATTGCTCAGTTTTATGGCCTATGCATCTGTGATATTTGCAATAGTTGGGATCATCCACGCGTCCTACTTCTGCTGGTCGAACAGACTTTGGGAGTCACAATTTTCTTTCTTCGATTAGTTGCTCCATAATTGGGACAAGGTCTTTGATGTCAAATGTGTATGGTCCGTTCTTTTCATCTCGCTCACCGATTGTCATGTGCCGCGACTTCTGAGGTTCTTTGCCCTTGTCTTGTGTCCTCATTACACTGGTCTCTGCCTCGTGTCCTGGATTCAGTCGTTTTCGGTTTCTAGGGTTTTTTCTTACGTCTACCCGTGTCCTCTTTCTCATTTTGTGTCTTGACTTTTCTGCTTGAGATTGTGTTCTGAAACGGATTGCTCTATCATGCGAACCTCTGTAGCCAGGTTACGAAGGGTGAAAGAGATATTGCCTAGCAGTTCGTATGGGATCATGGAGTCTGAACCCGACATACGCGCATTTATTTGTTCGGTGTGGCTTTGTTGTCTTACTTCAACAACATTACGGGCTGCCCCCGGTGCTTCTTCTTCCAACTGTTGGACAGGCAGAGCAGTACTAGGGGTCGCTTTCTTTGAGACCAAGATGGCTAAAGCCTCCTGAACTTCTCCCATCTGTTTGGATAGCTCCCTATGGGCCTGGACCAATTTGCTGACTTGTTCTCGGATTGCCAACAATTCGACGTCGTGTCTTGCCGATTCCCTTTCTTCGACAGCTTGTACCATTGTTGTTTGTACCAGTCTTTCGTCATGAACTGGTGTTATCATAGGTGCTATTGTCACCACAGCTGACGTAGCCCGACTGATTTCATCTGTCATTAGTTTAATAGTACCTTGGTTGATCAGTCTCTGTACTTTCCCTTTCAAGACGAGGCATTCTCCCGTCTCATGTCCTAGGCTTTGATGATACTTACAATAATTGGGGGCATCCGTTTGTCCTGCTTCCTCTGGTCGAATCAGTTCTGGCAATTGTAGCTCCCCTTCTTCAACTAGGCGTTCCATTATTGGGATAAGGTCTTCCGGGTCAAACGAGTAACGTCCTTCTACCCTGCCCCGTCCGATAATCGTCATCCTTTTCAGTTTTCATGGCCCTTCAGCTCTGAACTGAGTTTCTGCTGGCTTGCCTTTAATCTCGTGTTCTGGATGTGGCCATTTTCGATCTTTCGAGGCTTTGCTTTTGTCGACGTAACTTGATGTGACCGTCTTCCCGATCTCACGCTTCGGTCTCTCCGCTTTGAATTGCATTCTTAGCGCGGCTTCCTCTACCATATGGGCCTTTGTCGCTAGGTCCCTGAACGTTGAGAAATTGTGTCCGGATAAACCAAACTAGATTATTGGATCCATGGCTTGGGTGCACATCTTGACTTGCTCAGGCTCGCTAGGCAACTCTCAGCATTGCGCCGCTATGGCTCCCCATCTGTCAATAAACGCCTCGACTAACTCTCCTTGCCTCTGATGGACTAAGGCTAAATCCATCAGCGAGACTTCTCGCTCAGTGGAGAAAATTTTGAAAATGAACAAATCTTGCATCTGATCCCAGGTCTTGATAGACCCTGCGGGTAATGACATATACCATTGAAATGCCTTTCCAGTCAACATCGACCCAAACAATCGGAGGCAATATTGAGGTACTACGGACAAATTCCCTAGCACCGTCATGAATTGGGTCATATGTTCCTCTGGTGACCCTTTCCCGTTGAATTGTGGGAAGTCGGGATGCTTAAATTCGTCAGGGAACGGGATTTCGTTAACTTCGGACGGATACGGTACCCGATATATATATATTTTCATATCTTCTCCTTTTCTCTTTCCTGACGCATCAGGTTCGCGACTATCTGGGACAACTCTTCTTTCGTGGCATGAGATGATTGCGACGGTGCACGCTCGAATGCAACATTCCTTGGGTGAATTTGTGGTTCTACGGCTACTGGTTCTCCTGTTGTATCCTGTGACTCTCCCAGTGGTTGTCCAAAGGGAACGGTTGGGCTTCTGACTGCCCCCTGGGCGACTAGAGCCACTAATGCTTCTTTTATTTCTCTGATCTCTCTGGCTGTGTCTTCTTGGACCTGAATGATTTCATCTATTTGCTCTTGGATCGGAGGCAGCTCTGCATCTTGCTCGCTCTCCTCCCTTTCTACGACTTGCACCACTGTAACCTGCACTCGCTGTGGTCTAGCACTGGTCATATTGGTTTCAGTAGAGCATGCCTTCATTGCAGTCTCGGTCAATCCCCGGATAGTGAATTGATTCGGTGTTTTGACTGGTAGTATTGTTCCCGTCATTACTGGGAAATCGGCAGCGACGAAGGAGAATTCTGTCCTGGGTGACACGGTGGCTCTGATAGCATTGCGGGTTTCATTCCTGCGGACCGGCTTCCACTGTTTCCTCACACTGCTCTGTGTCTTCGCTGTTTCTGCTCTAACTGAAGTCACTTGTTTGCTATCAGCTTTCTTTGGTGATCGGCGTCTCTGGACGAGTTGCCAATCGGCTTCAGGAATCACTGTTTCCACTGTCATGAAGTGAGGGAAGTAAAATCCCCCAGAAGCTAGGAAGAACATAGTGGCTGTCATTTGTATAGTTTTGATGGTTGATTCTTTTCTGTCTTTTTGCACAGTCACACGCACATTAGAACACCCCACACCTTTGAAAGGAGAGAAGATACGTCCTTACCAATCGCGATATGGCTCAATGACTGACAAAAGCATATAAGTGCAAATCATATACATGCCATGCGAGATTTTGAAATTCTTTTGGAAAACTTTTGCTTTAAAGATGAAGGGAAGAACGTTCCCGTTGAGAGTCGCCGGTTTGGCGCCTGTAAAGGCGCCGAACATTTCTCCCAGCAGAGCTTTTTCACGTATACCTCTGTGTTTGCGAATGATTTATCATAGAATGTCTATTCACTCAGAAATAACCAGAGATTCTGGTATTGTTCGATTCCCCAGCAGAGTCGCCAGTTTGTTAGAGCTTAGAAAAATCGAAACTACTCGTCAACAGTCTTTTTCTTGTGTTTCATTATTCTGAAGGAATTTTGAGTATAGAGACATTCATAGACAATCATAAGCAATCACAAAGTATACACGAGAAAGCACCGTGAGGTGAATTTTATTCCAGAGATTCCGAGATCTTTTACATTCCGGGCTGTGAACTGGTCACGAACCATTAATTACATCAACGGATGATCACCCTTGATTAGAAGGCAAAAGTAAATGCATGTATGTATCATAAATGAGTTAAATAAAGCATTAAAGGAGCATAAATATAAATAAAGCACAGCATAGACAACACAGATTTTTACGTGGAAACCCTTACGGGAGAAAACCACGGCACAAAGCGACAAGATTCCACTATGAATTGCAGTTATACAATAGATGGAATATTAAAGGAATGAAGCTCGGATAGATCGAGCAAGTAGTTTAAATCGTCAGGGATTATAGTCTCGAGTTCATGGTCGTAGAAACCAAGTCTATGATTTATTATGGACTAAGCCATTGTTAAGACCGGTTAGATGGCGGTCCCATACTCCTTCGGGTGTTCCTAGTTGAGTAGCAACCGGGATTTTAACCGAGTCGTATATCTTAGTGTCATGACGCGTCTCTATGGACGATATGACTTTCAGGGATACACTTCATGGTTTTTGTTTAGTGCAACCAGGGCCAGTGACTATCTCCGATGGGACGGGTGACTTACTAGAAGGCACTCCATGGGATCTTTGTGCAACCAGGGTTTCGACCGAGTCGTATATCCCAGTGTCATGACGCGTATCTATGGATGATATGACTTTCGAAGATACACTCCAGGGTGTCCACTTACTGCAACCAGGGCCAGTGACCGTCTCCGATGGGACGGGTGACTTACTGGAGGGCACTCCATGGGGTCTTTGTGCAAACAGGGTTTCGACCGAGTCGTATATCTCAATGTCATGACGCGTCTCTATGGATGATATGACTTTCAAAGATACACTCCAGGGCATCCACTTACTGCAACTAGGGCCAGTGACCGTCTCCGATGGGACGGGTGACTTACTGGAAGGCACTCCATGGGGTCTTTGTGCAAACAGGGTTTCGACCGAGTCGTATATCTCAGTGTCATGACGCGTCTCTATAGACGATATGACTTTCAAAGATATACTCCAGGGCGTCCACTTACTGCAACCAGGGCCAGTGACCGTCTCCGATGGGACGGGTGACTTACTGGAAGGCACTCCATGGGGTCTTTGTGCAAACAGGGTTTCGACCGAGTCGTATATCTCAGTGTCATGACGCGTCTCTATGGACGATATGACTTTCAAAGATACACTCCAGGGCATCCACTTACTGCAACCAGGGCCAGTGATCGTCTCCGATGGGACGGGTGACTTACTGGAAGGCACTCATTACCTTAGCCACTCAACTGACGAATCCCGCCTTGGACAGGACTCACATCAACTGGTCTTAACAATGAAGTATTTCAGACGTTTAGAACTCTTTGGTTACGATTTTCGATGATAACCATAGTCCCCTTTGATTTAGTTTTGTAACTCGATCCGAGATGAAATAAATTCATGCAATGGATGCAAATGAGTACAGTACAAAGTAACTATGCTTTATGCATGCTCAAGAGAAGATCGCATTTATGCTAGATGTTAAGTGTATCAGACAAATTATGCATTTTCTTTGATCAACCCACTTCGTATGTATCTTTATGTCGTCGATATTTTGCCCTCGCGTCTTTGTGATCGTGATTGATTTCACTTGGCATTTGTAGGTATTTGGGCCATCAGGGCACTTCCCAGGGCCTGTTTACGATCTAATCGGAGGATTTGGTGAATACCTGTCACGATCGTCTTTGGATAGGGGTGGATAATGTCCACGAGGGTCGCAGTGCGATCGCATTTCGATTTGTTTAGTGAAAGTCAATTTCTGAGCCAACAGGGCACTTCCCGGGGCTAAAAACGACTAAGTAGTGGACCTGTTTATGGTCTGATCAAGGTTTCTCGGAGATCCTGAGATCAGGTAATCTCGTTGTAATGCATGATTATAGTGTATCATGTTATGGCGGAGAGAAGTCTCCCTCTCGGGTTCGGTCAAATTCTGCTTGATTCCTCTCGATTTCGGTCATTTCTGGCTCTTTTGGAACGGTTTCCAAGGTTTGCAATATTGGCTAAGTGTTGGCCTTTTTTATCAAATTGCTGATTTGGCCCACTTAACATCGACCGTTGGCGAATTCGGTTCGGGGGATGGATAGAGGAGATTGATGTGTGTCTAGGAGCGTCCTCTTAATCGGAATGCGGGCCACATCAAAGGCGGGCCACATCACATAAGGCCCCACCTCCCATCAGCGTCCAGGCGCATCTCCCATGGGGTGTGGGTGCATGTGATCTTAAGTTGGGTGCATGTGATCCCATCCCAAGCGCATGTGAGAGAAAAATGAGGAGAGAAAGGGAATGGAAGGGAGGTAAGCGCATGTGCTTGCCTCTTGGGCGCACTTGTGCGCATGTGGCTTGCCACAAATGCATGTGAGGAGAGAGAGAAAGGTTATCAAGCGCATGTGATACTACACATGCGCCCAACATCCCAGCCATGGGCGCATATCCCCATGGGACTTAGGGATTTTTGCATTTTTCCTCCCCAAAACTCAAATGTGTGAGCGCATGTCACTATGTGACTTGGAGGATTTTGCTCCGGTGGGAGAAATCCCTTTCCGGCGAGGGCATCCGGTGAAGGGATGGGCGCATGTCCCTTTCACGGTGAGGATTCCAGTAAGGAATTTTTACCTCTGCAAGAAGAGTGCTCTGGGAGTGATGATCTCGTCCCTGTCTCATCAAGTAGAGGGGTATTTATAGCATGTTAATCAGGTATCGGGTACCGGGCGCATGTTGTTTGCAAAAGGGAGAGCATGCGCATGCATTTGGAGAGAGGAGTCATGCGCATGTGATGGGAATCATGCGCATGTCACCATGCATCAGGCGCATGTGGTTTGGTGTGGGCGCATGTGCCCTTGGTATGGGCGCATGTGGCCTTTGTGTTTGCCACATGTGGCCCCCACTTAGAATAATTTCATGATTTTTTATATTTTTATTTTATTTAGAATATTGAAAGGGGAAAGAGAGAGCTCTCATGCGCATGTGGTGAGAGGGCAAATGCATGTCTCCTCATGTCATCCGCATGTGGAGAGAGAGTGAACGAATGCATGTGGAGAGAGAAATGAATGCATGTGGAGAGAGAGTGAACGAATGCATGTGGAGAGAGAAACGAAATGCATGTGGAGAGAGAGTGAACGAATGCATGTGGAGAGAGAGTGAACGAATGCATGTTCCATCCCTTAGAATATTTCAGGTTTTGGGCTCCGACGGGCGACCTCCAAAGGGGGGCTACCTTTTCAGATACCAAAGTCACTGACGCCAAGCCGCTTTTAGGCCATAATCGACCTCCTAAATGAACGGGGTGGGGTACCGATGGTCATCTGCTGTAAATTTTAGTAGTTCTTTCCCAATTTGGACCCTCCCGATCAGCTCTTTGTATAGGAATATTGTTCCGGGAAGCGCGCACATGGAAATATGCACCGCAAGGACTTCAAACTTGCTACTTAAGTTTTTTCGACATTCTGAATCATTTGACGGCCATCCGCATGTCTAATTCCAACTTGAAATGATACCTGTACGCTTTCGGGCCCTTATAGTCGGATACGGTCAGGGCAAAAATGCATTTGGAAGCGCGCGGGTAAAGATATGCATCGTGCGACCTTGAAACTTACAGGTTAAGGGTTTTAGGGTGTTCCGGATCATTTGGCGGCCATCCGCATGTATAATTCCACCCTGAAATAGCATTTGTAGGTTTTAGTCATGATCGCGCATGTTTGGGTTGCACTGGCATTTTCTGAGTATTTCGGATCTCGAAATCGGTCCAAATCGTTGTAGATGGATCGCTGAATACTATTTTATAATGAGTACAAATTTGAGCCCCAACAGGAGTGTCTGCTGGGAAATTTCTCAGATTTATGATTGGCCAACGAGGAATCGAGGCATATCCTGAAAAAATAAAAGCATTGGTCGAGATGAAATCTCCGACCACTCTCAAGGATGTCCAACGTCTGGCTGGTCGCATTGCATCGTTGAACAGGTTGATTTCGCGGGCCTCTGACAAGTGTTTACCCTTCTTTAAACTCCTCCGAGCCACCGCCAAATCTGATTGGGAGTGGACACCACAATGTGAAGAAGCATTCCAACAACTTAAGCAATATATGAGTGCACCCCCCGTTCTATCAAAACCTGTGGCGCACGAACAACTTCTTCTTTATTTATCCGTGTCTTCTACGGCCGTTAGTGCTGCTTTAATAAGAGAAGATTTCGGGGTACAAAGGCCCGTTTATGATATTAGTCGAGCGATGGTGGACGCCGAAACTCAGTATTCTGATATGGAGAAGTTGGCTCTTGCTTTGGTCATGGCTGCCCAAAAACTGCAACCCTACTTCCAAGCCCACGCTATATTAGTGCCAACAAATCATCCATTACGACAGCTCCTTCAAAAACCCAAGGTTTCAGGGCGATTAACTAAATGGGCGGTCGAGATCAGTGAGCACGATATTTCGTTCTGCCCTAGGACTGCCATCAAGGGTCAGGCCGTGGCCGACTTCATCGCCGAATTCACATACTCCTCTCCCAATGATAATTCCGCGATCAGCGACCAGCCACCCTGGTCACTCTTCGCGGATGGGTCCTCACGGGCCACCGGTAGCGGAGCGGGCCTAATTCTAGTTGCTCCAGACGGGTCGCGTTTCCAATACGCTTTACGATTTGATTCTCGCATCTCAAATAATGAAGCAAAATATGAGGCTCTGATCGTCAGCCTCGAACTAGCAAATGTCCTCTCGATTTAGAGTTTATTCATTCATAGTGACTCTCAGCTCATAATCAATCAGGTACTCAGCGAATTTGAGGCAAAAGAAGAAAGAATGGACTTATACAAATCTCGAGTGCTCATCCTGCTCGCGAAGCTGAAGAATTATGAAATAATCCACGTCCCTCGTGAGAAGAACAAACTCGCAGATTCTTTGGCAAAACTCGCCTCCGCACCAGAATCTGAGTTATCATAATCAATTCCCATTGAGCACCTTTGGACCCCGAGTATCGACCAAGCAACTCCTGGGCAAGTGATCGCGGTCCATCCCTCTCCATGTTGGATGGACCTCATTGTCCTCTATCTCAGGGATGGACATCTTCCAGACAACAAGAAATCCGCACGACAAATTCGTCATCGAGCTGCCAGGTATTCTTTACAAAATGAAACGTTATTACGTAAAAGTTTCTCTTTGCTCTACTTAAGGTGTCTTCACCCAGAAGAAGCACATCATGTTCTGGATGAAATACACCAAGGGGCATGTGGTAACCACCCAAGGGGACGATCGTAGTATATAAGGCGATGAGGCAAGGATATTACTAGCCCACTATGAAGGCGGATGCAATCGAATTCTCTAAAAAATGTGACAAGTGCCAGCGATAGTCCCCTATACCTCATGTACCGTCCGAGCAAATGACGCCAATGGATAGCCCTTGGCCCTTCGCCCAATGGGGAGTCGATATCATCGGGCCCTTACCTATCGGGAAAGGTTAAAACAGGTTCGCAATTGTGGCGGTCGATTACTTCACCAAATGGGTCGAGGCAAAACCATTAGCCAGAATTACCGAAAAACAGACCACTAAGTTCGTATGGAGAAATATCATATGCCGTTATGGGCTCCCCCACCCTATAATCACCGATAATGGAAAGCAATTCGACAACGCCGCTTTCGATGAATTTTGCAAAAAATGGAAGATATGCAATGTCAGCACCTCCCCATATCATCCTCAGGAAAATGGGTAAGTTGAAGCGGTGAATAAAATCATCAAGCATCATTTAAAGACCAAGCTCGATGAGTGTAAAGGCATGTGGCCAGAACTCCTACCAGAAGTCTTATGGGCATATAGGACTACGACTCGCACATCAACAAGTGAAACTCCCTTCTCCTTGGCATTCGGCACCGACGCAGTAGTACCAGTTGAAGTTCAGGTACCTTCGTATTGAATCGAGCAATACGATCCCACTTGTAATCAGAAAGGTCTTCGACTTCATCTCGACCTCTTGGAAGAGCGAAGGGATGCCTCCTAGCTGCGAGCAGTAGCGTATCAGCAGCGCATTGCTCGGTATCGTGACACCAAAGTCCGACCTAGAACCTTTCAGATCGGCGATTTGGTTCTCAGACATAACCTCGGAGTTCTTGCCCGTTCGCTGGATCCAAATTGGGAAGGTCCGTATCGAGTTACCAAAATAGTGCGACCCGGTACTTATTATCTTGAAGATATGCAAGGAAGACCCGTACGTCGCCCTTGGCACGTGGAACATTTGCTATGGTACTTTCCTTAATTCGATGTAATTTTAAATGACATTCGAATAAAGGTGATCGACTTTAACGTCTTTTGGTCGCTACTCTATTTGATTGGACCCGAATAGCCCCGAAGAGAATACACACATTCTCTTGGCCAATTGTCTACCCTTGGTAGAATCAAAGTCAGTCTTTTAGTAGTTACTCAATTTGATTGGACCCGAATAGCCCCGAAGAGAATACACACATTCTCTTGGCCAATTACCTACCCTTGGTAGAATCAAAGTCTCTATCGATAGACCAGTCTATCTCAACGAGAACATGGTCACCACGACCCCCGGATTGAGCCTAACTCATTTTTTCATGAGTTAAGTATACGAGCATTCAAGATGCGATCGACAAAAAAAAGGGGAGAGAGAGATGGGCGACGAAAGAGCACATGGCGTTGAGAAAAAGAAATTTTCATTAAAAGTGACTAAAAAGTCAGATCATTTACATGGATACAATTTCTTCTCAAAATACTAAGAAAAACAACAAAGGAGAGAGAGAAGGGCGATGATTCTAAGATCGGTCGTTCTCGTCTTGAGCAGGCTCACGACTCTCTGCTTCAGGACCGATCTCGGGAGCAGGTGCGGCATCAGTAGCTCCAGTGACCTCATTCTCGGCTACAGCTCGCTCTCTGGCTGCGACCTCGAAGGCCACTCTCTCAAACTCCTCAAAATTGAAGGAAGGAACAATTTGTTGCATAACTCTGACCATAAAATCGCGACCAGCGATATACGCCTCATAACGCTCCTCATCGTAGAGTTGAGAAGTTTGGAACTCCTGGACCACACGAGGCCCCTCGTCAGATACCATCTTGACAAGGGCCACTCTTTCCTCCTCCCAGTGAATGGAGTCATCCTTCAGCTGGTCGAGAGTCTTCTTGGCCTCCTCGAGTTTAGTCCGAGAGTCCTTGAGCTGCTCCTCGATGCAAATCTTGTCCTGGTGGAAAATCTCTTTCTCTCTCTTGCTCTTGGTATGGACTTCTTGGTGAAATTGCGGTTTTACTGCTAGTGAGATAAGCTTGAAGGTATGCTTATGTCCTAGAGGGGGGGGGGGGGGGGGGGGTGAATAGGAATTTTTAATTTTAAAGCTCAATTGCATTTATACTTTAATCTATCAATTAAGCACATGTAAATGATAACAATTGATCACCTAAGATCCAACTCAATTTGACAACTCTTCTAAGAGAAGCATTTAGTCAAACAGTTCATATGCATGCTTGTGTCAATCATTCAAAGATGGCATATGAGCATTTTTTCAAACATAAGATGGGCATACAGTTAAGCACTTATAAGATTGATCAACAAGGAACAAAATAGACAAAATGCATTCACCACATTGCACACGATGTATAGTGGTTCGGTTTCCCTACTCCACTCCCGGTTCCCGATCTCAACCTATGAGACCATCGAATTTCACTATAGTCGTGGTTTTAAATCAGGTTAACCATCAACCTTGACATCCTTTGATCTAGGACCGCGTTTACCATCCGCCGATGGCCCAATCCAGGGACTTGACGAGTTTGGATCTCAAACTCTCACCAATCCTAATCCAAGGACGGTCACGTGCACTCCCACCTGAGTTTCCCAATCCAGGGAATAGAGATTCAATAAATGGACTCTAAAAAACTAGACATACCTAGACGATTAAGCCCTGATTCAGCGCCTTTGATGGGTAGCTTCAGCTTCTACGAATGCCTTAGCTCCTCTCCAAGCTCCCACGATCAGTTACCAATGCATATGATGTTCCTAGACTAGTGTCGGGTAGGTGGGAGAAGTTGTTGGGGTCCCTTTTACCTATTCAATACAATGGTGATGATAGGAACTACCAACTTGAGTATTCAATGGCTATTGATGACCAAGAGATTCAACAAGATGGGTTAGGTCAGCCATGAATACCTTGCTTGAGTTCATTCTTCAAACCGAGCTTTGAATGCTCATTGTAGGTGCCATGAATCACTTAGGTTAAATGATGAACTCTAAGCAATGATGAGCAAAAGAAGGATAGCTGATGTTCTTAATAGCCCCCTTCAGTGCTCTCAATGGGTGTGCAAGTCTCTACACAAAAGACCTCAAGATATGCTTTTATAGATGCCCAAAAATGAGCTCAAATGGTCATATTCCGACCTGCCTGGGACCCCCTCCGGCCGATCAGACTTGAGCTCCGACCCGTCAGCCGACCTGTCCACAGATGGGTCGGGTAAATGGTCCAGAAACGAGAAACTCGCTGGACAGATTATTGGCTTAACCGACCTGCTGTCCGGCCGGTCGGCAGACCTGCCCAATACTTGCTGGAATGATTAAACTTACAGGCCGACCGGTCAAGACCGGTCGGCTGGGCTTCTGAAAAATGCAGCGTCCAGCCAGTCGGCTGGCCGGTCAGATGGCCCATCCGACTTGCTGTCTGTAGTCCGACCGATCAAGACCGTTTGGCTATGCTTGCTGGACTTAAACGAACTGTGAAGGCCGACCGGTCAAGACCGGTCGGCTACCTATTAATTGCTTGTTAAGGGCCAGCGGCCGGCCGGTTGGCAGGTCTTATCTAGCCCAAAAATCAAGCTGTTTTTCAGCTGAATATGTGTGCCCCAACACAGAGATTTTCCTATTGATTTTCATAGTTGGGCACCTACTTAATGAAGGTCTAAGACTGATCATTTTGACCTTAAGACTGTGGATTAAATGGCTAAGATTGGAATGATTAAAATGCCATAAATACGGGTGTTTTGGGATCCTATAGGCTGTCTATATTCAACTTACCTTCCGAGCTTGATTTGGCATGAACTTGAGTGCGGAAGGCTGCTTTGGTCTTCAAGTCTTGAGTCTTCAATCTTCATCGGGGCTCACGAGACTTGACTGACTTGCATAGTCATGGAATTGGCAAAACGATGCACTGATTTGTGCACTAACACTTGGAGCTTCACAAATTGTAAGTCTAATGACTGAAAACAATCAGTCAGGGCCTAGATCTTGGCGAGGAGGATCTGCTTCTCCTCATTTAATTTTACGATTCGGGCTTCCAGGGCCTTTATGGTGCAATCTCTTCCTTGGACCTCGCCCTCCATCGCTTTCTTCTTCTTTTCCGCATCATCGACAACGCGGCGGACGGCATCAATGTCGCGCCGGACTCGGAGCGTAAGATCCAGAATCTGCTCAGATAAAGAAAGATGAATTAGAGTAGCCTACCACATCAATAATCCAAAGACAAAATAAGGAACGGGGAGGAGGTTGTCACCTGAATCAATCTCACCCTTATGTCAGTAGAAAGAGCCTCTGGACTTGGCTCAAGGAGGCCCCCAAAGGAGTTGGGGGAAATATTATCAAACATAAACTTGTATATCGGATGCAAGTATGGAGGGATGACGAAGACTCCCAACTCGGAGGGCTGGGCTATGACCATCTTGCTGGAGCCTGCCTTGCGAGCATTCGCAACCCCCGAGGCAGGTGTCACCGAATCGCGAGCAGTGATGGGCTCTCATGATGTCTCCCTTGGAGGGAGACCTTCCTCCGTTCGATCGTCTTTCGATGAATTGTCAATGACTTCGATTATCAGCTGGCTATGGGCGCCAGCCAGAGGGGTCGTAGAGGTCGGAGGGGTCGCGGAAGTGTGAGGGGTCGTGACAACACCCCATTTGGTAGTAGCACGCAGCTGTGCGCCATGAGCAGACCCCTCCGCTGGAGCGGGCGCAACTGAAGGTCCAGCTGCTGACTTCTTTTGCCTCTTTGAGGCCATACCCTTCAGATGGGGGAGCACCCCCAGCACGCCCCTCTTGTCTCCTATATTTGCCATCTCCTCGGGGGAAATCAAGCCTGTGGCGCAGAGACAGCGTGGGTTTAAGGCAACGTTAACGTTGCGCGCAGCCGCTGAAAGCTTGGAGACCCTTACTAGTTTTTCGTTTAGTCCTCCCCGCAAGTTTGGCCTAGCTCCAATCGGAATGCCTGTAAGAAGAATATGAAGGCACGTTAGTCGATGTAGAGTAAAATTCTTTTGTTTGTTTCTTCAGACAAAGGGGTAGAAACTCAACCCACCTTCGCCAAAATAACGGTTAACATTACGGCCTTTGCGGTCGGAGCCCACGTCTGACGCCCAATTTTCAGAGACGTAAAACCATTTTTTCCTCCACTCGGGGTAATTGGAAGAGGGGTTTCCCAGAATGAAGTTGTCCCAGTGCCAGAAGCAGAGGTAGTACCAACCCTCGCTAGCCGGGGCCTTTTTCAGTTGGTATAGTCTCAAAAACTCCTCAGCGGTTAAGTTATCGTTACCCGCCTACTTCCAGAGGACGAAAGCACTTATAAGCACCCGCCAACCGTTTACGATAAGTTGGTTGGGGGCAATCTTATAAGTACGAAGGAAGTTTCGGATGAATGGGTGAACGGGAAGACGCACGCCAACCCGAAAAAAATACACATAAAAGGCTACACAGCTTGGCGGTGGTGCATTGGTTGTCTCCCCTCTCCCAGGTAACCTGAGAATGACAGAATCTAAAACCCGATACTTCTCTCGAAGGCCCGAGAGCTTTTCTTCCGTCATCATAGAGGGATAACCAGCGGCAGAATACCTCCCGGCCGGTACTCGAGCGTTATTGGATTCAGATGAATCGGGGGTATCATCTCCCAGAGGGACGATCTCTTCATTGGAAACCCCTGCCATTGTAAAAGAAAAAAGGAAGAAAGAGAAGAGAAAAGGAAAATAAGAAGAAAGACTACCTCTGTGAAGAGGTTTGCGTTGAGAACAAAGGAAGAAAAGAAGGAAGAACTCTCTGCAGCAGAATTTCGAAAATGAAGCAAACTCCGCAGGATTCGATATTTATACGCAATCATTCCGTTTGATTTGGTTGACACATGGCGGCTTCTCATCTGCCACGACAGATGAATGGGCACAAGCATTAATTACAGAGGCACATGGCGAGCGACGCTTCACCTCTCACGACCGAAAAGCTGTGTAAAGCTGGCCATCATAAATGCAGGATCACTCCGGATGATTCACGCACGATTCTCTCCCAACAGCCGGTTACGCATACAAACAAAACCCTTGGCATAGCTCCTCAATGCCAAGGGTTTGGGGGGCATTTGTTGTAGGATAAAGTTGACCATCAAGAGATGCGATCAAAGAATGATTGAGAGAAGGCGCGGCTAGCCATCCCAAATGCGAGTAGCTCGGCTCGTGCTCGTCGAAAGGGGTCGTATCCCAAATGTGAGCAGCTCGGCTCGTGCTCATCGAAAGGGGTCACATCCTAAATGCGAGAAGCTCGGTTCGTGCTCGTCAAAAGGGGTTGCATCTTAATGCGACCACTCCATCGAGCCTAAGTATTCTTTGCCTTTGTAGTACCAGCAGCCCATATAGATCGATTCTGGGTTCGTGGTTCCGGACTTCAGGGGATCATCATCAAGAGACATAATCGAGTAGATATTTATTTGAACTAGGGTGTTCCCCCATCTAAGGATCAACAAGATAAATATTTTATCCCTGGAAATCAGCAGGATGCTCAACGTCTTATATATCGAATTAGATCACTTGGATCTATATAAAAGGATGGGTTCATCAGATGAAGGAGGTACACAATCTCTAAGCTTCAAATCCCTTTGTTTCCTTTATAATCACGTCCCGTCTGTAAGAACCGTACCCTGAATTGCCCTCCGTACGTTTAGTTTCGGTACCGGTACGTCCCGGATGGACCAGATTAGAGAGCCTTGATCGCGACCCTGATTTAGTACCGCAACGACCCAAGACTTGTACCCTTGCGACCGCGCGGGCGCCACGATTCCAACGCCGCGCGGCACGCCCCATTGCGATACCCGGTGTGTTAGATGCATACGTTCGTGCAATTCGAGGTGGGCCACGCAACACGCGTGTGGCGTGGGCCCCACTTGCACAATTCCAACAACATGTCAAATCAATCAACATCACCCTCACCCATACCCCCATCATTATCTAGCCATCATCACCATACCCACCCCATCCTCTCTCACCAAAAGTCAACCACAACCCATACCTCTCATGCTCTCTCCCATCATCACCATCATCATCATGACATCATGCACCCCCCCTCTTCCCATACAAGAGCCATACGTGGGGGGGGTGGCTTCTCAATTCCAAGATTAGAGAGAGAGAGAGAGAGAGAGAGAGAGGGAGAGAGAGAGAGAGAGAAGAGAGAGAAGTAGAGAGAAGTAGAGAGATTTGAGAGATTGAGTGAGTTTAGAGAAGATTTAGAGGGAGATCAAGAGAGAAAGAGAGAGATTGAAGGTGAAGATCAAGCTTGGAGGACCCCGATCATCATCCGGACCGTCCGATCGGCAATCCAACCGTCCAACCATCATTGTGAGTGCATACCTTTCCCCCCTTTTTCTCGTTTACTTTTCGTTTTCTTTCCTTGGTCCCACCTTGTGATGGGCAATGAGACGGATGGGCTGGATCGTCCATGAATGGGTCCCACCCTTTGATGGTGTGGATCCCACTTTGGGACCCATTTTGTGTCATAATTAGTGTGGCCAACGGTCCACCATGATGTATGTAGTTCACCCACGCTGTCCACCCTGTGGACCCACCATGCGATGGTCCAGCCGATGGATGGAGCGGATCTGCACATGTGGCCCCACTTGAATTTATTAAAAAAAAAAAAAAAAAAAAAAAAAAAAAGAAGAAGAAAAGAATGAAGGAGGAGGCCGCTGGACAGCCAGCGTCCAGAGGACGCTGCTGCCCAGCAGCGCTGGGACGTTGGGCATGACCGTGGGTCCCCACTCGTGGGACCCACCTTGATGTATGTATGTAATCCACGCCGTCCATTTGTTTCTACAGCCCATTTTAGGGCTGGACGCCAAAAATGAAGTAGATCCAGATCTCAGGTGGACCACACCATAGAAAACAGTAAAGGCAAGGATGCCTACTGTCGAAACCTCTTTGGCCCACCGTGATGTTTGTAGACGGAATCACCCGCCCAATATTGGGCTTATTAGGTCCCCAGCGAGCTGGGAAACCTGATGGACGGATTGGATCTTTCCTAAGTGGGCCCCACATGAAATGACCACCGAAACAAAAAAAAAAAGAAAAAGAAAAAAAAAAAAAATTATACATGTGCTGGACGTCCAGCGTCTGGACGTCCTGACGCTGGAACGTCCAGCGTTACTTGGACGCTGGGAGGGGTCCCCACTCGTGGGACCCACCTTGATGTTTGTGTCCCATCCACACCGTCTATCTGTTTTCCCATATCATTTTAGGGCCAAGGCCCAAATCTGAAGCCGATCTGAATTCTTAAGTGGGCCGCACCACATGAAACAGTGGGGTGAATGATGTCCACTGACGATACTGCCTCGGCCCACACTGATGTTTGTAGACCCTGTAATATACCCAATATTGGGCTCATTGGACCCACCATGAGATGGCCCAGCTGATGAACGGAGTGGATCACCCTCATGTGGGCCCCACTCGACGAAAACCATGAAAAAAAAAAAAAGAGAAAGAAAGAAAGAAAGGAAATATGAAGGGGAGAGGCGTGAGGCGTCTCTGACGCTGGAGTGCCAGCGTCCGTGGACGCTAACTCGTGAGGCCATCTGGTGGCCCACTCGTGGGTCCCACCATGATGTATGTACTGTATCCACACCGTCCATCCATTTGGGGAGATCATTTTAGGACATGAACCCAAGAATGAGACAGATCCAAATCTCAGGAGGGCCCTACCAAAGGAAACAGTGAGGGCAGTGACCCTACCGTTGATACCTTCCTACGGCCCACCATGATGTTTATTTGAGATCCAACCTGTGCATAAGTTCACACATGCAAGTAAGAAGGGAAAACAAAAATATCAGCTTGATCAAAGGCTTGTGGGCCCTACTTGAGGAGAGGATATAATAAATAAATAAATAAATAAATAAAAAAAGAAAAAAAAAAGGAAAGCTGGCCACTGGACAGACAGCGTCCAGGGGACGCTGCTGCCCAGCGGCGCAGCCCTCTCTGGGCATGGCAATGGGCCCCACTCGTTGGGCCCACCTATAATGTATGTGCCTTATCTATTCCGCCAGCATGTTTTTCCAGCTCATTTTAGTGGCTGAGCCAAAATTGAAGCATATCCAAACCTCTAGTGGGCCATGCCACAGGAAACAGTGGGAATTATGATCTCCACCGTTGAAACCTTCCCAGGCTCTACAATGATGTTTATTTGTCATTTAACCTGTTCATAAGATCACATGGATATGGGTGAAGGGGGAAACAAAAATGTTAGTTTGATTCAAAATGCTTGGGGCCCATTTGGGTGCTATGCTCTATGGGTCCCACCACGATATATCTGTTTTATGTATGCCGCCCATCTGCTTTTTCATATTATTCTAGGGCCGTGGGCTCTCATAGTGAGGTAAATCCCAACCTCAGGTGGACCACATTGTAGGAAACCGTAGCCATTGATGCCCACCTTTGAAACCTTCCTTGGGGCCATTGTAATGTTTATTTTTCCATCTAACCAAAGGTGATGGGGCCCAATTTTGGGTCCCACCTTGATGAATGTTGGGGATACTTTGTCGTTCTTCTTGGTAAAGGTGTGGGCCCAGTTTTAGGTGGGCCACACGTAGAAAATAAGGGTGATTGAATGCTTACCATTGGAAACTTTACAGGACCCATCTGTTATATTTATTTGCCATTCTTCTTGTTAATAAGTCACCCAGCCATGGGTAGGGTTCCACACATGTGGTGTGCGGGCCTCACCATGGTGTTTGACTGCCATCTTACTTGATTAGTAGGAAAGCACAAATATTGAGTTGATCCCAAACTGTTGTAGCCCCTTTGATGTATGTGGCTTCCCCACTCCTTTGTGCGGTTATACCCAACCACGGGTCCACCTTGTTATGCATGTGTTCTATCCACGTCAGCTATTGGCCTCCATGGTGCGATATGTATGTTGGCCATCCATTAGGACCGCCTTAATTTTTGTGCTTAATCCAAACCATCCAAATGAATGAACCCTAGCATGTTATGTACAGGATGGCCCTTGGGACCACCTTAGTGTGCGTGTTCGAATGACCGCGTTGTCCATCCCGTGGACCCACCTTGATGATTAGTTGTGTAAACCCTTATTGAAAGGTCATCCTTAGAGTTTGCTTGATCCAAGTCACAGGGCTACCTTCTTAAACTCACCCTGTGGAACCGTCTTGTCAATTCACCTTGTTAACTCACCATGTTGATCCGCCTTGTTGACCCGCCTTGTTGACTCACCTTGTTGACTCAGCATGTGGATTGATCTTGGTAACTCAGCTTGTATACTCATATGACTCACCCCTTCTACCCTTGTACCCAACTATTAAAGACTACTATATTGTGTATATCTCATCCACACCGTCCGTTTACCTATAGGACGAGTATGGGGCTCATCCTCGACATTCGTATGTCATCTAGGCCATCCATTATATGGAGCCTATCTTGTAGTATGAGGTTAGACCTGTTGTCCCTTCTTGGACCTCATTGTATTGATCATCTGTCTCAGATTTCCCTACCATTTATGATTCTCTGTCATAACCTGTCTATCTTTCAATACGTTCTATAATATTCCTTTTATGGACCATTATTGTGTTTATCCCAACGGTACTACAGGATTATGGGTCTCGGCATGACTTTGGGTATTCTACTCTTGCCGCTCCAGTAGATTCTACCTTTGATGTGTCGGTAGTGTTTTCAATTATTTTCTTTCCATTTGGGTTATCTAAATATTGAAGGTTAATCCACACCGTTCAGTTGTTGGACCATCTGTGTTGTTGTATACCATCCATTTAGAGTCTTATCTCTTTATGTTTCTTTGTATTATAAGTGAATTATCTTTTTATGCTATTTTTGATATGTCTGTTGCCACACGTAGTGTTGTTAGAATACTCATATATGATCTTTATACTATATGCTTCGACGATCACCATGCATGTGTAATGAGTATGCATCCCGAATCACCATTGTTAGTTGGGGACCACTAGGGCATAAACGCATTCATAAAGCATTCGAGATGTAGTTGCGCAAACGTAATTCATGTGCTCTCTATCGCAAACCTCTCCAATAGGTATGGGACTATTCGAGGACAGGAATCTATCATCCTGACTTACACTGTATGGTAGGAATAGCTTAGCATACCTTGTAGCCCTTGGTGCGAGATTCCCTGGCTAGCGACATCCCGCACTATGACTCGATCATTCATATGTGTCCCCTCATCTTAATGATATCTCAAATAGGTTGGACTAGATTGATTTATTGCCATCGTGGTAGATGGGCTACTTGTTGGCACTCATACTGTATACTTGACTCATGCATCATGAATGCTTGGCTCATCTGATTGTCTTGTATCAACCGGCCATATCGGTCGTGATTGTCGTGCAATTCATTACCAGCTGACGGTGACATTGTGTTTGAGACCTTATAGTTTTATGGTGCTCTTTGGAGACTTGCACGGGCATGTCGTCCCACATTTGTATGCATGGTTGCATTTCGCACCGTCTGCTTGTGCCGCATATAGCATGGTTACTACGTTGCAACCACAGCTCCATCGTGGTTTGCAGAACACCGGAAATGTGTGATCTTTAAACTGGATGCCAAAGATGTCCCTGGGTGAAAGTCCCTGATCCCGTTGGTACCAAGGTGGGTGCTCCATTCAAGGACCGGGTGGTTTAATCATACACCAGTATGCCGAATACCAAACGGCGGTGTTATCCACTGCACGTGGTCAGTTTGGAAGGAGGTCTGACCTAACCTGCCGGAAGAGTGTGGGCAAAGGGGGTTGAGTTTGACCAGCTGTAAGTAGGTCCGCTATTGCACCAGATAGGCTTTGGCATTCTACTGGTGAGTAGTGAGGTCTGTGAGACCCCGGTGATGTTCCGTTCCAGAGATGGTATTGGTATCAGTGATGTGACTGATGTTCTGTATGGTGTGGGACGGACCTGATGTGGGCGGGTGTGATGTGGGCGAGGCTGTAAGCCTGGGCGAGCTACCACACTGGCGAGCTACCAGTTCCGAGTCCTGCATTGCTTACGTGATTGCGTTATGACTGTTCGCATCTGGACCACCGTACTGAGAGGTGGTGATTTGCATACATGCATTGGATCATTGTATGTGACATTAGGCCCTGTAGGCCATTGCATAGTAAGAGTATATAGCCTTGGTAGGCTGGTTACCTGTATTGCACGCTTGCATAGCCATGGTAGGCTAGTTATCTGTATTGCATGCTTGCATAGCCGTGGTAGGCTAGTTATTCACATCACATGATCGTGTAGCCTAATTGGGCTAAGTTTTGGTTTAGTCTTCTCATCATGCTTTACTGCTTACTCTGATATTTATCATGTTTCTCATACGCATTGTGCACGCACACACGCACTCACGAAGCTTCGTTCGAAGCTTATGCGCGTTTGTTACGCTGCAGGTTCTACCAGAGTATATCAGCAACGTTGAGTTGGAATTGGGAGTGCAGTAGCAGAAGGTGCCGAAGTGTGCACAGTTTTTATATTTACGCATTGTATATTTACTTTCCAGTACTGTATATAAACGAATGATTTAGTGGAAATATTGTGTTTGTCTTTGATGGTACTCATATTGTGATGCTCATGTTTTCACAAAAAAAAATTTCAGACCCTAAAATCCTCCTTGTGGTATCCCAGGATCGGAACCTGACGTGTAGAGTTAGGATCCGAGATCGGGGTACTACGGAGGCTGCCACCTCTGAATTCGGGTTACAGCGAATGGACGTCGAGAACCCAATTTGGGGCGTGACAGGAGTTGGTATCAGAGCATGATTTGGGAGCTACCTGTGAACAACACAATGTTTCTACTTAGTGTTTTAGGATTAGATCACCCCTCACTTGTTGATGTTTGCGAACTTAGAATCACTAGAATTCCCAATGGTATAGTTCTTTAATCGTAATATGTTTGTAGTTTTCTGAGGCTAAGGGTTTCTTGTCCCTTCTTTTTTAAAAAAAAAGATGGACGCGACACCAGTAGCTGAAGTTGAGGCTGGTACGTCCCAGCCAGAGTTAGCACCTGTCACCTTAGTAAGCGCAGAGCAATTCCAAGGGATGCTCCGGTTGATGACCGCTTTGTTCGAGCAACAACAAGCACCCCCGAGTGACAGCAGGAAGAGGAAGTTCTCCCCTAGCAGTTCCCAGACGACACAGTTTTCAGAGGAGACCCCATCGCGGATCTCAGGTCACTGTTTCGAGTGCGGTGAAGCCGGCCATCGAAGGAAGGAATGCCCTCAGCGACCAAGAGCACCTAAACAACAACCATGGCGCAGAGCACCGATTGCACCAATCCCTCCGATCGTAGGTCCTCGAAGAACTAGGCGTCAAAGGAAGGTTCATCCGCAGAAGCCGCCGACGACACCAGGAGCACCCGACCTCCAAAAGCCATTCAAGGGCACTTGTTTCAAGTGTGGCAAGATTGGACACCGAGTTAGGGACTGCCCATCCCGTCAGTAGCAGTACCAGAGCGTTGTTCCCTCGACCCCGACATTTTGCGGTAGACACCAGAGGAGATTGACACCATCAAGAGCTGTACGCATGCTATGTGGACTTAGCGATGTTGCAAACTTTCATTGATTTTTTTGTATGCTTTTTAGTTTTTATCTATATATCTGTGTGGTTTGCTTTGACTTCGTTTCGCTGTGAATTTCGAGGACGAAATTTTTATAAGGAGGGGAGAGTTGTAAGACCCGTACCCTGAATTGCCCTCCGTACGTTTAGTTTCGGTACCGGTACGTCCCGAATGGACCAGATTAGAGAGCCTTGATCGCGACCCTGATTTAGTACCGCAGCGACCCAAGACTTGTACCCTTGCGACCGCGCGGGCGCCACGATTCCAACGCCGCGCGGCACGCCCCATTGCGATACCCGGTGTGTTAGATGCATACGTTCGTGCAATTCGAGGTGGGCCACGCAACACGCGTGTGGCGTGGGCCCCACTTGCACAATTCCAACAACATGTCAAATCAATCAACATCACCCTCACCCATACCCCCATCATTATCTAGCCATCATCACCATACCCACCCCATCCTCTCTCACCAAAAGTCAACCACAACTCATACCTCTCATGCTCTCTCCCATCATCACCATCATCATCATGACATCATGCACCCCCCCTCTTCCCATACAAGAGCCATACGTGGGGGGGGTGGCTTCTCAATTCCAAGATTAGAGAGAGAGAGAGAGAGAGGGAGAGAGAGAGAGAGAGAAGAGAGAGAAGTAGAGAGAAGTAGAGAGATTTGAGAGATTGAGTGAGTTTAGAGAAGATTTAGAGGGAGATCAAGAGAGAAAGAGAGAGATTGAAGGTGAAGATCAAGCTTGGAGGGCCCCGATCATCATCCGGACCGTCCGATCGGCAATCCAACCGTCCAACCATCATTGTGAGTGCATACCTTTCCCCCCTTTTTCTCGTTTACTTTTCGTTTTCTTTCCTTGGTCCCACCTTGTGATGGGCAATGAGACGGATGGGCTGGATCGTCCATGAATGGGTCCCACCCTTTGATGGTGTGGATCCCACTTTGGGACCCATTTTGTGTCATAATTAGTGTGGCCAACGGTCCACCATGATGTATGTAGTTCACCCACGCTGTCCACCCTGTGGACCCACCATGCGATGGTCCAGCCGATGGATGGAGCGGATCTGCACATGTGGCCCCACTTGAATTTATTAAAAAAAAAAAAAAAAAAAAAAAAAAACAGAAGAAGAAAAGAATGAAGGAGGAGGCCGCTGGACAGCCAGCGTCCAGAGGACGCTGCTGCCCAGCAGCGCTGGGACGTTGGGCATGACCGTGGGTCCCCACTCGTGGGACCCACCTTGATGTATGTATGTAATCCACGCCGTCCATTTGTTTCTACAGCCCATTTTAGGGCTGGACGCCAAAAATGAAGTAGATCCAGATCTCAGGTGGACCACACCATAGAAAACAGTAAAGGCAAGGATGCCTACTGTCGAAACCTCTTTGGCCCACCGTGATGTTTGTAGACGGAATCACCCGCCCAATATTGGGCTTATTAGGTCCCCAGCGAGCTGGGAAACCTGATGGACGGATTGGATCTTTCCTAAGTGGGCCCCACATGAAATGACCACCGAAACAAAAAAAAAAGAAAAAGAAAAAAAAAAAAAAATTATACATGTGCTGGACGTCCAGCGTCTGGACGTCCTGACGCTGGAACGTCCAGCGTTACTTGGACGCTGGGAGGGGTCCCCACTCGTGGGACCCACCTTGATGTTTGTGTCCCATCCACACCGTCTATCTGTTTTCCCATATCATTTTAGGGCCAAGGCCCAAATCTGAAGCCGATCTGAATTCTTAAGTGGGCCGCACCACATGAAACAGTGGGGTGAATGATGTCCACTGACGATACTGCCTCGGCCCACACTGATGTTTGTAGACCCTGTAATATACCCAATATTGGGCTCATTGGACCCACCATGAGATGGCCCAGCTGATGAACGGAGTGGATCACCCTCATGTGGGCCCCACTCGACGAAAACCATGAAAAAAAAAAAAAGAGAAAGAAAGAAAGAAAGGAAATATGAAGGGGAGAGGCGTGAGGCGTCTCTGACGCTGGAGTGCCAGCGTCCGTGGACGCTAACTCGTGAGGCCATCTGGTGGCCCACTCGTGGGTCCCACCATGATGTATGTACTGTATCCACACCGTCCATCCATTTGGGGAGATCATTTTAGGACATGAACCCAAGAATGAGACAGATCCAAATCTCAGGAGGGCCCTACCAAAGGAAACAGTGAGGGCAGTGACCCTACCGTTGATACCTTCCTACGGCCCACCATGATGTTTATTTGAGATCCAACCTGTGCATAAGTTCACACATGCAAGTAAGAAGGGAAAACAAAAATATCAGCTTGATCAAAGGCTTGTGGGCCCTACTTGAGGAGAGGATATAATAAATAAATAAATAAAAAAAGAAAAAAAAAGGAAAGCTGGCCACTGGACAGACAGCGTCCAGGGGACGCTGCTGCCCAGCGGCGCAGCCCTCTCTGGGCATGGCAATGGGCCCCACTCGTTGGGCCCACCTATAATGTATGTGCCTTATCTATTCCGCCAGCAT
Source organism: Liriodendron chinense (assembly GCA_003013855.2). NCBI lineage: Eukaryota > Viridiplantae > Streptophyta > Magnoliopsida > Magnoliales > Magnoliaceae > Liriodendron > Liriodendron chinense. The sequence goes on from PVNU02002823.1 coordinate 143,240, forward strand.
GTTTTTCCAGCTCATTTTAGTGGCTGAGCCAAAATTGAAGCATATCCAAACCTCTAGTGGGCCATGCCACAGGAAACAGTGGGAATTATGATCTCCACCGTTGAAACCTTCCCAGGCTCTACAATGATGTTTATTTGTCATTTAACCTGTTCATAAGATCACATGGATATGGGTGAAGGGGGAAACAAAAATGTTAGTTTGATTCAAAATGCTTGGGGCCCATTTGGGTGCTATGCTCTATGGGTCCCACCACGATATATCTGTTTTATGTATGCCGCCCATCTGCTTTTTCATATTATTCTAGGGCCGTGGGCTCTCATAGTGAGGTAAATCCCAACCTCAGGTGGACCACATTGTAGGAAACCGTAGCCATTGATGCCCACCTTTGAAACCTTCCTTGGGGCCATTGTAATGTTTATTTTTCCATCTAACCAAAGGTGATGGGGCCCAATTTTGGGTCCCACCTTGATGAATGTTGGGGATACTTTGTCGTTCTTCTTGGTAAAGGTGTGGGCCCAGTTTTAGGTGGGCCACACGTAGAAAATAAGGGTGATTGAATGCTTACCATTGGAAACTTTACAGGACCCATCTGTTATATTTATTTGCCATTCTTCTTGTTAATAAGTCACCCAGCCATGGGTAGGGTTCCACACATGTGGTGTGCGGGCCTCACCATGGTGTTTGACTGCCATCTTACTTGATTAGTAGGAAAGCACAAATATTGAGTTGATCCCAAACTGTTGTAGCCCCTTTGATGTATGTGGCTTCCCCACTCCTTTGTGCGGTTATACCCAACCACGGGTCCACCTTGTTATGCATGTGTTCTATCCACGTCAGCTATTGGCCTCCATGGTGCGATATGTATGTTGGCCATCCATTAGGACCGCCTTAATTTTTGTGCTTAATCCAAACCATCCAAATGAATGAACCCTAGCATGTTATGTACAGGATGGCCCTTGGGACCACCTTAGTGTGCGTGTTCGAATGACCGCGTTGTCCATCCCGTGGACCCACCTTGATGATTAGTTGTGTAAACCCTTATTGAAAGGTCATCCTTAGAGTTTGCTTGATCCAAGTCACAGGGCTACCTTCTTAAACTCACCCTGTGGAACCGTCTTGTCAATTCACCTTGTTAACTCACCATGTTGATCCGCCTTGTTGACCCGCCTTGTTGACTCACCTTGTTGACTCAGCATGTGGATTGATCTTGGTAACTCAGCTTGTATACTCATATGACTCACCCCTTCTACCCTTGTACCCAACTATTAAAGACTACTATATTGTGTATATCTCATCCACACCGTCCGTTTACCTATAGGACGAGTATGGGGCTCATCCTCGACATTCGTATGTCATCTAGGCCATCCATTATATGGAGCCTATCTTGTAGTATGAGGTTAGACCTGTTGTCCCTTCTTGGACCTCATTGTATTGATCATCTGTCTCAGATTTCCCTACCATTTATGATTCTCTGTCATAACCTGTCTATCTTTCAATACGTTCTATAATATTCCTTTTATGGACCATTATTGTGTTTATCCCAACGGTACTACAGGATTATGGGTCTCGGCATGACTTTGGGTATTCTACTCTTGCCGCTCCAGTAGATTCTACCTTTGATGTGTCGGTAGTGTTTTCAATTATTTTCTTTCCATTTGGGTTATCTAAATATTGAAGGTTAATCCACACCGTTCAGTTGTTGGACCATCTGTGTTGTTGTATACCATCCATTTAGAGTCTTATCTCTTTATGTTTCTTTGTATTATAAGTGAATTATCTTTTTATGCTATTTTTGATATGTCTGTTGCCACACGTAGTGTTGTTAGAATACTCATATATGATCTTTATACTATATGCTTCGACGATCACCATGCATGTGTAATGAGTATGCATCCCGAATCACCATTGTTAGTTGGGGACCACTAGGGCATAAACGCATTCATAAAGCATTCGAGATGTAGTTGCGCAAACGTAATTCATGTGCTCTCTATCGCAAACCTCTCCAATAGGTATGGGACTATTCGAGGACAGGAATCTATCATCCTGACTTACACTGTATGGTAGGAATAGCTTAGCATACCTTGTAGCCCTTGGTGCGAGATTCCCTGGCTAGCGACATCCCGCACTATGACTCGATCATTCATATGTGTCCCCTCATCTTAATGATATCTCAAATAGGTTGGACTAGATTGATTTATTGCCATCGTGGTAGATGGGCTACTTGTTGGCACTCATACTGTATACTTGACTCATGCATCATGAATGCTTGGCTCATCTGATTGTCTTGTATCAACCGGCCATATCGGTCGTGATTGTCGTGCAATTCATTACCAGCTGACGGTGACATTGTGTTTGAGACCTTATAGTTTTATGGTGCTCTTTGGAGACTTGCACGGGCATGTCGTCCCACATTTGTATGCATGGTTGCATTTCGCACCGTCTGCTTGTGCCGCATATAGCATGGTTACTACGTTGCAACCACAGCTCCATCGTGGTTTGCAGAACACCGGAAATGTGTGATCTTTAAACTGGATGCCAAAGATGTCCCTGGGTGAAAGTCCCTGATCCCGTTGGTACCAAGGTGGGTGCTCCATTCAAGGACCGGGTGGTTTAATCATACACCAGTATGCCGAATACCAAACGGCGGTGTTATCCACTGCACGTGGTCAGTTTGGAAGGAGGTCTGACCTAACCTGCCGGAAGAGTGTGGGCAAAGGGGGTTGAGTTTGACCAGCTGTAAGTAGGTCCGCTATTGCACCAGATAGGCTTTGGCATTCTACTGGTGAGTAGTGAGGTCTGTGAGACCCCGGTGATGTTCCGTTCCAGAGATGGTATTGGTATCAGTGATGTGACTGATGTTCTGTATGGTGTGGGACGGACCTGATGTGGGCGGGTGTGATGTGGGCGAGGCTGTAAGCCTGGGCGAGCTACCACACTGGCGAGCTACCAGTTCCGAGTCCTGCATTGCTTACGTGATTGCGTTATGACTGTTCGCATCTGGACCACCGTACTGAGAGGTGGTGATTTGCATACATGCATTGGATCATTGTATGTGACATTAGGCCCTGTAGGCCATTGCATAGTAAGAGTATATAGCCTTGGTAGGCTGGTTACCTGTATTGCACGCTTGCATAGCCATGGTAGGCTAGTTATCTGTATTGCATGCTTGCATAGCCGTGGTAGGCTAGTTATTCACATCACATGATCGTGTAGCCTAATTGGGCTAAGTTTTGGTTTAGTCTTCTCATCATGCTTTACTGCTTACTCTGATATTTATCATGTTTCTCATACGCATTGTGCACGCACACACGCACTCACGAAGCTTCGTTCGAAGCTTATGCGCGTTTGTTACGCTGCAGGTTCTACCAGAGTATATCAGCAACGTTGAGTTGGAATTGGGAGTGCAGTAGCAGAAGGTGCCGAAGTGTGCACAGTTTTTATATTTACGCATTGTATATTTACTTTCCAGTACTGTATATAAACGAATGATTTAGTGGAAATATTGTGTTTGTCTTTGATGGTACTCATATTGTGATGCTCATGTTTTCAAAAAAAAAAATTTCAGACCCTAAAATCCTCCTTGTGGTATCCTAGGATCGGAACCTGACGTGTAGAGTTAGGATCCGAGATCGGGGTACTACGGAGGCTGCCACCTCTGAATTCGGGTTACAGCGAATGGACGTCGAGAACCCAATTTGGGGCGTGACACCGTCTAACTTAAGCTTCGGAGGGCCAACGACTGGACGCCGGCCACCTGTAGTTTTCCTTTGTGCTTTTTCAGGTTCAGGAGGAAACTACCTGAGAGGAAGGTGAACGTCTGGAGGATCCTGTTACAAAATCCGACGTAAACAGTTGTGCAGGAATTTGATGAATTGATGCTGATTCACCTAAGGAAAGGTCAAATTCTGAATGTGTAGTGGTTGAGGACTTATTCCAACCTGCACAAGTGATTGAGAATGTAGAAGTTTCCTACACTCTAGAAGAGTGTTTGGCATACTTTAATGATTGGGATGATCCTATGATCCGTGACATTGTCAATGCCTTAAGGGAAACTTCACCGGTGTCCAAAAAGACTCCTTCCACAAAATATAATACCGATTTATCAATTATGGCGGCACTAGTAAAATCTGATTTTGTGAAGACCATGACGACTTGTGAAGAAGAAATACAAGTCTCCACATCTCTTTAGTTTGTTCAAACCGAAGGGCACCATCTCTGAGATGACCCTTACTTGAATGAATTTTTTCCAGACAAGTTGGAAATGAGAGTCATGTTTAATAATTTCCAACCAAAGAAATTCTCCTTTCCTAATACATGGAGTGATAACTTTGAAAAACCCACTAAACTTTTTCAGCAGAATTTTCAACTGATTACCACGTGCATTATGAAGCAGGATGGTGGATGGTATTACTGAAAAATCTTTTACTCCACCTCATAATCCTACTAGATTCCATTCCTTTGGATGATCATGTGTATTAAGATTGATCTCCTAGTCTGATGGAGGTGTAGAGTAGTTCATATTAGTTTGAATTATTTAAATTGTCGGAGTTGTAGACTTTCATGATCGACTCTCTTAGGTACTTTCCTTCTCACCCTCTTTTATTTTTATCATTACTCTCATGTTATTGTTCATTGTATATCTTTTTACATTGAGGATAATGCAATATTTGGTTGGGGGTGAGATTCCTAGATGAATCTAGTGTTTTGTAACATTTCGAGCAATATTTGTATAAAATGTTTACAATTTTTCTAAAAATTCAAGACTCTTTTGGAAAACTTTATTACTATGCACTTGGGATGTCATAAGTATGAAAGAATGAAAGAAGAATTGGTATGAATTTAAGACCTCTAAATTAACTTAAATAATAGTTTTCTATATGAATTCCCCTATTTATATGATCAATAGAAAATTTAAATACTTTTGAGCCTAGTTCACGTTACACAATTCTCATGGTTTGAATGGATTATGTAGATTTGTAGATTAGTTGGACTTAGTTCTAAGGTGTTAAGGAACCAAGTCGGGGAACTTTGTCCATCCTTGTTCATGAGAAAATAAGAGAAAAGAACAAAAGATACGAATTTCTAAAAATTCTATCTGATGTATATGAAGAAAAGAAATAGAATATGGTTATTCATTGAATACTAGTGAAAAATTCCAAAAAGGGCTACCTATTACCAACCAGGGGATGGTCTACCCATAATCAAAATTGAAAATGGGAAGTAGTGTGAAAGCCGTTGAAGGAACAATAAGGCAAATTCTTGTCATAGGCATTTGGTTGAGCTGTATAACTTTATATATTTAGTTTGACTTATCTATGAAGAAGGTAATCCTAAAAACTCATGAGATGAACATTCACTATGCACACTAGGCCATACTTGTTTGGATTCTTCTATTTATCAATCAATCGGTGGGGATTCTATTTGAAAACTTATTATGTTTAGGGAGTTTAGTATTTCATCTTTTTATCTCTAAGTTTCTTTGAATTTTGCACTTGTGCATCTCAAATTTTATAGAAGTATAGTTTTTGAAAGAGAGTTGGATTTTGAAAAGTTGAATTTTATTTCACGCATGTTTTGCTCGAGACTAGCAAAATGCTGGTTGGGGTGTGTTGAGCTCTGAATTGTGCATATTCTAACCCCAATTCATCACTCTTGACGTATAATTTATAGTGTTAAAGACCCATCTTATGCATGTGTTTGTGTTTATAGGAATGAGAATGAGACCTTGTGAATTTAATGCTAAAAGACCGCTTTAGGACACCTTGAGGATCAAAGGAAGAAATGTCAAGAATGGAAGAAAAAAGCTATGGAAGATGGAGTTGAAAAATAAAGAAAAAGCTTGAAGAAATCATGTTAAAAGACCTGGAAGGGCCAGAAAAACCAAAGTGTAAAGCTGCAGGGCTAGAAAAGTAATTTGTAGAAAGTTGCAGTATTTGAAGATTGATCCAGAGATTGATCCATCGATTGATTGCCTAGCCTGAGCGATTGATCGACAACCCTGAGCGATTGATCGCTCACAGCAGAATTGACAGATTTGTTGCTGGACTAAAGTGCAGATTTGCGATTGATCTCCCAGCTTGAGCGATTGATCGACAGAGCCTATAAATTAATCGACATAATGCAGATTTTTAAAGAATTGTTGTTGGAACTCTCTGGACACATTTTGGACCAAGCAATCAATCGCCCGACCACTTGCGATTGATCGTCCGATCGCAGAATATAGTTTTTATAGTTGAATCATAGATGCGATTGATTGCCCAGCCCAATTAATCAATCGACCATGTGCCTAGTTCAGAAATTTCCAAGTCTGGCTCTGATTTTCTCTGCCCAGTGCGTAAGTTTTATGTAAATTCTTGAATCTTCTGCTTTGGTCGAGCCTCAAACCTATAAAAGGACACCTAGGGTTCATTCCTAAGGCATCATAAAAGGCTTAGAAGTTCATGGGAGGTGGAGAGGAGCGTCGTGGAGCGTTCACAACTCCTCTAACTAGGATTTTTATGGTTTTTCTATGCTTTCTTAGCAGTTTTCTTTTGAGTTTTAGTTTAATCTACTAATGGCTGGCTAAACCTCTTAGCTAGGGCTAAGAGGTGAAGCTTTTAATTATTTGCAATGTTTAATTCGAATTATTTCAAGTACTTTTGGGTTTAATGAAGAACAATTTTAGTTCTAGCTTGAAAGAAAGTTAATATTTGTAGTTAATCTTCTATCTCTTGTGATTGTACTTACATGGGATGTTTTGACTACTGAGATTGCTTAATGGGGTGTTGATTGATAGGATTTTATGTTGTAGAGATCTTAGATCCATCATGATATGTTGGATGCTAGGGGATCTTACAAACTAAGTTTCCTAAGTGCTTATCTAGAACTAAACTAGAAGAAGTTCTTATCTTTGATATTAATCTGAGATAGGTGTGTATGTATTGATATTGGTTTAATAGAAGTTCAATTCATGTTTCTAAATCAAGTCTAGTGACAAGGCTTGAGGAAGCATCATGAATGTGAGCTTGCTTGTTTTGTGAATGATTGGGTTGTGTGATTGAATATACTCAATGCCTTAGTTGTTTATGAGAGAATCATATCAGTGGATGATCCATCTATTGTAGATGCATTATGATGATTTGATCGCTTTTTATTCAGATTGGATAGGGATAGAACTCCGGTTCCAATTGAGTTATTGGCTTGAATGGTTTGAATGGGTATTGTGAATGATTATTAGTGGATCTTTAGCACTGTAGTGCTTATTTTCCTTAATTAAGTCTAAAGTAGATAGCTTTTATGTTATTAAATTTCATCCTTCAATACAAATCTGAATTTAGTTCATCCTAATTACATAGTTTAGAATTGTTACAACAATCCCTGTGGATTGACCTTGGTCTTATCGAAAATTATTACTACACGCAGCCTTGCACTTGAGGCGAGCAAACAATTGATGAATTATAAATTTCTTCTATGATGGATTGAGCTCCAACATGCGCCAATTCATAAAGATGATGGGCAATGGCGAGTTCATGAGTAAAAATCAAGATGAAGCTTGGAGCAACTTGAACATATTGGCCGAGAATGCCCTATCATGGGATACTTCGGACAAGTCTAATAATCTCAAGCCTCCTCAACAAAAAGAGAAAGGAGGGATTTACATCCTTAAAGAGGAAGATGATGTTACTGCAAAGATAGCTAGCCTCCCAAGAAAAGTCGAGGCCATGGAATTTAGCAAGAGTGGAGTTTCAAAGCCCACTAAAGCTATTGAGAACGTATGTGAAATTTGTGCCGCTAATGTGCACTCTACGCAAGATTGTCCTACAATTCCTACATTTCAAGAGGTGTTACAATAGCAAGCAAATGCCACATATGGGTATCAACAGCCTTTCAATGGACCGGTAGGTAACACGTACAACTCTACTTGGAAGAACCATCTAAATTTCAGTTGGAGGAACGATCCGACGGCCAATCCTACCAACCCTTAAGGAGGGCCACCCATGCAAAACATGGCCCCACCTCAATGGAGGATACTCTAAAGGCATTTATGCAAGGGAAAATGCAAATCAACCAAACAAATCAGCAAATGTTCTAAGAACTTAAGGTGTCGGTTGATGAGATTAAGGGACACTTGAATGCTAGGGAAGGGACATTTCCAGCCCAACCTCAGCCTAATCCTAAACAAGCACATGAAATAAGCATCCCTAATCTTCCCAACCAACATGTGGAGCAAGAAAAATTCATCACCACTCTTAGAAGTGGTAAATAAGTGGATAAATCTATTCCGGTGAAGGCCGACAAGCCTAATGATCTGGTAATTTCTGAGAATGAGGATGGTTCTAGCTCAGCCCCACACGAAACGGAACGCATTTATAAGCCCATAGCACCATTCCCTTCGAGATTGGTTGCTCCCAAATCTCTCCCAAACTCTCATGATATTTTAAAGATTTTCAAATAAGTCAAGATCAATATTCCATTGCTTGATGCCATTAAACAAATCCCCTCTTATGCCAAGTTCCTAAAGGACTTATGCATAACCAAACGCAAATATAATGTGCAATAAAAGGCCTTTTTGAATGAGCAAGTGAGTGTCATTCTCACCTAAACGACCCCTACAAAATTTAAGGATCCTGGTAGTCCCACAATCTCATGTATCATTGGTGATTACCGAATTGAGCGTGGATTGCTAGATTTGGAGGCAATTGTAAACTTGATCTCGTACTCGGTATTCGAGCAATTGGGTCTTGGTGAATTAAAACCCACCAAAACCACATTGCAACTCGCTGATAAATCCATTTGTGTGCTGAGAGGGGTAGTCGAGGATGTACTGGTCCAAGTCGACAAATTCTATTATCCGGTGGATTTTTTCATCTTGGACATGCAATCGGTTATAGATCCTAGCACTCAAATACCGATGATTCTAGGCCGTCCCTTCTTGACTACATCAAACGCAATTATAAATTGCCAAAATGGGGTAATGCAAATGTACTTTGGAAACATGACACTGGAGGTGAATGTGTTTCACTTGGGCAAAAGGCATAGGGATGATGATGATGTCAATAAGGTTAACATAGTTAAATCTAACATGGAAGAGGAGTTTGTCTTAAATTTGAATTTTGATCCTCTAGATGTTATTTGCTTCGATCCCTTTGAGGATTGGGATGATGATGATGACCCTCATGAGATAAACATGATAGAATCTATGGAAGATGAGGAGTTTTTCCAACCCGATCTACCTGAGAGTTTGGAGACATGTGTGGCACACTCCAATGATGAAACCTATTTGATTATTAATGAGGCCTTGGAAGTGCCAATTTCTGAAAGCTTACTTGTCAAGACACCAATTTATGATTTAAATACATTTGTTATACAGGAGTTGAAAGAATTAGTGCTTGGTTTGCCTACGGAGAGGCCAAAGTCTGAAAGTACAGAGGTTGAGGACCCACTCTAACCTACACAAAAGCCTGAGAATGAGGAAGATGGGAAAAGTCTAAATCTGAAAACTTCCGCCCTTGAGGTCTCCTACACTCTAGAGGAGTGTTTGGCTTACTTTGAAAATTGGGATGATCCCATGATTCTGGACATAGTACACGCCTTGAGGGAGACCCCTCTGGTGCTTAAAAAGTCTCCTTCCACAGAGTGTCAAACTGAAATATCAATTGTGGAAGCACCGGTGGAATTAAATTATGTGGAAACCATCCCAATTTGTGAGGATGAAGTTATTGAAGTCTCCACATTTCTTCAGTTTATTCAAACTAAAGAACACTACTTCTAGGATGACCCATATTTAACAAACTTTTGCCCAGATAAGATAGAAAGGAGATCCATATTCACTAATTTCCAACTAATGTAATTTTCCTTTCCTAGTATATGTGACAATGTTATTGAGAAACCCACTGAAACTTTTCAGCAGGATTTTCAATGGGTTAGAATGATTAATGTAACCAATGTACTTTCCAAAGTGGGATGGTGGATAGCTCTATTGAAAAATCTGTTACACCACTTGATGATCCTGCTCAACTTTGTCCTTTTAGATGTTATAATGATGATTGATCTCCTAGTCTGATGGAGATTCTCTTTCAAAAAGGATAATTTAGGTTTTGTTTATTGCCTTAAGTAGGATTAGGTCTAGTTTGTTTTCTGTTTTAGTTTTATTTTTAGTAGATTTAGTTGTTGGAGGAAGATTTCCATGATTGACTCTCTTAGGTACTCTCGTTCTCACTTTCTTTTATTTTTAACATTACTCTCATGTTTATGTGCATTACATATCTTTTTACATTGAGGACAATGCAAGATTTGGTTGGGGGTGAGATTCTTATATGAATCTAAGATTTCGAGCAATGTTTGTAGAAAAAATTTCAATTTTTTTTGAAAATTCAAAACTCTTTTGAAAAACCATATTTCTATGCACTTGGGATGTCATAAGTATGAAAGGATGAGAGACGAATTGATATGATTTTGCGATCTCTAAATTAACTTAAATATAATAGTTTTCTATATGAAATCCCCTATTTATATGATTGATAGAAAATTTGAACACTTTTGAGCCTAGTTCACGTTACACGATTGTCATGGTTTAAAGGAATTACATAGATTTGCAGATTGGTTAGACTGAAGATTTGAGGTGCTAAGGAACCGAGCCTGGGAACTTTGTCCATCCTTATTCATGAGAAATAAGAGAAAAGAACGAAATATATGGATTTCCAAAAATCTTATCTAATATTGAAAGAAAATTATGGTTATTCATTGAATATATGTTGAGAAATTCTGAAAAGGGCTACCTATTACCAACCAGGGGATGGTCTACCCATAACTAAAGCTGGAAATGGGAAGTAGTGTGAAAGTTGTCGAAGGAACAGTAAGGCAAATTCTTGTTATAGGCATTTGGTTGGGCTGTACACTTTTGGATCTTTAGTTCGATTTATCTGTGAAGAAGGTAATCTTGGAAACTCATGAGATGAACATTCACTATGCACGCTAGGTTAAATTGGTTCAGATTTTTATATTTATCAATCAATCGGTGGGGATTCTATGTGAATACTTGTTATGTTTAGGGAGTATAAGATTTCAACTTTTATCACCTAGTTTTTCTGAATTTTGCACTTGTATATCTTGGAGTTTATAGAAGCATAATTTCCAAAAGAGAGTTGGGTTTTGGAAAGTTGATTTGTTTCACGCATGTTTTGCTCGAGGCTAGCAAAATGCTGGTTGGGGGGTGTGTTGAGCTCTGAATTGTGTATATTTTAACCCCAATTCATCACACAGTATGCATGGTTTACATGTTTAAAGACTAATCTAATACATGTTTTTGTGTTTGTAGGAATGCGAGAGAGATTCTACATATATGATTGGGGTTATACACAAACCATATATGATTCTACAAAAAGCGCACTTTACTTGCCTTAGAGATCAATGGAACAAAGGATAAGAGGTGGAGGTGGAATGCAATGAAGATGAGGAGAATAATTGTGAAAAATCACAATTTATAGAGTGTCCGACTGGCTGGCCACTGCACTAGATAGGTCGACCAAATACCTCAGAAACCAAAAAATCTTTAGACATGATTTTACACAGTCTGACCTGTGGTCCAACCAGCAGATGGGTTGGCCTGTGTACTTAAACATGCAGATTTTTGGGATATTTTTGTGCAACCTCCGGCCGGCCGGCTAGCGTCCTGACTGCGTAAGGACTCTCCAATATCTCGAAGTTTTCAAGTCAGTGACGAATTTTTACTATAAAATGACACCTCTACATCATTCTTAAGGAATCATAGAAGGCTTGGGAAGTCTAGGGAAGTGGAGAGGATCATCGTAGAGTGTTCGCAACTCCTCCAACTAGGGTTTTTATAGTTTTCTTATGCTTTCAAGTAGTTTTTCTTATGATTTTAGTTGTAGCATGATGATGCTCGGCTAGAACCTCTTAGCTACGGCTAAGAGGCAAAACTTGTAGCTAGTTATCATGTAGAATTCGTTTGATTCAAGTACTTTACTTAAAGTTTGAATTTTTAAGTTCTAGTTTGAATAAAGTTGGTATTTTTGGATGTTTTATGAGAGTTCATGTGCTTCGGACATGAGTTCCTTGCAATTCTCTGAGATAGCCATGTGTGGATTGATTAGATTTGAATTGTAGTAACCCCAGAGCATGTCATAGTCCTTTGGCATGGCTGTTACTTCGAAGGCTACATATTTGAATTATATGTGCTTAATTAGAACTAGAATCCTATTTTCTGACTTAAGTGGGGATTGTTTGTGTTTGAATGCTTAATCTTCCAACTAGATGAGAGATAGAACTTCAAATCTAGTTGTGTTTATGCTTGGATGAATAAATTCACATGGAACTGCTACAAGCGGATCCTTGAGGCCTTAATTCCATTAATTATCAGAATTTTCCTAAAGTTACAGTTTTAGTTAGTTTTTAAATTTGAAATATAAATTTGCTGAGATTGAAGTTGTTAGAATGTTTTGAATCGGTTTAACCTAATTCCTTGAGGATCAACCTTGGTTTTACCAAGTTATTTCTACATCGCAAGCCTTGCACTTGAGGTGAGCGAACAATGAAACCTCCCGATTTTGCATGGTTAAATCCTAAACATGTATTGCGATTCACTAGTCCGGGGAATCAAAAGATTTCTTGGATTAGAAGATCTAAATAATAAAAAAATTAGGGTTTTGGATCAAATATTAGATTTAGGGTTGTGGGAATTAACAAGAACTAGGTTTCGAAGAAAGAGGGGAAAATATGAAGTTATCTTGAAGAAAGTTGGAAGAAGGAGAGAAAGAAGAAAGAAAAAGAAGGCTAGGGAAGTAGAAGAAGATCCACAGAGAAAGAGAGGAAGAAGAGGAGCCACCAAGCTTTTCTTATTAATAATCAACTAAAATTCGTGTTTAGGGCTTAACCCTTTTAAATAAACATTAACTAAGAAAGGAAAAGTCCAAACTACCCCTAATACTTAAGAAAACAAACTTAAAAAAATAACTCGCGCGATCGTCGGGCACCCGATGGTAGTCTAAATAGTCCAACGACTAAACTAAAAAATCAGATGAATTTCGAGCGCCTGATGACAGTCAAAACTGTCTAAAGAGTAACTCTTCAAATCGAGTGAATTTCGGGCACCCCCCGACGACAATCAGTCGGGTCTTCTTTGTCTTCTATTTTTCTCCTCTTTTATTCATGCTCTATACTTTTCGTAGGTCTTTCCTACACACGTGTCTTCCCATTGTGGGGTCTTCAATGCTCTTCACCATCTCACGAACCATTGTCTAGCCACAAATATGCCTGAGATGTACGCTTTCTTCGTTGATAAACCTTAAAGGGTCTGATGTCCTCATCAATTCCCCACAAGTGAGAAAAACTCGACTCCGATGAGGTAACTCTTATGGGTCTCTAGCAAATTTGGATTAATTTTCTGCAATTCCGCCTCAGTTAACCATGTAGATTCGAACGGTGGCTTGTTCTTCCATTTCACAATGTATCTCTAGAAGCCTCTATCTCTCGTGGAAAATATTTCTTCATCCACAATCCCTTCAATTTCTTCCTTAAATGCAATTAGTGAGGGAAGGGGTGGATTGGGTTGTGAAGCAAACTCAGAATATGGCCATGAAAGAGAAGAAGTATCAATGGCAAGACTAGAAGAACGGACTAGATCTTCCACATTAAACGTTGGATTTCAGGTGGAAGGTTTATCTTATACACGTTGGACCCAATTCTTTACAATATTTTGAATGGTCTAGCACTACAAGCTTGTAATTTCTTAGCGGTACCCTGGGAAAACCGCTTTGGCCTTTCCTCACCATTACAGTCTCCGTCCTGAAATTCTTGTAAGTTACGATGCAAGTCAGCTGAATGTTTATAACTATCGTTGCTCATATTTATTCGTTCTCTAATATATGTATGCAACTTATGAATGTGTCGTGCAAAGGCATCAGCTGACTCTAAGGACCTTTGGGTGACAGACATGGGTGAAAGATCTATGGGCATTCTTGGCTTATAACCACTAACAATTTCAAAAGGACTCATTCTTGTCGACCTGTTGACAGAACCATTATAAGTAAACTCAGCTATGGTTAATACTAAGTCCCAAGTCTTAACATGCTCACCCACTACACACCGTAATAGGTTACCAGGACTTTTATTCACCACTTCAGTTTAACCATTTGTTTGAGAGTGATATGCAGTAGAAAATTATAAATGAGTACCCATCATGTGCCATAGTGTCTTCCAAAAGTAGCTAGTAAATCTGATATCATGGTCAGACACTATGGTCTTAGGCAAACCTTGTAGACGCATCACACCATAAAAAAAGACTTTAACAATACTAGACGCATCTAACGTTTTCAAACATGGAAGGAAATACACCATCTTAGAAAAATGATCCACCACAACAAAAATAAAATCGTGCTTTTTTATCGTATTGGGAAGCCCCAACATGAAATCCATACTGATATCTTACCACGGGGCATGTGGCACTGGCAATGGCGTATATAGCCCAATGTTTTTCTTTTGCTACTTTTCTAGTTGACACGTACGACACTGCCCTAAAATTTTGGCTACGTCTCGCTTGTGACTTGGCCAATAAAATTGATATTCAATGAGAGCAATGGTCTTGTCTCGACCAAAGTGTCTAGCTATCCCTCCTGAATGAAGCTCCCAAACCAGGAATTCACAAAGAGATAAATGGAGAATACAAAGGCGATCTCCTTTAAAAAGGAAACCATCTTTAAGAACATAATTGCCCATGTTACGCTGGTCATTAGAGAGTGACGTATAGGTACTCCCAAAATCAAGACATATGGGGTACTCATCCTTCAGTTGCTCAAATCCGACTACATCTACACTAAAGAAATTGAGCAATGCCACTCTTCTATTAAGGTCATCTGCTGGTTTGTTTTCAACCCCAGCCTTATGTTTAAGGATAAATAAATATTCCTGAAGAACGCAACCCATTTCGCATGCCTTGGATTAAGTTTCTTTTGGGAATGTAGGTATCTTAAGGCCTTATGGTATGAAAATAAGACGAATTCTTGCGGTAGAAAATAGTGACACTAATGTCTGAGAGACTGCACTACCGCATAAAATTATTTGTCGTAAGTGGAATACTTTTGCTTCACCTCATTCATTTTCTCACTGAAATATGTCATTGGATGGCCCTCCTGGCTCAACACTCCACCTATACCAACACCTAATGCATCACACACCACTTCAAATACTTTAAAAAAAATCAAGTAGACGCATGACGGGAGCTTCTACCATTTTGCCCTTAATCTCCTTAAAAGCCTTGACTGCAACTTTTAACCACACGAACTCTCCCTTTTTCATGCATTCAGTGATGGGAGCTATAATTGTGCTAAATCCTCTAATGAACAGACAGTAAAAAGTTGTTAATTCATTAAAGCTTCGCACGTCATGAATGTTCTTCGGTTCTGTCCACTCGACTATCGCTTTGACCTTTTCAGGGTCTGCATGCATACCTTCAGATGACACTATAAATCCTAAGAACATGACTTAACTAGACATAAAAGTGCACTTCTTAAAATTAGCATACAACTTTTAAGCCTTAAGGATGCTACAAACTTGCTTCAAATGTTCAAGGTGTGACTCCTTAGTGGTACTATAAATAAGAATATCATCAAAATAAACCACTAGGAACTTACCCATGAATGGTCTCAAGACCTGTGTTATCACCTGCATAAATGTACTGGGTGCATTAGTCAAGTTGAAGGGCATGACCATCCACTCATACAGCCCAACCTTCGTTTTGAAGGTCATCCTCCATTCATCCCCCTAGGTTTATGCGGATTTGGTGATATCCACTCTTGAGATCAATTTTGGAGAAAATGGTGGACCTTGCCATCATGTCAAGCATGTCATTAGATGAGATCAATGGCATGTTGAGTGTCCTGCATAGGTGGTAACTCATTTGGTAAATCATCAGGGAATACATCTCTGTATTCCTTCAAAATCGATGTTACCTCAAGGAGTAACTTTAATGAAACCTCTGGTGTAATTTCTCTTACCACAAGGGCATACACCATTGAATCTTCCTTAGTCTCTTTCTCAAACTCTCCTACATTAATTATATGAAGAGACTTACGTTTGGATTTCCTTACTTAGGCTCATTCGCCTTCTCATCCTTCATTTTCTCTAAAGTGCTCTCTGGTGCCATTGGATTGAGTTTGATTTTCTTGTCATTATGCATGAAGGTGCATGCATTCGAACGACCAAAGATCGTAACATCATTATCGAATAGCCATGGCCTACCCAGGATAATATGTCCCACATCCATGGGTATAACGTCGCACCATAGAGACTCTTTGTATGGCCTGAACTCTATGGGGACTAAGCACTGATGGGTGATAGGAAGAGAGGTCTTATTAACCTAAGAGACTTTGTATGGGTCAGGATGAGCGGTGGATTTTGACTTCAGACAATCCAAGGTGTTAGCAGAAATCACATTTTGACAACTTCCACTATCCACTATCACCTTGCAATTCTTCTCTCCACACTTGGCGATAGTATAGAAGGTAGTGCTTCAACGCCAATTAACACTACTCCTAGGTAGAGCTAGCACATGCCTGACAACTGCAAGCGTTGCTTCATCAGCCACTTCATCATCATCACTAATTCCTCCTTTAGGGTGATATTCTTCCACTTCACAATTACCCTGGTCATTTGCAACCTCATGGGACTCGCCTATAACTAAGGCTTTTCCACGATTCTTTGTGGGACATTGATTTGAGATATGACCGATATTCGCACATTCATAGCATTGCACTTAACTCCCTCCATAGGACCAGCACCAAGGACACCTTTGCCCATATCATCCCTAAGCCTAGGCGGAACAGTCGTCTATGCCCTGGGCTGACTAATATTAGATTTAATTCCCTGGGAGTCAGATCTAGCATTAGAGTCTCAGGACTCAAAGTGTCGAATGACAGGAGCTCTCAAATACAGTTCCAACTCTTGCACAACTTGGTATGCTTCATCCAAGTCCTTTATGGGTAGAGTCAAAGCTCGCATTGAAGATCTGATCGAAGAACCGTATTGAAACGTGAAAGCATCACCAAAGGGTCTTCTTGGATATCACATCGCATCATAAATTCTTCGAATTTAGCGATGTAGTCAGCGACAAACATTGACCCTTGGCGTAAGGATTGCCACTGGTCAAGGAGCTTTTGTCGGTAGAAGAAAAGAAGGTATTTCACCTTCAACAACTCCTTCATCTCATCCTAATGTGTGATGTTACATTCGGTGTTAGTCCAGAACAACTTGGCCTGGCTTACAAGTTCCATCTTAGCAAACTGCATTTGACGGTTCTCTAACATGTCTACCACTTAAAATAGTGATCCATGTCAGCTAACCAATCAAGGAATGCCTTGGGATCCAGGTGCCCATCAAAACTTGGGGCTTCCACCTTCACGTTTTTCATCGTGTGCTCATCAGGATCGTAACGGTTTGGGTAATCATATGTGGCTCGCGCCTCTCACACAACACTACGACATACCCCACGATCTCGACCACCATTACCTCCACATGTGGGAGTACGTTCCTTAACAACTCCTCCCACTTGAGATTGCGCATCTTCCCCAAACAGTGGGGTTCTCCCTCTGGAATGTCTCTAATCACTCTTGTCTATTCACAATAGTGCTGATCTGGGTGCCTAAGTGGGCGAACTCATTCTTGTTGGCCGCATTCATAGCGATTACCTTTTGCATCAATTAAGAAAGTTGCTCAGCTAACTACTCATTCTTCATGATCAGTTGAAGTTCGAAACCTCTTCCGGCTCTTGTGGGCATGCAAATAAAGACTTAACCAAAGTTTTACTCAACTTGCCTCTATGGGTTATACAACTCATAGAATGAATGAGATGAATATATACTTATAATGGATTGACACTCACTAATTCTAAATGATATGACTCAAATATGAAAATCTTCCAAATTTGGAAACTTTCTAAAATTGAAAAGTTTCTAAATCTAAAAAATTCCTAAAATAGACCTAACATGAAACCCTAGTTTGATAACTCGATCTAAAATAACCATGCAATACTTTAAGCTCTGATACCAAAATTTGATGCAGGATGACCTAATTATAATGCATGCATGTGATCATGAATAATCTAATAGAGTAACATGAACACTAATTGTAAAACATTCAACATTCATCATCATCATCATTAAGAAAATTAGAAGGACACATGCAATAAGGTGCGCCATCATCACAACGATGTAGTAAGAATTTCAAGTATTGCATGGATTGGATCCGGCGAGGAATGAAACCTCCTGATTTTGCATGGTTACAATCCAAAAATGTAATGAGATTAACTAGCTCGGGGAATCAAAGGATTTCTCGGATTAGAGGATCAAAATCTGAAAAATTAGGGTTTTAGATCAAATATCAGATTTGGGGTTGTGAGAATTAACAAGAACTAGGTTTAGAAGAAAAAGGGGAAAATATGAAGTTAACTTGAAGAAAGTTGGAAGAAGGAGAGACAAGAAAGAAGAAGAAGATTGGGGAACAATAAGTAGATCCACAGAGAAAGAGAGGCAGAGGAGGAGCCTCCAAGCTTTTCTTATTAATAATCAACTAAAATTCGTGTTTAGGGCTTAATCCCTTTAAATAAACATTAACTAAGAAAGGAAAAGTCCAAACTACCACTAATACTTAAGAAAACAAACTTAAAAAAATAACTCGGGCGGTCGTCGGGCACCTGGTGACTATCGGTCGGGTGGTTGATGGCAGTCCAAATAATCTAACGACTAATCTAAAAATCAAATGAATTTCGGGCGCCCGATGACTAGTGGTTGGGTGCCTGATGACCAATGGTTAGGCGCCCAATGACAGTCAAAACTGTCCAGAGAGTAACTCTTCAAATCAAGTTAATTTTGGGCGCCCGACGACAATCAATCGGGTCTTCTTTGTCATCTTTTTTGCTCCTCTTTTAATCATGCTCCATGCTCCTCTTAGGTCCTTCCTATTCAAGTGTCTCCTCATTGTGGGGTCTTCTACGTGCTAAACCGCATGTATAGGGTCTTCAATGCTCTTCACCATCTCACGAACCATCGTCTAGCCATAAAGATGCCTGAGATGCTCACTTTCTTCACTGATACACCTTGAAGGGTCTAATGTCCTCATCATAATATGTCCATAATGAGTTATCTTGACAATCAATTTGATGATTGATTAAGCACTTATGATATAAGCCCGAGATGTGTTTAAGTATGTGTACAAGTGCACACATCTATTCATAAGGGAAATATGATTATTAAGTTTACATGCATGAATGTGCACTTGTGTATCAACTTGTGTGCAAATATATATATATATATATATATATATATATATATATATATATATATATATATATATATATATATATATATATATATATATATATATATATGAGTCATTACATAAATACTTTCTTATGGACGGTTATCGAATCTAGATCCCCTAACAAATGAAAATTAAATTTTAACATTTGATCAACCTGAACCTCTTCTATTCATTGTGTCGATTACATATTCACTTATTCTTTAGTGGAGAGTGGACCATTTTGTATTTCAATGCTATATTCCCATAATATTAAAGAATCAATAACAATTCTTAAAAATAGGAAACTTAAACTTAAATTAATGATTGGATAAGGGCATGGGAATGTAACATCCAATTCCTAACTGTCTATGTTGTACAATAGATTTAGTCGAAGGTATTCCCGATCAGCACCTCTCGAGCAGCTTCTCATGGCTCATATACGACACACGAGCGCCTCCCGAGTATCATAAACTGCAAGCAAATAAACATAATATATCGTCTAGCGAGCTGAGTTGGGTGCATCTCACAATTTAAGGAAGTCTGCTCATAAGTCAATCGCCATCCATATTCGAGTAGCATTGGTCGTCAATCGATTGGTGGGGACGTCTCCTGGGTCGTAGTCTCAACAGCCCATATAGCTCATGAGTTGGCACAGATTACAGGCCTGCTTGGGTTTTGTTTCTATCCATAGTCCCGGGTTAAATAAGATCTCCATCAAGGAACGTAATCAGCCAGGTGTTTAATATGATAAGATAGCGTCTTATCCCTTGAGATCAGGGAGATCTTAATAGCCTACGTAACGAACTAGTCCACTCGGATCTGCATAAATAGATGGCTCCATGGATGATAAAGGTATACAACATCTTAATCCACATTTCACACTTCATCTTACTTTCAATCTCATCTCTAACTTAAGCATCGGAGGGCTAACGGCCGGACACCGGCCACCCCTAATCTCTCACTTTGATTTTCAGGTGAGGAGAAATGATTCATCTTCAGGAGGATCGTATATTTGAAGGAAGGAAAGCTGTTACCAGAATTTGACGTTAACAGAATGGCGCCATCTATGGGAACAGCATTCAATTCGTTCTCACTAAGAATCCTTACCTTCCTCATGCCCCTGAAGAAGACGACTCATCCTTCCACCTCGAGGCAGACATTACCTCTGGTGGAAATCTCTAAACCAAATTCGAATCCCCCTCAGTCTGTGTTAGGAGTTCCCCCGTTACAGCCCAATCCACCTGATCCAATGCTCCAAAATCCATTCCAAGATATATCGGGCATTTTAGGTGGTGTTATGCGTTGTGTAGGAGATACTCTCCTTACTCTTCAAGCTGTATTTTAAACCATTTATAATCGGTTTGATCAACACTTTCCTTAGCCACAACAAGTGCCAAAAGGACTACTGTTACAACCTATACTTGCGACTTCCAGGCACTCTCCAGGTGAACCTCAGGCCCAGAATAATCCCCCTCCAAACCATATCTCCCGCGACAATCAAGCCCCGATCCAACGACCGCAATCTATCCGTTTCAGTGTCTCCAGGCAACGCCAACCAGAAGAACCTGACGCTGAAACGTCTAGTTATACTTTACCCTGGGAGGGAGACCTCAGAAGAATTGAGGATCGTTTCGCTCATATTGAGTAACAATACTAGTCCAACCTCCCAGCCACAACTCTCACATCAATTCATCGAGTAGAACCTCCCTTTACTCGTGAAGTCATGGAAGTCCCCCTGCCCAAAAAGTATCGAACGCCCAGAATTGTCTCATATACTGGTATCAGTGACCCTCTCGAACATCTAGAAATGTACAGATCTCTCATGGAGCTAGAAGGATATAGCTCGAAGATTATGTGTAGGGCTTTCTCTTTAACCTTGAAGGACGCGGCATGTACTTGGTTCCGAGGTCTAAAACCTTGGTTAATTGAATCCTTCTCTTAATTGGCGAACCTCTTCCTGTCTCAATTTATGGGAAGCATCCGCACTAAGAAACCAGCCTTCCATTTATCATATTTGAAGCATGTCATAACGAGATGATCAAAGAATTTATGGTTCGATTCACAGCCGAAGCTGTTCAAATCGAAGGATATACTGAGGATAAAAGCCTTACTGCTCTAATCGCAGGTATAAGGAAAGAAAGATTTCTCTTTGCCCTAGATAAAAATCCTCCGAAAACAATGGTCGAATTCCAAACTAAGCCCCAAAAATATAATGCCGAAGAAGTGGCCCTCGTTTAACATGACGGCCAAGGGAAGAATCGTAAGATCGAGTAAGCATCTCCCTCCAACAAGAAATATCGCTGTGATCAACATGATCGTTCTCCCTGAAAGTCGTTCACAGGGAGATACCATAATTATACTCCCCTCGACCGATCTCTAAAGAAAGTATTGATGGAAATCAAGAACAAATCTTATGTCAAGTGGCCTTCAAGGATTAAATTTGATCCGGAGAAAAGAGATAAGAAAAAGTTTTACTACTTCCATAAGGATCATGGGCATAACACTCAAGATTGTATATCTCTTGAATACTAGATAGAGTCGCTAATTTGTAGGGGATATCTTCGTGACTATGCTACACAACACCATCAATCTTCTTGAAGATTCAGCACATCAATTGTCGGGACAGGCAACCTTGGAGGGAAAGGTCACTGCAACACCAACAATCGCAAGAAGATGCAGAGCTAACTGGCAAAATTCAAACTATTGTGGGTGGTCCGGCTTGTAGGGGTGATTCCCAGGCAGTAAGGAAAAAGTACGCTCACAAAGCCTATCAAAAACCTCAACACGTTTACTAGATGGAGAAATCATCCAACTCATCAGCTTCAAGCAATCAGTCAATCTCTTTCTCCAAAAAAGATTTCGAAGGGATTCACTTCCCTCATGAAGATTCCATCATGGTAACATTAAAAGTAGCTAATTATCTAACACATCGTATCATGTTGGATACAGGTAGCTCTGCGGATGTACTCTATTCCGAGGCGTATGACAAGATGGCGTTCATTAAAAATTAGCTTGAGCCAGTCTCTACGCCTCTCGTCGGCTTTAGAGGCAAGGTGGTCATACCAGAAGGAAGTATCGACCTCCCCGTTCCATTCGGCGAATCCCCTGCTAATGTTACTATATTTATCAATTTCCTTGTGGTAAAGTGAAAGCCTGCATATATGTTGAGCTCTTAAATGTGTATATTCTAACCCCACTTAATCACTAACTATGCATGATTTATACGTTTAAAGTCCTATCTATTGCATGGTTTTGTGATTATAGGAATAAGAGAAAAGCCTCACCATTTGGGCATTAAAATACACTTCAAAGGGTCATTGAAGAGTCAAGGAAAGGAAGAAGGAGAGGAAGAAATCAAGCAGAGAAAATTCAAAGCGAACATAGAAGAAATTGAAGAAATCAGCATTTTTGATGGATCGCCGATAGGTGTCTAATCAATTGGAGGAGTTTTCGATGGGTATCCGATCCATCAGACCATCAATCGGAGTAACCAGAAAATTTGAATTTGTGAACAACTCTCTGGACATTTTTTCGATCAATCAGAAGGAGGGGTTCGATCAATCGGAATAGTGTCCGATCAATCGGAATAAGCAGCAGAAAATAGCAACTCTCTGGACTCTTTTACGATCAATCGGCCTATCTTCGATTAATCAGAGGACACATTCTGATCAATCAGAGGGAGATCCGATCAATCGGACCTGTTTGCGTAAGCTACGCAATTCCAAAAGTTTTCAAGCGAGAGGCAGATTTTAGCTATAAAAGGAGACCTCTACATCCTTCTTAATCTATCCTAGAAGAGATCTATTGCAGTAGGAGGTGGAGACGGACAATTTGGGAGTTCTACAACTCCTTCTAGTTTGCTTTCTAGTTTTCTTTCATGTTCTTACTTGATTTCATATTTTTCTTAAGCATGGTTGACTAAACCTCTTAGCTAGGGCTAAAAGGTGAAGCTTGTAGTGAATCTAAGATGCTTTAATTTGTTTTATATGGTTTCAAGTTTGGATTTTTATTGAAGAATAATGGTTGATTGAAGTTTGAATAAAGTTGTAAATAGTTTTTCTTAATCTTATGATGACTCATGGATGTTTGGAAGAATTGCTTTAGTTCTTAATTGTTTTGCACGGATCTAGACCTGTACGCTCCGAGGAATCGGATTCAATACGCTCTAGACTTGGATCCTCATGTGAGAACTTCAAACCAAAGTTCTACCTTTTTCTGAAAGTTTCATTTATGTGTTGCTTATTCATGTAATTTGAATGAAGTTCAAATCATGATATAGTTAAACTTTGTAACAGGGTTTGATGATTATTATGGTTATGATCTTAATCTATTGGAACTAGGATTGACCTATGCAATTGAGTGTGCTCAAGTCATAACTTGAATTGAGGGAATCATGTTTATGAACAACACATGAATTAGATTGTTTTGCCGAATTAACCAATCTATCATCCGACTAGATAGGATTTGATTTCGATCCTAGTTGTGTAATTGAGAAACCACAGCGAATTATACATCAAGGGTTGCTATAAGTGGATCCTTAGCACCCTAGTGTTTCTTTTATATTGTTACATTCACTTTTAGTTACAGATTACCTATCTACATTCAATTACAAGAATTTATTTAAGTTTAGTCTCAATTAGAAGTTATTTGAAGTAGTTTTGTGGATTCCTACAATAAGTCCCTGAGAACAATCTCGGTCTCTACCGAATTATTACTACATCGCAACCCTACACTTGGGGAAGAACAATATAATGCCATCTTAGGACGACCATTGCTCACCAAACTAGGGGCAGCATTACATCCCCTCTACTTGTGTATGAAATTCCCCACTCTAAATGGCGTCGAAATAATCCAAGGGAACCAGAAAGAAGCTCAAGCTTATTATGAAATAGCGGTTTAGGATTGGAAGAACGTCCAAGTCACTCCCATTATGGCAAGAGTAGGGGGTTTGGTAGGCTCTTCAATCTCAGCATCGTTAGATCCTAAAGAAGATACACATCAGGCTGGAGCCCCAGGAGAAAAAATTGTAGAAGTCCAGTTATCCAATGTAGATCCAACTAAAAAGTCCATATTGGGTCATCTCTAGACCATACCTTTTGATCTCGCCTAACCAGTTTTTTTGTTGAATATCAAGACGTCTTTGCCTGGTCTCATAAAGATATGCTGGGCATCAACCCTGAAGTAGTTGTTCATCGACTGAAGGTGGATCTAAAATTTAAGCCCATCCATCAGCGTCGGCATGCGTTCACAGCTGAAAGGTGTTGAGCCTCTAATTTATACATTTTATAACCCATTACATCACATCTTATGCATGGTTTACATGCTTAAAAGTCCTATCTAATGCATGTTTTGTGGTTGTAGGAATGAGAGAGGGACTTCACTTAATTGAAGACTAAAAGACTGCATTTAGAGGCCCTTCAATGATGTCTGAAGGTGGGATAAAGAAGAAAGAAGAAAGAAGGAGAGAAGAGAGTGAAAGAAAGGAAAGGATAGAGGCTAAACCGGTCGGCCAAACAGGCCACAACTGGTCATGACCTGTCGGCCACAAGGCAGCCCTCATTCCCAACTTGCTGGACCAAAATCAGGTGGGCTTGACCGGTCAAGACCGGTCGGCCATCCCTTTCTCTACTCCCTGGACTCCCTGGACCAAGCCCAAGACCGGTCGGCCAGCCACCTTGACCAGTCAAAACCGGAAGGTCATGTAGATTTCTTCAGGAAATCTGATTTTTCAGCAGCTTCCTCTTGAAGCTTCGAAATTCCATGTGCTGTGCGTAAGTGTTGCACAATTCTAAAAGATTCTGAGGCAATGGAGCCTCTCTATTATAAAAGGACACCTAAGTTTCGTTTCTAAGGTATCATAGAAGGCTAAGGACTTCGTGGGAGGTGAAGAGGATCATCGTGGAGCGTCTACAACTCTCCCGAATCCATGTTTCATTAGTTTTTCATTGTTTTTAGTTGTAGCATGATGATGCTCGGCTAAAACCTCTTGGCTAAGGCTAAGAGGTGAAGCTTGTAGCTAGTTATCATGTAGAATTCGTTTGATTCAAGTACTCTACATAAAGTTTGGATTTTTAAGTTCTAGTTTGAATATAAGTTGGTATTTTTGGATGTTTTATGAGAGTTCATGTGCTTCGAACATGGGTTCCTTGCAATTCTCCGAGATTATCATATTTGGATTGATTAGGTTTGAATTGTAGTAATCCTTGAGCATACCATAGTCCATTGGCATGGTTGTTACTTTGAGGGCTACATATTCGGATTCTATGTGCTTCATTAGAACTACTCTTAGTTTCAGACTTGAGTGGAGATTGTTTGTGTTTGAATGTTAAATCTTCCAATTAGACAAGAGATAGAACTTTGAATCTAGTTATGTTTATGCTTGGATGAATGAATTAACATGGGGCTACTACAAGTGGATCCTTGAGGCCTTAGTTTAATTAAATTACAGATTTTTACAAATTATTGTTTTAAGTTAGTTTATAAATTTGAAATCATAAATTGTCGAGATTTGGAGTTGCTAGAATAGTTTGAATTGGTTTACCCAAATTCCCTGTGGATCGACCTCAGTCTTATCGAGATTATTACTACATCGCAAGCCTTGCACTTGAGGCGAGCGAATAAGTTTTTGGCATCGTTGCCTAGGAATCTAGGTTAAACGGTTTTAAATTGTTTTAGTAGCTATAGAAGTAGAAGTAGTTAGGTTTTACTGTTTTCCTAGGACTAGCTTTTCTGAATTCTTGAACTAACAAGGTGTTGGGGCTCAAATTCGCACCCATTGTAAAACAGTATTCAGCGATCCATCTACGACGATTTGGACTGATTTCGAGATCTAAAATACTCAGAAAATGCCTGTGCAACCCTAACATACGCGATCGTGACTGAAACCTACAAATGTTATTTTGGGGCGAAATCGGGCATGCGGATTACCGCCAAATGATTTGGAACGCCCTAAAACCCTTAACTTGCAAGTTTCGAGGTCGCGCGATGCATATCTTTACCCGCGCGCTTCCAAATGCGTTTTTCCCTAATCATATCCGACTGTAAGGGCCCGAAAGCCTACAAGTACCATTTTAGAGTGGAATCAGACTGCGGATAATCACTAAATGATCCGGAATGCCCGAAAAACCTTAAGTAGCAAGTTTGAAGTCCTTACGATGTATATTTCTATGTGCGCGCTTCCCGGAACAATATTCTTATGTAAATAGCGGATCGGAGGGTCCAAATTGGTAAGGAACTACCAAAATTCACAGCAGATACAAACAGATGACCATCAGTACCCCACCCCGTTCATTTAGGAGGTCGATCATGGCCTAAAAGCGGCTTGGTGTCAGTGACCTCGGTCTCCGAAAAGGTAACCCCCCTCTAGAGGTCGCCCGTCAGAGCCTAAAACCTGAAATATTCTAAGTAATGGAACATGCATTCGCCCACTCTCTCTCCACATGTTGATGCCATGAGAAGACATGCATTCGCCCACTCTCTCTTCACATGCTGATGCCATGAGAAGACATGCATTCGCCCACTCTCTCTCCACATGCTGATGCCATGAGAAGACATGCATTTACCCTCTCACCACATGCGCATGAGAGCTCTCTCTCTCCCTTTTCAATATTCTAAATAAAATAAAAATACAAAAAATCATGAAAATATAAGAAGTTGGGCGACATGCGCCCACCACAGAGGCCACATGCGCCCATACCAGGGGCACATGCGCCCACACCAAGCCACATGCGCCTGATGCATGGTGACATGAGCATGATCCCCATCAGATGCGCATGACTCCTCTCTCCAAATGCATGCGCATACCATCCCTTTTGCAGACAACATGCGCCCGGTACCCGATACCCGATACTATAAATACCCCACTCACTTCTAAATAGGAGGGAGGCTTCATTTTCTGAAAAG
Organism: Liriodendron chinense; assembly: GCA_003013855.2. Classification (NCBI taxonomy): domain Eukaryota; kingdom Viridiplantae; phylum Streptophyta; class Magnoliopsida; order Magnoliales; family Magnoliaceae; genus Liriodendron; species Liriodendron chinense. Next base: position 170,429 of record PVNU02002823.1, read on the forward strand.
GATCATCAGAACAAGGTAAAAATCCTTGCCGGAAACCTCCATGGGCTATTCACATGCGTCCATACCTCATCGGATGCCATCGCCGGAAAGGGATTTCTCCCACCGAAAGAGAAGATTCAAATTTCTCCAAAGTCGCATGACATGCGCCCATACTTTGGAGGGGAAATGTGTAAATATGCACTAAGGGGCATAGTGACATGCGCCCATGCAGGCCTCATTCACCCAGGAGAGGCACATGCGCTCACCTCCCATCCATTCTCTCTCTCCTTCCTTTTCTTCTCATCACCTGCACTTGAGGGAGAGGGCACATGCGCCCACCTCAGCCACATGCGCACACATCCTATAGCAGGTGCGCCCAGATGCTGGTTGGGGTGTGAGATCTCCCATGATGTGGCCCGCCTTCGATCTAAATTGATTTTCGATCAAACCGATCCTCCTGGACACACATCTATGTCCTCTATCCATCCCCCGGACCGGATTCACCAACGGTCAATGATAAATGGGCCAAATCAGCAATTTGATAAAAAAGGCCAACACTTAGCCAATATTGCAAACCTTCGAAACCCTTCCGAAAGACCCGAAAACGGCTGAAATCAAGAGGAATCAGGCGGAATTTGACTGAACCCGAGAGGGAAACTTCTCTTCGCCATAACATGATATATCACAATCATGCACCGCAACAAGGTTATCCAAATTCAGGAGCCCCGAATACCCTAATTAAGCGGTCAGCAGGCCCACTACTTAGTCATTTTTAGCCCTGGGAATTGCCCTATTGGCTCAGAAATCGACCCATGCTAAACAAATCGAAATGCGATCGTACCACGACCCTCGTGGACAGAATCCACCCCTATCAAAAGATGATCGTGATAGGTAGTCACCAAATCCTCTGATCAGATTATAAACAGGCCCTGGGAAGTGCCCTGATGGCCCAAAAATCTACTAATGCTAAATGAAATCAATCGCGATCTCAAAGACGCGAGGGCAAAATATCGATGACACAAAGATATATACGAAGCGGATTGATGAAATCAAATGCATAATTTGTCTGATACACTGAACATCTAGCATAAATGCAATCCTCTCTCGAGCATGCATAAAGCATAGTTACTTTGTACTATACTCATTTGCATTCATTGCATGAATTTATTTCATCCCGGATCGAGATACAAAATTAAATCGAAGGGGACTATGGTTGTCATCGAAAACCGTAATCAAAGAGTTCTGAAATGTCTGGAATACTTTATCGTTAAGACCGATTGATGTGCGTCCTGTCCAAGGCAGGATCCGTTAGTTGAGCGGCTAAGGTAATGAGTGCCTTCTAGCAAGTCACCCGTCCCATCAGAGACGGTCACTGGCCCTGGTTGTAGTAAGTGGACGCCGTGGAGTGTATCTCTGAAAGTCATATCGTCCATAGAGACGCGTCATGACACTGAGATATACGACTCGGTTGAAACCCTGGTCGCACTAAGATCCCATGGAGTGCCTTCCAACAAGTCACCCATCCCATCGGAGACGGTCATTGGCCCTGCTTCCAGTAAGTGGACTCTGTGGAGTGTATCTCTGAAAGTCATATCGTCCATAGAGACGCGTCATGACACTGAGATATACGACTCAGTTGAAACCCTGATCGCACGAAGATCCCATGGAGTGCCTTCCAGCAAGTCACCCGTCCCATCGGAGACGGTCACTGGCCCTGGTTGCAGTAAGTGGACACCGTGGAGTGTATCCCTGAAAGTCATATCATCCATAGAGACGCGTCATGACACTGAGATATACGACTCGGTTGAAACCCTGGTCGTACGAAGATCCCATAGAGTGCCTTCCAACAAGTCACCCGTCCCATCGGAGACGGTCAGTGGCTCTGGTTGCAGTAAGTGGACTCTGTGGAGTGTATCTCTGAAAGTCATATCGTCCATAGAGACGCGTCATGACACTGAGATATACGACTTGGTTGAAACCCTGGTCGCACGAAGATCCCATGGAGTGCCTTCCAGCAAGTCACCCGCCCATCGGAGACGGTCACTGGCCTTGCTTACAGTAAGTGGACGCCGTGGAGTGTATCTCTGAAAGTCATATCGTCCATAGAGACGCGTCATGACACTGAGATATACGACTTCGTTGAAACCCTGGTCTCACGAAGATCCCATGGAGTGCCTTCCAGCAAGTCACCCGCCCATCGGAGATGGTCACTGGCCTTGCTTGCAGTAAGTGGACGTCGTGGAGTGTATCTCTGAAAGTCATATCGTCCATAGAGACGCGTCATGACACTGAGATATTCTACTCGGTTGAAACCCTGATCGCACTAAGATCACATGGAGTGCCTTCCAGCAAGTCACCTGTCCCATCGAAGACGGTCACTGGCCCTGCTTGCAGTAAGTGGACGTTGTGGAGTGTATTTCTGAAAGTCATATCATCCATAGAGACGCGTCATGACACTGAGATATACGACTCGGTTGAAACCCTGGTCGCACGAAGACCCCATGGAGTGCCTTCTAGCAAGTCACCCGTCCCATCAGAGATGGTCACTGGCCTTAGTTACAGTAAGTGGACACCGTGGAGTGTATCCCTGAAAGTCATATCGTCCATAGAGACGCGTCATGACCCTGAGATATACAACTCAGTTGAAACCCTGGTTGCACTAAACGGAAACCGTGGAGCGTATCGCTGAAAGTCATATCGTCCATAGAGACGCATCATGACCCTGGGATACACGACTCGGTTAAAATCCTGGTTGCTACTCAACTAGGAACGCCCGAAGGAGTATAGGACCAACATCTAACTGGCTTTAACGATGGCTTAGTCTATAAGGAATCCTAGACTTGGTCTCGGCGACCATGAACTCGAGACTATAATCCCTGACGATTTAAACTACTTGCTCGATCTATCCGAGCTTCATCCCTTTAATATTCAATCTATTGTATAACTGCAATTCATAGTGGAATCTTATCGCTTTGTGCCGTGGTTTTCTCCCGCAAGGGTTTCCACGTAAAAATCTTTATGTTGTCTATGTTGTGCTTTATTTATATTTATGCTCTGTTAATGCTTTATTTAATTCATTTATGATATATGCATGCATTTACTTTTGCCTTTTAATCAAGGGTGATCATTCGTTGATGTAATTGAAAGTTCGTGACCAGTTCACGGCCCGGAATGTAAAAGATCTCGGAATCTCTGGAATAAAATTCACCTCGCGGTGCTTTCTCGGGTATACGTTGTGATTGCTTATGATTGTCTATGAATGTCTCTATGCTTAAGATTCCCCCAGAATAATGAAACATAGGAAAAAGACTGCTAATAGAGCAGTTTGACTTTTTCTAGTTCTAACACAAGGTTTGTTTTGTTTTGTAGGAAGTTCTTCTAGTTCAAGTAAATCGGATATTATCCTTCCAACTTAAACTCTTTCAATTTTTAATTTTTAGAATTTTTAGTTTTTATTTCTAGATTTTGTTCTTAGGACTTAGGATTAGTCTAGATTTTGGTTTGTGTGGTTTATGTCCCGTTGGGAATGTGACCACACCAATAGTCTCCAAACCAAATGTGGTTTAGTTGGACTACTCTCCGTTCATAGACGAGTTAGAAAATATGTAGAACATTATGAAAGTTCAGAAAATATGGACCAAACTCCATTAAGAAATCCTCCCCCCTACTCCAACTACAAACCCAAATCAAGAGGGAGTAGGAGAGAATGAGGTGCATGCGCAATGCTCCTCCAATGAGAACTTTATGTGACTACCTACAACTAGCCCGTACGACTACACCCTCTTTTGTGGTTTTACCAACCACCATGGGGAACATTGCTATTAAGCCAAGGGTAATTCAACTTTTGCCTAAGTTCCATGGTCTAGATTCTGAGAACCCATATCTACACTTAAAGAATTCGATGAAGTTGTTTCTACCTTGCAATACAATAATGTATAAGAAGATGTCATCAAACTTAGATTGTTTCCCTTCTCATTGAAAGAAAGAGCTAAAGGTTAGTTCCACTCTCTTAGACCACATTCGATTGGAACATGGACTGAGACGACCCGGGAATTCTTGAAAAAGTTCTTCCCGGCTCATAAAACTAACACCCTTTAAAGATTGATAATGAATTTATGGGAAAAGAGGGTGAATCGTTCTTTCAAAGTTGGGAAAGGTTTAAAGAACTCTTACTCACTTGTCCACATCATGGATACAAAATTTGGTGAATTATAAACTTCTTTTATAATGGATTAAATTCCAACATGCGCCAATTTGTAGAGATGATGTGCAATGGCGAGTTCATGAGCAAAAATTCGGATGAGGCATAGAGTTACTTAGACATGTTGGCCGAGAATACCCATCATGGGATACCTCGGACAAATCTAGTAACCTCAAGCCTGTTCAACAAAAAGAGAAAGGAGGGATTTACATCCTTAAGGAAGAAGATGATGTAAATGCAAAGATAGCCAACCTCACAAGAAAATATGAGGCCATGAAACTTAGCAAGAGTGGAGTTTCAAAGCCCATTGAAGCTAATGAGAATGTATGTGGAATTGTGCCACTAATGTGCACTTTATGCAAGATTGTCATACAATTCCTGCGTTTCAAGAGGTGTTACAAGATCAAGCAAATGCCATATACGGATATCAAAGGCCTTTCAATGGATCGGTAGGTAACACGTACAACTCTACATGGAAGAATGCTCCCACGGGCAATCCTACCAACTCTCAAGGAGGGCCACCAATGCAAAATATGACCCCACCTCAATTCCCAATGAAGGACACTTTAAGAGCATTTATGCAAGGGCAAACGCAAATCAATTAATCAAATCAGTAATTGTTCCAAGAGCTAAAAACGTCTGTTGATTAGATTAAGGGACGCTTGAATGCTAAGGAAGGGACCTTTCCGGCCCAACCTCAGCCTAATCCTAAACAAGCACATGAAATAAGCATTCCTAATCTTCCCAACTGTTAGTGCACTTTTCTGTGGCATACTAGTGCACCTTGTTTGTCAATCACTTAGGTCAGTGGGTCTAGTGTCGATTGAGCTTAATGAAGACGAAGACCGAAGACTCAAGACGGACCAGATGCATCAAGGAAGAAGAAACAGGTAAAAGTGATGCCTTGGTGTGCCTTGCCTTGACCAAAACCTAACCCATAACCTCTTAGATGACTTGGACCAACTAGGTATATCTTTAGTCATCATTATTAGTCTTAGAACTCCATGAAAAACATAATAACTTAGACTAATTAAAGAGGTGGAAGCTGCTGTAATTAAAACAGCTCAAACAGCAGTTTCCGATTGATCTCCGATCAATCAAACATTGGCTCCGATAGGACTCCGATCCATCGGACAGAAGCTCCGATCAATCGAAAATTTTTCCAGTAACTTTGAAAATCCACTTGACATATTTCCGATTAATCGAACAGTCTTCTGATCCATCGGAAGGGGTCAGTCCGATCAATCGGACCATGCTCCGATCAATCAGAATATCCTCCAGAGAATTCTCTGGACTGAATTCTGATCAATCGGACATGTCTCCGATCAATCGGACTGGTCTCCGATCAATCAAACCTTCTTCCGATTAATCGGAGATGCGCGAATCTGCTCATTTTTTTACCGTTGGAGCTCGAACTCTATAAATATTGAGCTCAGTTCTTGGGCATTAGAGAGGGTTTTAAGAGCCTATTTGCCATACCTTTTGTACATCATATGGGGCCTCAAAGAGGAGGAGATTCAAGTCATATCCCTTATGTTTAAATCACAAGCGAGGGCATTCAAATGCAAACATAGAGATGACTTGATTCCTCTCTTAATTCTAAAGGTGAGACACTATACCACATAGTTATATCTCTTGTTCAATACCTCTAGAAGACCCTCTAGGTGGATCTCCTAGTTAGAACAAGCTACATATCTCATGTAGGAGATTCAGCCATCCTCCTATCACCTTGGGCATCTCAAAGGCATCACATGCAAGGTGTTTGATCGAGTATAGCTGAGGCATTGGCGACGCAACAGCGACACGATCGAGGGAGCAAGGGAAGCTGATTGAAGCAAGGGAGAGCGGAGATCAAGCAACCCGAACCGGAGTTAAACAAGGGGCTCAATCCGACAAGTAAGGTTGTCTTGTTAAGAGTCTATCCACTCAATTCCCTGTGGGGATTGAGTGTAGAGTTTGTTTGACAAAATCGATCTAGGGTCGTTAGCCGATCCTTGGCCTGTTAGTCGACCTAAATTCAGGGACGTCAGCCATTCCTTGGCTCGTTAGTCGGCCTAAACAAAGTCTCCAAGGGGGAGCCACCAATACGGGTGCAAACATGTAGGTTGGGAGGAACCTGTAAACTCCTCGATTTGGTGGATCCGATTTAAAACACATTGGTTGGGAGGAACCAGATTTAAACTCCTCAGTGAATGCCGGTGTGCTCAAAGGGGTTGAGTACTTGAACCGGGAGTGGAGTAGACAAGTAGTCGAACCACTATACATCCTTGTGTTTGTGATTGTTCTTGAGCACATTTCTCTTTATACATTGTGTTTAACTTGTTAATTATGAATGCTTAGTTAGGAATGTATGCTAGGCACTTGATAGGCACATACACACACATGATGTACTTTCACTCCTCATGTAGACTTGAGCTTTTGTTGATCCATCCTCTATAGTCTACATGTGTTGAATAGACTAGGTTGTTATAGCATATATCATTTTCTAGTCTTTTGTTGGACCCACTTAGGCTTGGAAGCCGAAGTGTTAACTGCTTACGTAGTTTAATTTGCTAAATTTGTTAAGTAGGCAAAAAGTTTTAAAAGGTCCTTATCACCCCCTCCTATTGGTTTAGCCATAATTCTAGTTGCTCTTTAAGCTATCGCACGTGTATGCATAGGGTGTCGTGTTAGACTACCCGACGCACTTTCACCAACCAACATGTGGAGCAAGCAAAATTCATCACCATTCTTAGAAGTGGTAAACAAGTGGATAAATCTATTCCAGTGAAAGCCGACAAGCCTAATGATCCGGTGATTTCTGAGAATGAGGATGGACCTAGCTTAACCCTACAAGAAACGGAACGCGTTCGTAAGCCGATAACATCATTCCCTTCAAGATTGTTTGCTCCAATATCTCATAAAAGTCAAGATAAACATTCCATTGCTCGATGCCATAAAACAAATTCCTTCTTATGCCAAGTTTCTAAAGGACTTATGAACAACCAAACGCAAATGCTGTTAATGCAAGATTTGTCAATTACCATGTTTAGTGTGTCGTCAGTTTGTAAAACCATTTGTTGCTAAAGATTGAAGTCCTTGGACATCTCCGACAGAAGCTACTTAAGAAGATCGCATATTCAGACTGGCCTCAATCCTTTTTCCCTACACCATTTATCCCAAAACCCTTCTATAGATGGCATCACCCCACTTAGATACATCCTTCTAGCTCTCTCTATAGTCCCCCTTCCGTATTGATCAGCTATGGAATCGGTTGTCCTAGCAGTTGTTGAAAAAATAAGATAAATTCCCTAACTGCTGTTTCCGATGGGATCCCGATCTATCGGAATTATTTTCGATTGATGTCCGATCGATCGGAGCATATGCCCGATCAATTGGACAATAGTCTAACAAAACTTCAAATCTCTCTGAACATTATTCCGATCAATCGGAGATAAGTCCGATCAATCAGACTAAGTACCTTCGATCAATTGGAAGATTATCCGATCCATCAGAAAAACTTCCAGCAATATTTCAAAATACATCTGGACATATTTTCGATCAATCGGAACCTCTCTCCGATCAATTGGAGATGGTCTTCCGATCAATCAAAACCATGTCCGATCAATCGGAGAATCAATTTCAGCAAAATAGAAAATGTGCTGATTCTTATGTCCGATCAATCGGAGCTCCTTCCAATCCTATTAAGATGACCGTTTTCTATCCATTGAGAACCACTCATATAGCCATCTTGCTTGGATCTTAGAAGCATCACCTCAAGCATCATCTAGGGTTTGTTTGGGCTTCTTCCTTGTGAATCTTATCTCTCATTTCCTTAGATTTGTTGAGTTCATACTTCAATCCATGTTGATTTGACAATATTAAAGAGCATTCAAAGTTTGGATTGAATCATGAACTCAACCCTTCTTTAATGGCCTCTTGACCAACTCCAAATAGTCATATTCTTGTCATCAATGCCATTAATGGTGGTTTAGGTAGAACACATCCTTCATATAAAAGCCATATCCCAAAATAGGTTTTCCAAACCCTAATCCCTCGCCTTGGAAGCTATAAGCCATCAATCAATACAAGTTTGCTGATCGAGGGAGCTAAAGAAGAGATCATTCGTCCAAGACAAAGCTTCTTCAATCAACGACGCTGTATCGGGGCTCATCTCTTGTAAGTGGTTAAGCTTATAGAGTCCACTGTTTGATTTTCCCCTTGTTGAGATTGGGATCTAGAGATTGTGACCCAATCTCGGTGTTGTCCTTGAGTAGGACATGTGTGTCCTTGTGTAGGACTTGAAAGTCCTTACGTAGGCCTCCGACATGGGAGAATACGTGTGTGGTCCTTGAGTAGGATAAGTCCTTGTATAGGCTGTAAAGGTTGAGAGGTGAACCTCATTTAAAACCTCCGACAGTGAATGCCAGTGTGCTCAAAGGAGTTGAGCACTTGAACCAGGAGTGGAGTAGACTCATCATCGAACCACTATACATCTTGCGTAATGTTGTGAATGCATTTTGTCCATTATTATGTCTTGTCTATTAATGCTTATCTGAATGCCTATCTATTGATTGACAAAATGCTCATATGCCATATTTGAGTGATTAGTACTATCATGCCTATCAACTATTTGATCAATTGTCTTCACTTGCTAGTTCGTAATTGTTAATTAAAGTGTGAATGCAATTCTAGTTTTTAAAACAGCAAGAATATTTAAAAAGTCCCATTCACCCCCCCCCCCCCCCCCCCCCCCCCCCCCCCCCCCCCCCCCCCCCCTCTAGATCTTTAGGCATATTTCCAAGTATCTTTAGTCGCGGTAAAACCGCAATTTCAATTGGTATCAGAGCAGGTTACTCCGCTCAGGTTTAAAAACCGGAGTAAGATCCTAAGAGAACTTGAAAATATGTCTAGAGAGGACCCCACATTTATCACTAAGCCTCCCTTCTTTGATGGGTCAAACTATCCATATTGGAAAGCCCGGAAAGCCCGAATGCGCATCTTTTTTAAATCCATCGATTCTGATGTAAGGAGCATGGTTGAGATTGGATATAAATCCCCAATGGATATTATAAGGAAGGAAGGTGAACCGGATGTCCTCCGACCAAGAGAGAAGGCTATGTGGACAGATTATTGTAAAGCTCGACGTGTCCAAAATGCTAAAGGCCTGAATGCTATCTTTTGTTCAGTTTCTAGAGATGAATTTGGTCGCATTCAAAATTGTACTACCAGTAAGCAAGCATGGGATATTCTTGAAGTTACACATGAAGGAACAAGCGTTGTTAAACGCTCAAAACTTCAGCACCTCACTACTCAATTCGAAAACATAAGAATGGAGGAGCATGAAACATTTATGGACTTCTTTACTAGACTGAACAAAATCACAAATGACATGTGGGGTTTAGGGGAACCTGTTCTGAAAAATAGACTGTATAGGAAATTTCTGAGATCCCTACCATAATGGTTCTCTACCAAAGTTATTACTTTAGAAGAATGTCGGGACCTAGATACCATGAAAGTTGAAGAATTACTAGGGTCCCTTCAAACCCATAAGTTACATTTCAGAACTCCCTCCAAATCTAAAAGTACAGCCCTGAAATCTTCTCACAAGAAACGAGATTCTGAACATGAAAGTGAAGAAGATCTAGATATAGAAGAAATGACACTTATGGCCAAGAAATTTCAAAATTTCTTCAAAACTAGAGGAAATACTTCTACAAGGAAACCCTACCAGAAGGGTAAACCTTTTGACTTTAAGAACAATAAAGGCAAATTTTTTAAGAAGTCAAAAGATCCTCAATGTTACAATTATAGAGGATATGGTCACATTGCCTCTAAGTACACCAATAAAAAGGTCAAGAAGAAGGCTATGGCGGCCACATGGGATGATACTGAAGAATCAAAATCAAAATCAAATACATCCCAAAGTGATGAGGAACATGGCTCAATCAAAATTTTAATGGCCTCCATCACTAAAAGTGTGCCTTAAACTAAGCCCATTGCAAAGATTACTAGAGACATTGATGATCATGAATCCTCTAACACAGAAAATGATTATTTAAGTGACGATGAAGATGAGGATGAAGACCTTCAGGAGGTATACAACCAACTATATATTGAAAACATGATTACTATTAAAAAGTTGGGCTAAATGAAGGCTGAGAATGATATGTTGACAGAGAGTCTTGATGGATTGAAAATTGAGAATCAAAAGATGAGACAAGACCTAGAAGAACTGAAAAAGAAGAATGATGAGCTTGAGCAAGAAAAGAAAAAATATATGAGTGGTAAAATTCTAGATAAGCATGCTAGTCTCGAGAAAGAACTTAAAGAGGCAAACATAGAGATTGGTCATCTTAAATGTCAAGTTGTTGACTCCAGAAGACGTTTTGCCCAAGGAGAAGAAAGCCTTGAAAAACTCTTGGGTATTGCAAGATCACCTGTGGACAAAAGAGGTTTGGGCTATGATAGTCATATTTCAAAAAAAAACTTTGTCCAACCAATGGTAAGAAAAGATCATAGTGCATCAGGGAGTAAAACCAAAGCATCCCCTGTTTGCCATGCTTGTGGTGACATTGGCCACCTAAAATTTGAATGTATGGTTTTTAAAAATTCGGTCAGAAACTTGAAAGGAAAATTTATACCGATTGAAAAAAATGTGCAATCTAGTTGGAATCCTCCTATGCATACTTCACAAAAAAGAGGAAACATGAGAATAAATTATCCTACACTACCAAGGAAGGATAAGAGGATGGATGAATTATTAGAACAAGTTAAAATGCTAAATTTGAAAACTGCTATTCTCCTACATGAGAAAGAAAAATCTACTTCTCCCAAGAAATTTAGAGAATCATACTATAAGAATACCACTCATAAAAGACAACAACTCAATCGGAGGTTAAGAACAAATGCTTGGTCATTTATACTGCCTTAAAAACTGGGAATAACCCTAGATGGTACTTGGATAGTGGTTGCTCTAGACACATGACAGGTGATAGATCTCAATTTTATGCATATGACGAATTCGATTGTGGGTCTGTCACGTTTGGTGATGGATGCATTGCTAAAATCATTGGTAAAAGAACTATCATAGGGCCAGGATTGCCCAAAATAGAAGACGTACTTTATGTTGATGGACTTAAACATTATCTTTTGAGTATCTCATAAATTTGTGATGGTGAGCACTCAGTAAGTTTCTCGAAAGATATGTGTAAGATACTGAACTCCACGGGAAAACTTGTTATGAAAGGTCTACACACAGGAGACAACTGTTATGTTATTGAAAGCAATAACAACCTGAGCTCTCCCACCATATGTCACATGGCCATTAAGGATGAAACAGAATTGTGGCACCAACGACTTGGTCATGTTCATTATAGAAATCTATCTAAACTGAGGCAGAAAAATTTGGTGAGAGGACTACTTAAGATAGGTAAAAGACCTAAAGTTGTGTGCATCGCTTGCCAAAAAGGTAAACAAATCAAGGTTGCACACAAGAGAACCTCTACCTGAAAGTAAGTCGGTAGTCTAACACAACACCTTCGTATGTGCGGAAGCTTAAAGAGCAACTAGAATTATGGCTAAGCCCTATAGGAGAGGGTGATTAGGACCTTTTTAAATTCTTTTCGCCTACTTACACAATTTAACAAGTTAAACTAAGTAAGCAAGAACACTTCGGCTTCCAAGCCTAAGTGGGTCCAATAAGAAGACTAACATAAGGTTTAAGCAATAAACAACCTAGTCTAAGCATGCATAGATAATCAATTGATTTAACTAATCAAGCTCCTAATCTATGCAACCTATGTAGACTTATGAGAGTGGATCAATGAGTTCAAGTCTACACAACTAGTGAAAGTTGGATGTGCCTATCTAGTGCCTAGCATACATTTCTATCAAGCATTCATAATTAAACAATTAAACGTCCAATGCTAAGATATCAATGTGCTCAATTCAATCACAACCATAAGCATGTATAGTGGTTTGACTTTGGGTCTACTCCACTCCCGGTTCAAGTAATCAACTCCTTTGAGCACACCGGCATTCACTATCGAAGGTTTTAAATGAGGTTCACCTCTTAACATTTACACGGAGGTTTTATCGGTTCACCTCTAAACCATAACCGGAGTTTTGGACAAAGGGCTAACTCTCAACCCAAGCGGAGTTTTGGATATAGGGTAACTCTCAACCCGACGCACGTTCACTCCCGTGTTGGAGGCTCCCCCTTAGAGACTTTGTTTAGGCCCGGCAAACGGGCCAAGGAGTGCCAAACAACCCCTAGTCTTTAGGCCGACAAATAGGCCAAGCAACGGTCAACGTCCCTAGTTCGAGTTTGACAAACAAACTCTACACTCAACTGCCACAGGGAATTGAGTGGATAGACTCTCAATAAAGATAACCTTACTTGTCGAATGAGCCCCTTGTTCAGCACCGTTCGGGTTGCTTGATCTCCGCTCTCCCGTGCTTTAATCAGCTTCCCTTGCTCCCTCGATCGTGTTGTCGTTGCGTCACCAATGCCTCAGCTACACTCGATCAATCACCTTGCTTGTGATGCCTTTGAGATGCCCAAGGTGATAGGAGGATGGTTAAATCTCCTACATGGGATATGTGTTAGTACACCTTTTGTTGTCAATTGGCGTGTTGGTTGGTCGCGTCTTGTCATATGAGCCCCGGTCGAAGTATTGAAGAATCAAGTCTTGAAGATTACGCTTCGTCCATTGCTCAAGCTCATGCTGAAACAAGATCCCAGGTAAGTTGCATATAGATTGACCATAGGAAACCCAAAACATCAAAGAATGGCGTAAAAGACTCACATTTCCTATCCCCATTCTTCTCGACCCTTGCACAAGTTGATCAGGCTTGTGATCCCTGGATTGGTGCTAAATGTAAATGAAGATATGTCCATAGATTGGACCCTTGCACCTCATCACTTATAGTGATCTGTTGCTGTGTTGAGAATCTTGGTCCTGCAAGATCACTATGACAAAACCATATAGACAGTGACCAGGCATCTCTAACACTTCATCAACCTTGCTGAGAGCCTTGCTGTGGATTCGTTGCTGGGACAGCCGACCAGTCCTGTCCGGTCGGCCAGGCACTTTAAAAATTCAGAATCTTTGCTGGAAGGCATTCTAAAATGGACTGCCGACCGGTCTTGACCGGTCGGCCAGCATACCCTTCTTTCCAGCAGCTTTGCTACGTGCTTCAAGTGGATAGCCGACCGGTCAAGACCGGTCGGCCCTTACAAAGTCTATACCTCCAGCAAGCACTGCCGACCGGTCAAGACCGGTCGGCCAGATTTCTCAAAGCATTCCAGCAAGGGGGTCCGACCGGTCATGACCGGTCGGCCTCCATACTTCACAGCTTTCCAGCAAGGGGGTCCGACCGGTCATGACCGGTCGGCCTCCATACTTCACAGCTTTCCAGCAAGGGGGTCCGACCGGTCATGACCGGTCGGCCTCCATAAAACACATTTCTCAGCAAGGGGGTCCGACCGGTCATGACCGGTCGGCCTGTCCCATATATCCCCTTTGGTTTTTGAACGCTGACCGGTTCGTCCGGCCGGTCGAGTCCTATCTCTGACAGGTCCGTCGTGACCGTTTTAGATCCGTTGGGGCTATCATTTGGGGCTCTATAAAGCCAGGTTTTGAGGTCTTTCTTGGTATGCATTCAACACCCATTCAGAGCTGAGAGTGAGAGAGCATTTACTTCCATCCTTCCTCCCTCTTAACTCCCTTGAGTTCATCATTCAAACTTGGCCATTAATGGCTTGTCTTTGAGTATTCTAAGCTCAGTTTGAAGTATGAACTCAAGACTTTCATTCATGGCTGACCTACCTTCCGAAAATCATTATTAGGTCACTTAAAGCCATTGAATGAGTGTAGATTGGTAGTTCCCTCATTACCATTGCATTGAATAGGCAAGAGGAACTAGACCAACTCTCTCCCAACTACCCGGCATCAACATATCCTCATCATTTGCATTGGTAGCTGATCTTGGGAGCTCAAAAGAGGAGCTGAAGCACGTGGAGCTGAAGCTACTCATCAAAGGCATCGAATCGGGGCTCAAACGTCTAGGTATGTCTAGTATTTGAGAGTCCATCTTTTAAATCTCTATTCCCTGGATTGGGAAACTCCGGCGGGAGGGTACGTGACCATCCTTGGATTAGGATTGGTGAGAGTTTGAGATCCAAACTCGTCAAGTCCCTGGATTGGGCCATCGGCGGATGGTATACGCGGTCCTAGATCAAAGGATGTCAAGGTTGATGGTTAACCTGATTTAAAACCAAGACTATAGTGAAATCCGGTGGTCTCATAGGTTGAGATCGTGAACCGGGAGTGGAGTAGGGAAACCGAACCACTATAAATCGCCTTGCATTTTGAGATTGAATGATTGCTATGTGTTGAATGGTTTAGTCAATCATGAATGCTAACTGTTTGATGAAATGCCTATGATAGTCCTAGCTTACAAACTGCTCATATAAATGTCTGAATGCTATTGTGATTGTCTTAGTTGATAAGATTGTCTTGATCAGTTATTAATTGTAATTGGTTTTAAAAAGTCCTATTCACCCCCCCCCCCCCCCCCCCCCTCTAGGACATTAGGCATATCTCCAAGTATCTCTATTAGCGGTAAAACCGCAATTTCAATATGAAGTTTGTTCTAACTAGGTGATTCACCTAGAGGGTCTTCTAGAGGTCTTGAACAAGAGATATGACTATGTGGTATAGTGTCTCACCTCTAGAATTGAGAGAGGAATCAAGTCATCTCTATGTTAGCATTTGAATGCCCTCACTTGTGATTAAACACAAGGGATATGACTTGAAACTCCTCCTCTTTGAGGCCCCATATGATCTACAACAGGTGTGGGTAATAGGCTCTCAAAAACCTCTCAAAATGCCCAAAAACCGAGCTCCATATTTAAAGAAAATGAGCTCCAACGGTCATAAAACCGGCAAAACGGCTAGTTGCCAACCTGTCCTGACCGGTCCTGACCGATTGGCCAATAGCCAGGAAGAGACAAGTGTACTAACTGCCTAGAGGGGGGTCTGTCCGACCGGTCGTGATCGGTCGGACCAGACCTGCTGACTGATCCCGGCCAGTCGGCCCAAGGGCCTGCACACATATGGCATTGCTATCTCTGGACTGGGCCTGTCCGACCAGTCTTGACCGGTCGGTCCAGTCCTGCCAACCGGCCGTGACCGGTCGGTCCACTCCAGCCGACCGGCCGTGACCGGTCGGACAGGCCTGGGTTTAGCCAGTTTGGTTTGCTGAACCTCATTTTCACAACCCAATCACATTGGCCAAGGTTTAGATGCTCTTTTGGGACACCTAGGGCCAATCTATGATGATTAAAGGTATTCCTAAGATGGTCAAGGTCATCAAAGAGGTTAAGGGTTAGGTTTTGCTTAAGGTTAAGGCACACCAAGGCATCACTTTTACCTGTTTCTTCTTCCTTGATGCAGCAGGGCCACTTGAGTCTTCGGTCTTCGTCTTCACTAAGCTCAATCGACACTAGATTCACTAACCTAAGTGATTGACAAACAAGGTGCACTAGTATGCCACAGAAAGTGCACTAACAATCTCCCCCTTCGTCAATTACTTACAAAATCCTAACCTACCAAAACAAAATACATGTAGAAGATATTACATTGATAATGAATTAAATACAGGACTCTTGACATGCCTAACTAAGCAGCTCCCCTTCAATTTTCTCCCCCATAACCTGTCGATCTCTAAATCACAAAACATAGCAAACTAGTTTTGGTGGGACTTGATCTTTCTCCCCCTTTTGTTAGCAATTGACAAACTATTCTCTCCCCCTTAATGATATATCAATTAAGGTTAAGGTAAGAGTAGATAGTATATCGCAGTTATAACTATAAGCACATGCTAATAAGGAGAGTATAGGGTGCATGAACATAAAACCATAGAGCAAGCTAAGGAACATGATTAACAAGAAAATGTAACTATCTAAGCATAGTTAATCATGCATAATTGGTCAAAGATATACATTTACAATAAAAGCACAAAGGGCTTATAGCCCAATCAACCAACCTCCCCTATTGGTATATCAAGACCAATACTAAGCAAAGCTTAGCATACAATAAGCATGAAATTTAACATGATTAGCTAATGTAAGCAGTGAGATAGTCTAGCAGCAAATATACAAAATAAAAGCAAGGCTAAACATCCAAATTTGAGCTAATGAGGCTTGAATCCTTTGATTTGCCCATAAGCACAAAAATGAGGCTGAAATCCTTAGATTTTCCCATAGTTCCAAAGAGGCTAAATTCCTCAAGTTCATCAATTTGCTCAAAATGAGGCTCATTCCTCATATTTTATTTATTGAGCTCAATATGGTCTCCTAAGGTCACCTAACCTAGATCACAACCCCCTTGGGTATGATTTATAGGACCCAACATGTTTGTTAGGAGGGAATACATCTATTGTAAGACCCGTACCCTGAATTGCCCTCCGTACGTTTAGTTTCCGGTATCGGTACGTTTCGGATGGACAAGATTAGAGAGCCTTGATCGCGACCCTGATTTAGTACCGCAACGACCTAAGACTTGTACCCTTGCGACCGCGCGGGCGCCACGATTCCAACGCCGCGCGGCACGCCCCATTGCGATACCCGGTGTGTAAGATGCGTACGTTTGTGTAATTCGAGGTGGGTCGCGCAACGCGCATGTGGCGTGGGCCCCACTTGCACAAATCCCAACAAGATGTCCAATCAATCACTATCACCCTCACCCATACCCCTATCATTACCCTAACCTACACACACCATACCTATCCCATTCCTCTCTCACCAAAGTCAACTCTAACCCATTCCCTCATGTCCTCTCCCATCATCATCATAATCATCTCATGTACCCCCCCCCCCCCCCCTCTCTCCCATACAAGAGCCATACGTGGGGGGGTGACCTTCTCAATTCCAAGATTTGAGAGAGAGAGAGAGAGAGAAGAGAGAGAAGAGAAAGAAAAGAGAGAAGTAGAGAGATTTAGAGGGAGATCAAGAGAGAGAAAGAGAGAGTTAGAGAGATTGAAGGAGGAGATATAGCTTGGAGGACCCCGATCATCATCCGGACCGTCCGATCGCAATCCAACCGTCCAACCATCATTGTAAGTGCACACCTTTCCCCCTTTTTCTCGTTTACTTTTCATTTTATTTCCTTGGGCCCACCTTGTGATGGGCAATGAGATGGATGGGCTGGATCGTCCATGAATGGGTCCCACCTTTTGATGGTGTGGATCCCACTTGGGGACCCACTTTATGTCATAATTAGTGTGGCCAACGGCCCACCATGATGTATGTAGTTCACCCACGCTGTCCACCCTGTGGACCCACCATGCGATGGTCCAGCTGATGGATGGAGTGGATTTGCACGTGTGGACCCCACTAGTAAAAAAAAAATACATGAAGGGGGCCACTGGACAGTCAGCGTCCAGAGGACGCTGCTGCCCAACAGCGCCCGGGCTGAAAGCCCCTTGGGCATGACCGTGGGTCCCCACTTGTGAGACCCAGGTTTATGCACGTAGTTGATCCATGCCGTCCATCCGTTTCTCCAGCCCATTTTAGGGCTGGACGCCAAAAATGAAGTAAATCCAGATCTCACGTGGACCACACCATAGAAAACAGTGAAGGCAAGGATGCCCACTGTCGAAACTTTCGTGGCACACCGTGGTCTTTGTAGACAGAATCACCTGCCCAATATTGGGCTTATTAGGTCCCCAACGAGCTGGGAAACCTGATGGATGGGTTGGATCTTCCTTAAGTGGGCCCCACTTGAAATAAGCTAAGAAAAAAAAGGAAAAAGAAAAAAAAATAACGACCAGCGCTGGACGTTCACAGCGTCTGGGACGCTGGAACCGTCCAACGTCAGGACGGCTGGAATGGGGTCCCTACTCGTGGGACCCACCTTGATGTTTTTGTTGTATCCGCACCATCTATCTGTTTTCCCATATCATTTTAGGGCTAAGGCCCAAATATGAAGCAGATTCAATTCTTAAGTGGGCCGCACCGCATGAAACTGTGGGGGTGAATGATGTCCACTGTCGAAACTTCCTCGGCCCACCTCGATGTTTTTAGGCCTAGTAATATACCCAATATTGGGCTCATTGGGCCCACCATGAGATGGCCCAGCTGATGAACGGAGTGGATCACCCTTATGTGGGCCCCACTCGACGAAAACCATGGAAAACAAAAAAAAAAAGAAAGAAAGAAAGAAAGGAAAGATGAAGGGGCAGAGGCGTGAGGCGTCTCTGACGCTGGAGTGCTAGCGTCCGTGGACGCTGACTCGTGAGGCCAGCTGGTGGCCCACTCGTGGGTCCCACCATGATGTATGTGCTATATCCTCACCGTCCATCCAATTGGGGAGATCATTTTAGGGCATGACCTCAAGAATGAGACAGATCCAAATCTCCAGTGGACCCCACTTGAGAGGAAACAGTTGGGACAGTGACCCTACCGTTGGAACATTCCTACGGCCCACCATGATGTTTATTTGAGATCCAACCTGTTCATAAGATCACATGGATATGGATGAGGGAAAAAAATAAAAATATTAGTTTGATTCAAAACTCTTGGGGCCATTTGGGTGCTACACTCTGTGAGTCCCACCACTATGTTTCTGTTTTATGTATGCCGCCCATCTGTTTTTCCATATTATTTTGGGGCCGGGGGCCCTCATAATGAGGTAAATCCAAACCTCAGGTAGACCACATTGTAGGAAACAGTGGTCATTGATGCCCACCTTTGAAACCTTCCTTGGGTCCATTGTAATGTTTAATTTTCCATCCAACCAAAGGCCATGGGGCCCATCTTGGGCTCCCACCTTGATACACCTTGATAGATGTGTTGTATACATTGTTGTACACCTTGGCCGGGGCATGAGGCCCAGTTTTGGGTAGGCCACATGTAGGAAATAAGGGTGATTGAATGCCTACCATTAGAACCTTCACAGGACCCATCTGTTATGTTTATTTGCCATTCTCCTTGTTCTTAAATCACTCAACCATGGGTGGGGTTCCACACGTGTGGTGTGCGGGCCCCACCATAGTGCTTAATTGCCATCTCACTTGATTAGTGGTAAAGCACAAATATCGGGTTGATCCCAAACTGTTGTGGCCCATTGATGTACGTGGCTTCCCCACTCCTTTGTACGGTTATACCCAACCCGGGTCCACCTTGTTATGCATGTGTTCTATCCACGTCAGCCATTGGCCTCTATGGTGCGATATGTATGTTGGCCATCTATTAGGACCGCCTTAATTTTTGTGCTTGATCCAAACCATCCAACTGAATGGACCCTAGCATGTTATGTACAGGATGGCTTTGGGACCACCTTAGTGTGTGTGTTCGAATGACCCCATTGTCCACCCCGTGGATCCACCTTGATGATTAGTTGTGTAAACCCTTATTGAAAGGTCATCCTTAGAGTTTGCTTGATCCAAGTCATAGGGCTACCTTCTTAAACTCACCCTATTGAACCGTCTTGTCAATTCACCTTGTTAACTCACCATGTTGACTCGCCTTGTCAACCTGCCTTATTGACTCACCATGTTGATTGATCTTGGTAACTCAGCTTGTATACTCATATGACCCACCCCTTCTACCCTTATACCCAACTATTAAAGACCACCATATCATGTATATCCCATCCACATCGTCCGTTTACCTTTAGGACGAGTGTGGGGCTAATCCTCGACGTTAGTACGTCATCTAGGCCATCCATTATATGAAGCCTATCTTGCAGTATGAGGTTAGACCTGTCGTCTCTTTTTGGACCTCATCGTATTGATCATCTATCTCAGATTTCCCTACCATTTATGATTCTCTGTCATGACCTGTCTATCTTGTAACTCGTTCTATGATGTTTCTTTTACGGACCATTATTGTGTTTATCTCCACTGTATAAAAGAATTTTGGGTATTCCACTCTTGCCACTCAAGTAGGTTCTACCTTTGATGTGTCGGTAGTGTTTTCAATCATTTCCTTTCCATTTGGGTTATCTGAATATTGAAGGTTAATCCACACCGTTCAGTTGTTGGACCATCTGTGTTGTTGTATACCATCCATTTAGAGTCTTATCTCTTTATGTTTGCTTGTATTATAAATGAATTATCTTTTTATGCTATTTTTAGTATGTCTGTTGCCACACGTAGTGTTATTTGGAATACTCTTATGCGAGCTATATAGTATATTATGCTTTGACGACCACCATGCATGTGTAATGAGTATGCATCCCGAATCACCATTGTTAGTTGGGGACCACTAGGGCATAAACGCATTCATAAAGCATTCGAGATGTAGTCGCGCAATTGTAATTCATGTGCTCTCTATCGCAAACCTCTCCAATAGGTATGGGACTATTCGAGGACAAGAATCTATCATTCTGACCTACACTGTATGGTAGGAATAGCTTAGCATACCTTGTAGCCCTTGGTGCAAGATTCCCTGGCTAGCGACATCCCGCACTATGACTCGATCATTCATATGTGTCCCCTCATCTTAATCATATCTTAAATAGGTTGGACTAGATTGATTTATTGCCATCGTGGTAAATGGGCTACTTGTTGGCACTCATACTGTATACTTGACTCATGCATCATGAATGCTTGGCTCATCTGATTGTCTTGTATCAACCGGCCATATCGGTCGTGATTGTCGTGCAGTTCATTACCAACTGACGGTGACATTGTGTTTGAGACCTTATAGTTTTATGGTGCTCTTTGAAGACTTGCACGGGCATGTCGTCCCACGTTTGTATGCATGGTTGCATTTCGCACCGTCTGCTTGTGCCGCATATAGCATGGTTACTACGTTGCAACCACAGCTCCATCGTGGTTTGCAGGAACACCGGAAATATGTGATCTTTAAACAGGATGCCATAGATGTCCCTGGGTGAAAGTCCCTGAACCCGTTGGTACCAAGGTGGGTGCTCCATTCAAGGACTGGGTGGTTTAATCATACACCAGTATGTCGAATACCAAACGGCGGTGTTTTCCACTGCACGTGGTCAGTTTGGAAGGAGGTCTGACCTAACCTGCCGGAAGAGTGTTGGCAAAGGGGGTTGAGTTTGACCAGCTGTGAGTAGGTCCGCTATTGCACCAGATAGGCTTTGGCATTCTACTGGTGAGTAGTGAGGTCTGTGAGACCCCGGTGATGTTCTATTTCAGAGATGGTATTGGTATCACTGTGTGGTGTTGGACGGTCCTGATGTGCGCGGGTGTGATGTGGGCGGGGCTGTAAGCCTGGGCGAGCTACCACACTGGGCGAGCTACCAGTTCCGAGTCCTGCATTGCTTATGTGATCGCGTTTTGTCTATTTGTATCTGGACCACTGTACTGAGAGGTGGTGATTTACATACATGCATTGGATCATTGTATATGACATTAGGCCCTGTAGGCCATTGCATAGTTTGAGTATATAGCCTTGGTAGGCTGGTTATCTGTATTGCATGCTTGCATAGCCGTTGTAGGCTGGTTATTCATATCATATGATCGTGTAGCCTAATTGGGCGAAGTCTTGGTTTAAAGTTCTCATCATGCTTACTGCTTACTCTGATATTTATCATGCTTGTCATACGCATTGTGCACGCACACACGCACTCACAAAGCTTCGTTCGAAGCTTATGCGCGTTTGTTACGCCGCAGGTTATAACATAATGTATCAGCAACGTTGAGTTGGAGTTGGGAGTGCAGTAGCAGGAGGTGCTGGATTGTGCACAGTTTTTATATTTGCGCATTGTGTATTTACTTTCCAGTACTGTATATGAACGAAATGATTTAATGGAAATATTGTGTTTGTCTTTGATGGTACCCATATGGTGATGCTCATGTTTAAAAAAAAAAAAAATTCAGACCCTAAAATCCTCCTTGTGGTATCCCAGGATCGGAACCTGGCGTGTGGGGTTAGGATCCGAGATCGGGGTACTACGGAGGCTGCCACCTCTGAATTCGGGTTATAGCGAATAGACGTCGAGAACCGAATTTGGGGCGTGACATCTATCCTAGATTTTTCTCCCTTAGGTTCATTCCTAGCTGAAGAGCAATGTTCGGTAGGGGATATGACAGTAGTTCTTACCTTAGTTATTGTTGACCTCAACTAATCAATTTACTTATAGTTCAACATGATGCAACATAGATTCCCCTCTTGGGTAGACATGATGCTAGTGCTCCGGTACCAGATCTTACTCTAGACGGTTAAGTCCTTGAAGAGCAACCTACTTTGATACCAATTGAAAGTATGTCGGTAGTCTAACACGACACCTTCGTATGTGCAGAAGCTTAAAGAGCAACTAGAATTATGGCTAAGCCCTATAGGAGGGGGTGATTAGGACCTTTTGAAATTCGTTTCACCTACTTATACAATTTAACAAGTTAAACTAAGTAAGCAAGAACACTTCGGCTTCCAAGCCTAAGTGGGTCCAATCACAAGACTAGCATAAGGTTAAAGCAATAAACAACCTAGTCTAAGCATGCGTAGATAATCAATTGATTTAACTAATCAAGCTCCTAATCTATGTAACCTATGTAGACTTATGAGAATGGATCAATGAGCTCAAGTCTACACAACTAGTGAAAGTACATCTTGTGTGTGGATGTGCCTATCTAGTGCCTAACATACATTTCTATCAAGCATTCATAATTAAACAATTAAACATCCAATGCTAAGATATCAATGCGCTCAATTCAATCACAACCACAAGCATGTATAGTGGTTTGACTTTGGGTCTACTCCACTCCTGGTTCAAGTACTCAACTCCTTTGAGCACACCGGCATTCACTATCGGAGGTTTTAAATGAGGTTCACCTCTCAACCTTTACACGGAGGTTTTACCGGTTCACCTCTCAACCATAACTAGAGTTTTAGACAAAGGGCTAACTCTCAACCCAAACGGAGTTTTGGACATAGGGTAACTCTCAACCCGACGCACGTTCACTCCTGTGTCGGAGGCTCCCCCTAGGAGACTTTGTTTAAGCCCGGCAAAAAGGCCAAGGAGTGCCAAACAACCCCTAGTCTTTAGGCCGACAAACAGGCCAAGGAACGGCCAACGTCCCTAGTTCGAGTTTGACAAACAAACTCTACACTCAACTGCCACAGGAAATTGAGTGGATGGACTCTCAATAAAGACAACCTTACTTGTCGGATGAGCCCCTTGTTCAGCGCCGGCTCAGGTTGCTTGATCTCTGCTCCCCCGTGCTTCAATCAGCTTTCCTTGCTCCCTCGATCATGTTATTGTTGCGTCTCTAATGCCTCAGCTACACTCGATCAATCACCTTGCTTGTGATTCCCTTGGGATGCCCAAGGTGATAGGAGGATGGTTGAAACTCCTACATGAGATATGAAGTTTGTTCTAACCAAGAGATTCACCTAGATTGTCCTCTAGAGGTCTTGAACAAGAGATATGACTATGTGGTATAGTGTCTCACCTCTAGAATTGAGAGAGGAATCAAGTCATCTCTATGTTAGCATTTGAATGCCCTCACTTGTGATTAAACAAAAGGGATATGACTTGAAACTCCTCCTCTTTAAGGCCCCATATGATCTACAACAGGTGTGGGTAACAGGCTCTCAAAAACCTCTCAAAATGCCCAAAAATCGAGCTCCATATTTAAAGAAAATGAGCTCCAACAGTCATAAAACGGGCAAAACGGCTAGTTGCAGACCTGTCCCGATCGGTCCCGACCGGTCGGCCAACAGCCAGGAAGAGATAGTGTACTAACTGTCTAGAGGGGGGTCTATCCGACCAGTCATGACCGGTCAGACCAGACCTGCCGACCGGTCCCGGCCGGTCGACCCAAGGGCCTGTACACATATGGCATTTCTGTCTCTGGACTGGGCCTGTTCGACCGGTCTTGACCAGTAGGTCCAGTCCAGCCGACCGGCAGTGACCGGTCGGACAGGCCTAGGTTCAGCCAGTTTGGTTTGCTGAACCTTATTTTCACAACCCAGTCACATTGGCCAAGGTTTAGATGGTCTTTTGGGAGACCTAGGGCCAATCTATGATGACTAAAGGTATTCCTAAGATGGTCAAGGTCATCAAAGGGGTTAAGGGTTAGGTTTTGGTTAAGGTTAAGGCATCACTTTTACATGTTTCTTCTTCCTGGATGCAGCAGGGCCACTTGAGTCTTCGGTCTTCGTCTTCACTAAGCTTAACCGACACTAGACTCACTAACCTAAGTGATTGACAAACAAGGTGCATTAGTATGCGACAAAAAAGTGCACTAAGACTATCCTGGTCACATTAAAACCGTTTAAACTGCTACACATGGACCTAGTTTGTCCTACCAAGGTTCTTAGCCAAGGAAGAAAACGATACTTCTTTGTAGTCGTTGATGATTACTCTAGATTCACATAGGTCACCTTCCTAAGAGAAAAATCTGACACCTTTGAAGAATTCCAAAAACTAGTGAAGCGACTTTACAATGAGAAAGGATACATGGTAGACAGAATCAGGAGTGATCACGGTAGTGAATTTGAAGATCATCGTTTGAAAGATTTGTGTGATAAGTTGGGTATTCGTCATGAGTTCTCAGCACCCAAAACACCTCAACAAAATGGGGTTGCTGAAAGGAAAAATCAAGTATTGTTGGATATGACCACAACTATGCTTAATAATAGAATCTTGTGAAAAATTTGTGGGCCGAAGTAGTAAACACTGCCTGTTATATTATAAATCGTGTTTATTTGAGGGCAGGTCTAAACAAAACTGCTTATGAAGTATGGTATGGAAAGACACCAAATGTGAAATATTTTAAAGTCTTTGGTAGCACATGTTATATTCTAGAGACTGTGAGAACTTGGAAAAGTTGGACTCCAAGAATGATGAAGGTATCATTTTAGGATACTCATTAAATAGCAGAGCCTTTTGTGTCTACAAAAATCAAACCTCAACTGTTCAAGAGTCTATCAATGTGACAGTAAATGATTAATTAGATGACTTAGTGTCTCTAGGTGATGAAGAAGAAGATGAGGGTATATGCGAGATAAGCAAATCTAATAAACAACTCTCATCTCCTAATACTACCACTACTCCTAGTTATGCTCAAGGTGCCAAGGATCACCCCCTCAATCAAATCATTGGGGATTCTAACACTGGTGTCAAAACCAGGAGGTAGTTAGAGGCTATCAACAGCCACTTGTGTTTCACTTCTAAAATTGAACCCAAAAATGCTGAAGAGGCTCTAAACGATGAATTCTGGATCCTTGCTATAAAAGAAGAGTTTCAGCAATTCATTAGAAATGAGGTTTGGTATCTGGTCAACAGGCCTAAAAGGAAAAATATTATTGGAACCAAATAGATTTTTAAAAATAAATCTGATGAATCTGGGAATGTAATACGAAATAAGGCTTGGCTAGTTGCTCAGGGGTATTCATAAATTAAAGGTATTGACTTTGACAAAACATTTGCCCTTGTAGCTAGACTCGAGTCTATTAGAATTCTTATGACTATTGCTTGTGCATTAAAATTCAAACTGTTTCAAATGGATGTCAAAAGTGCCTTCTTGAATGGTATTCTAGATGAGGAAGTGTATGTTGAACAACTAAAAGGATTTATTGATCCTAAATACCCTCACAAGGTATATCAATTGAAAAAGGCCCTTTATGGCCTCAAGCAAGCTCCCTGTGCTTGGTATGAACGTCTAACTCACTTTCTTATAGACCATGATTTTGTTAGGGGGAGTGTTGACAAAACTCTCTTTATAAAAGAATCCGTGAATTCCGTCTTAATTGCCCAGATTTATGTGGATGACATTGTTTTTTAATCCACATGTGAGAAAATGTCCATCTTCTTTGCTACATTAATGACATCAGAATTTAAAATGAGTATGGTAGGAGAACTTAACATGTTTTTAAGTTTACAAGTAAAACAACTTGCATTAAGAATATTCATTACCGAAGCAAAGTATGCTAGAGACCTTGTTAAGAGATTTGGCTTAAACTCTGGTCGATCACATACTACACCTATTAGCACCACTGTTAAACTATCGAAAGATCTAGCAGGGAAAAGTGTAGATCAACACCTTTAAAGAAGCATGATTGGTAGTCTTCTCTATCTCACTGCTAGCAGACCAGACATTGCATTTAGTGTAGGTGCATGTGCTCGGTTTCAGGCTAATCCTCTCACCTCACCGCTGTTAAGCTTATCATCCGTTTTGTATGATGCACCACTGAATACAGACTTTAGTACCCATTTGATTCATCCATAGATATTGCGGGTCTTCAGACGCTGATTAGGTAGGTAACATCGATGACCGTAAATCAACTAGTGGTGGATGTTTCTATGTTGGAAACTGTCTAGTTGCTTGGCATAGTAAGAAATAGAACTCCATCTCTTTGTCCACAACCGAAGTAGAGTATATTGCTGCCGGAAGCTGTTGTGCACAATTATTATGGATGAAACAAACCTTGACAGATTATGGGATTAACCAGGGCACAATGACATTATTTTGTGACAATACTAGTGCCATAAATATTTTGAAAAATCCTGTTCAGCACTCGCGCACTAAGCACATCGATATCAGGTATCATTTTGTTCGAGAACTACTCAAAGATCATATCATATCTCTTAAACATGTGCCCACAGAGAATCAACTAGTCGATATCCTAACAAAACCATTGGACTCAGTTTGTTTTGCAAACCTTCAGAAGTCCATTGGTGTAGGGAATGCTTAATCTAGCTCGCTGTCTTTGTGTGTATATAGGTACATCTGAGGAATTAGCCTCATATTTCGAATGAATGTTAATGATTTCCAGCATAAATGCTCCATTTTAACATAAAATATTCTAAATCATCATTTAAAACAAGTTGTCAAAATGAGCCTATTGAAATCCTGCTGGAAGGATTTCCGATTGATCAGAACATGCTCCGATCGATCGAAAATATCGGGCAAGGGTTTTTTAAATTCAGCCATCTCCTTCACTTTTCATATCTTTTGCTGTTTGCTTCAAATCCATCTGCTAGGGTTTTTCGCCTGAAGTCTGTCCGATGCAATGCAAGTCCAGTAGAGCTCTAATTTGCATACTGTGTGGTCTCCTAACACTCTTTGGTAAGGATCCCTGATTTATCCACCTTGATTTCTCCTCCCCACTGCTCTAATTGTTCATTGCTGTTGGGTTTAGCAGTCATTTTTCCTAGGATCCTTAATTTCCTACCGTTCTCTGTCTTTCTGTTGCTTCCATTGTCAGTCCATCCTTGAATATCATTCCGAAAGACCCTAAGGGTAAGTCCAAAGTGGATACCGGGCCATCCACCACCACTAGGTCGAAGAAGCTTCTGACTTCTCGACCTTCTCAGGCTTCTCCACCTCTTAACGCACCCACAGACACCCTTAGGAGTCCTGCTACATCAAATATCGTATCTACCCTCTCTTGCCTACAATCCCGAACAATCATCTATGAGCGGGAGGTGGTCGTGTCATGTGTTAGGCCATTTAGCATCCCAACATTACTTAAACGAATTGGCTCGGAAGGTGTGTTAAGGTTTGGGGGCGTGGCACACCCGGAGGTAGTATACGTATTTCTCTCCAAAATTATTAATCCGGTTGGAAATCCTCCGTCATGCGAAGTTATTGTTGGCGGACGTGTTGTGAAGGTCATGGCTCAAAAAATTGCTGATTTGATTGGTATTCCTATGTCCTCAGCTTCTCAGCCCAATGATAATCTCCTAGATCCCACTCTTTGAGCTGACTAGACTCGGTATCTATACCGGGGACCCAATCCTGAATGGGTCGATGGGAGTGCCCTACGAGCATCAGAAATGTCCAATCGCTTCCGAGTCCTTCACCAAATCTTTAGCACAAATGTCTATCCTTGTAGCACCAACAAGTCTGACCTGATAGTGCATATGGTCAACCAGCTCTATTATGTTGCCCATGGAACTCGTTTATGCCTACCCTCCATCATCCTGCATAACTCCCGAAACACAATTCCCCTTGGATGGATTATTATCCTATTGGCCCAAGACTGCATATTTACAAATGTTGTGGTTCATCCCATCCCACGTCGTAAATTCCAAGACCTCAACATTAAAAAGATACAGCTGCCAAAAGAGGTCGACGTTGAAGATCATGATTTCTCGCATACTCCCACACACGTGTCCTCTGGCACCCATGGCAAATCCTTGGCCCCAACGCTAACTCCCACTCGACGCTCTGTGAAGAGACATCTTCAATCTGAGGCCACTTCTGCACCACCACCTCCTCCCACCCACTCGGAGCAAATCATTGCACAACTTGATCGTGTGGAGCACACCTTAGCTCATCATGGAGAGAGGATGACTCGCCTTAAGAGCATGATGCAATCAGTCCACGACGCAGTTCAGCACCTCACCTTTGCTCTCTCTTGCCGGTGCGATGATGTCTCAGGCCCCACTCAATAGTATTATTTGTGTCTGGATAGGGTAGTATATTGTGTGCATAGTCGAGAGTATCTTTTTGGCGACTTTGCCACACAATCTAGGCACTTTCATCGGTTAAACTTTCTGTTATTGATCAAATTTTTTTGGATATTTTGATGATCACTTTGTTGAATTCTCCTTTATCATTTTGGATATCACTTATCTTGAGGATCAATGGATATGTTTCTATGCTTTTCTGTAGACTATTCTCTTTTTATGATTCCTAGCTGTTTATTTATATGCCTATATATACTTGTGCTTATTTGATTCTCCTTTATTGAGCTTCTTGCCCCATTTTGGTTTGTATATATAGTGATGTCGGTTGGTCATGATATACATAATAGTAGGGGAGGTTGGTTGCTTGGGCAACATGCCCACTATGCTTATTGATATATGCTTATATATCCTCTTATGACCATCTGTGTTTGGCTTTCTCCCTCGACGCTTCATGTCTATTCCTCCCTTTTACTACAGTTTGTGACATATTTTCTGTGCTGTATTTTTACTAACCTTTGTCAATGACTGACAAAAGGGGGAGAAGTTATCCCACCAAAAGGTCCTTGTTATCTTTTTGTTGATCTTTTGTGTGCAAGGATTTAGGGGGAGCTTGTGTGAAGCCTAGTCTGTACATTTTGTATGTATTGGATCATGTCTATGTATAATGCAATTTAACTTTTATGACATGTTCAATGTATTTTATTTGGGTTTTGGTCTTTAGGAAAAGTATTCGGTACGGACCAAGACTTATAAGGTTTTGGTTTTGTCCCGTAATTGACAAAGGGGGAGATTGTTAATTCAAGATTTGTCAATTACCAAATTTAGTGTGTCGTCGGTCTGTAAAACCACTTGCTAGTGAAGATTAAAGTTCTTGGACATCTCCGACAGAAGCTACTCAAGAAGATCGCATATTTAGACCGGCCTTAATCCTTTTTCCCTAAACCATTTATCCCAAAACCCTTCTATAGATGGCTCCACCCCACTTAGATACATCCTTCTAGCCCTCTCTATAGTTTAACACGACACCCACGTATGCGTGCGGAAGCGTAAAAGCAACTAGAATTATGGCTAAACCTATAGGAGGGGGTGATTAGGACCCTTTTTGAAATTCTTTTCGCCTACTAATATAATTCAACAAATCAAACTAAGTAAGCAAGAACACTTCGGCTTCCAAGCCTAAGTGGGTCCAATCACAAGACTAGCATATGATTAAGCAATAAACAACCTAGTCTAAAGCATGCATAGGTAAACAAAAGATTTAACTAATCAAGCTCCTAACCTATGCAACCTATGTAGACTTATGAGAATGGATCAATGAGCTCAAGTCTACACAACTAGTGAAAGTACATCTTGTGTGTGGATATGCCTAATTAGTGCCTGGCATACATTCCTATCAAGCATTCATAATTAAACAATTAAACTAACAATGCTAAAATATTAATGTGCTCAATTCAATCACAAACACAAGCATGTATAGTGGTTCGACTACTTGTCTACTCCACTCCCGGATCATGTACTCAATACCTTTGAGCACACACCGGCATTCACTATCGGAGGTTTTAAATGAGGTTCACCTCTCAACCTTTACACGGAGGTTTTACCGGTTCACCTCTCAACCATGACCGGAGTTTTGGACAAAGGGCTAACACTCAACCCAAACGGAGTTTTGGACATAGGCTAACCCTCAACCCGAATCATGTTCACTCCCGTGACGGAGGCTCCCCCTTGGAGACTTAGTTTAGGCCCGAAAAATCGGCCAAGGAACGGCTAACGTCCCTAGATCGAGTTTGACAAACAAACTCTAAAATGGACTCTCAAAAAGGACAACCTTACTTATCAGATGAGCCCCTTGTTTAGCGCCGGTTTGGGTTGCTTGATCTCCGCTCTCCCGTGCTTCAATCAGCTTCCCTTGCTCCCACGATCGTGTTGCCGTTGTGTCGTCAATGCCTCAGCCACACTTGATCAAACACGTTGCATATGATGCCTTTGAGATGCCCAAGGTGCTAGGAGGGTAGGTTTGAGAACTCTACAACTAATGGGAATGGGTTGCCTAGAGGTTCTCTCCTACAAAGATCTCATCATAGAATTTTGGATAGAGATTTGCCAATCAAGAATGTTCCAAACTCTAGAGATCAAGAGGGGATGAAGGTCATCTTCTTCATGAGCTTGGAATGCTCTAATCTTGTGTTAAAGTACAAGGAAGATGCCTTGCATAGGTTGGGAATAAGCCTCAAATGGTCTCCAACAATGGTGGCTTCACTCCTCTCGAAATCCCTCTGCTTGCCCTTCAAAACAAGCCAAGCCCATTTATAAAAGAATGCACAACGGTTTGAAAATGAGCAAATAACAGCTAGTGCCGACCGATCGCACGACCGGTCGGCCAGGGGCCACGACCGGTCGTCCATGGTCCATGACCTGTCAGCCATAGGCCAGAGCAAAGACAGACCTTGCTGTCTAAAGGATGGTGCTCTGCACGACCGGTCTTGACCGGTCGGCCAGGGGTCCACGACCAGTCGTCCAGGGTCCACGACCGGTCGGCCCTATGGCCTGCCACACCTGATGCTACTGTCCACTCTAGACTGTCTGTCCGACCGGTCTTGACCGGTCGGCCAGGGGTCCACGACTGGTCGTGACCGGTCGGACAGGCCTGGGTTCAGTCCACTGTTTTGCTGACCCATACATATTTCAACCCCTCACTTAGGCCAAGTTTTAGGTGATGTTTTGGGACACCTAGGGCCAATCTATGATGACTAAAGTTTCCCTAATATGGTCAAGGTCATCAAAGAGGTTAAGGGGTTGGGTTTTGGTCAAGGTTAAGGCATCAAGGCACCACTTTTACTTGATTCTTCTTCCTTGATGCAGTGGGGCCATCTGAGTCTTCGGTCTTCGTCTTCATTGGGCTCAACCGACACTAGACTCACTAACGTAAGTGATTGAAAAACAAGGTGCACTAGTATGCCACATAAAAGTGCACTAACACCCCTTCCATATTGATCATCTATGGAATCGGTTGTCCTAGCAGTTGTTGAAAAAATAAGATAAATTCCCTAATTGTTGTTTCCGATGGGATCCTGATCCATCGGAATTATTTCTGATTGATGTCCGATCGATCGGAGCATATGCCCGATCGATCGGACAATAGTCCAACAAAACTTTAAATCTCTCTGGACATTATTCCGATCAATTGGAGATAAGTCCGATCAATCAGACTAGGTACCTCCAATCAATCGGAAGATCATCCGATCCATTGGAAAAATGTCCAGCAATATTTCAAAATACATCTGGACATATTTCCTATCAATTGGACCCTCTCTCCGATCAATTGGAGATGGTCTTCCGATCAATTGGAACCATGTCCGATCAATCGGAGAATCAATTTCAGCAAAATAGAAAATGTGCTAATTCTTATGTCTGATCGATCAGAACTCCTTCCAATTCTATTAAGATGACCGTTTTCTATCAATTGAGAACCACTCTATGTAATACCCTGAAAATTTAGTACACGAGTGTTATAGTTCACACGTTAGAATTTAAATTTAGCCGCATCGTTCATACGCTTACACACATGTTACACTTTTATACGTATTCTAACACTTTTCAGACCTCTGAAAAACTTAGTGTACTTAGTTAAGTCAATAGACTGCCCGTTAAAAGCATTTATCGTTGCTGGATTGAATGATCTAACCGTCCACTTCGATTTCGAATTACACGATCAACGTAAATTCGCCATACAATCTTCACACCGTCCTGTACATATGTCTGTCCGTAAATTTGATCCATACATCTTGTCTGTCACCAAGCATTTGCTTAAATCATTGATTTTCCAACCCTATGAACCTCCTCAGGCGTGTTTATACACTCTAGGATTTTAGAATCATTTAAATTATAATTTAGTTAATTATTTAATAAATTAAATAACTTTAATATTGATAAATTAATATTAAATAATCCGTAGGAAATTTTAGTAACTTTATTAAAGTTACTCAGAATAAACCCTAAAATAGTGTAGAAGTATTATATTTCACGAAACTCATAAATTTACAATAATTACGAAAATACCATTAGTCAAACTTAAGTTACACCACCATTTTTAAGTATGATAATTTCTGACGTTCACTTTCACGTAAAACTTAATATATGAGTTTTATAGCACATTTTAGCCGTACATGTGAAATTCCAGCCATCGGATCATCCTACAAATGCCTTAATCAGAAATTGAGCCATAAGTGGCCCACCTTAACTCAGATTTGTCCCATCCCTCACGTCAACGGCTAAAAGCCTGTTACCAACTTGTTGAACGGAGCAGGTGGCTCCAATCCATTGGGAATGGACCCCACTTGTGGGTCAACCCAATAGTTATACACATGTGTGCGACGCACGAAACAAAAAAAAAAACAAAGAAAGAAAGAAAATAAGTTTCTTCCCGAACCCGGCGGACACTGTGACAGCGTCCGTCCGCTGTTGGTGTGGGGCCAGCCCACGTTCATCATGGTGGGCCCCATCAATAGATCCAATCCATCCATCATAATCGGACATGGGTTCCGACCAAGACCCAAGTGGATTTCTTGGAGTACAAGCAACAGTGGGGTTGTAAATTCGAATGAAACAGCCTTCGTCTGCTATCAACCTTGGAGCATCACAACGTCCATCATGGTGGGCCACACTGATAAATCCAAACCGTCCATCAGCTCCGCGTCCCACTAAATCCTTATCATCCTAAATCCTGTGACCGATCGTCACTTGTGTAGCCCACTTCAACCCACCGTTCAAACCCAAGAGTGTCAAGATCCGAGTTCTTGCTGTGCATGGAGGTTCAGGATCAACTACATCACGGTCATGTGGACCCCACCTATCTTTGCAACGGATTCCCTGGGGCGTGTGTTGCAAGAAAATAGGAACGAAATCCAATTTGGATTCGGAATCTCCAACCATCCACGTCAATTGCAAGTGCTTCTTGTTTGGCTATAAAAGCCAACCGTCCGTTCCTCTTTTTTTCGGAAAAACATCAAAGAGAGAGAGTGGGAGAGGGAGAGAGACAGAGAGAGAGAGGGAGAAAGAGAAACTGTGTGGGAGAGAGAGAGAGAGAGAGAGAGAGAGAGGGGAGAGAGAGAGAGAGAGAGGAGAGAGAGGGACCCCACACCGCCGTTGTTACTGCTGTTGCTGGGGCAACATCCGAGTAAAAAAAAAGGAAGAATGAAGAAGAGATTGATGCCACAGAGCTTGTGTACACAAGAAACCGAAGGTTGGATGTGATATGTGTGGTGGTTTTGATAAACAAGATTTATGTCGCTGTCTGTAGCACATGGAAGAGATGGAGCGAACATCGATAGTTCTCATAATGTCTTCGAAAATTGGGAAGCTGGATTTGGTTTGCAAAAATGGATTGTTGAGATGCATTCAAGGTCCACCATGTTGTTTTCTTGTCATAAGATATCGAAGAAGGTGGAAGGTTGTTGAGCATATGATTGCAAGTTGGGTTTCTCATTATTATTATTATTATTATTATTATTATTTTACGAAGATTATGATCTAAGTCATAGGGTTGAAGAAGAAGAAGAAGAAGGAGAAAAGAAGAAAGAGAAAGGAAGAAGAAAAAGAAGAAGAAAGAAGAAAGAGGAGAACAAGGAAGAAAAAGAATGATGGAAAGAGAGAAAGAAGAAAGGAAGAAAGAAGAAGAAATTTTCTCTCTAACCGACTCGAATAGCTGAGCTGACTCAGATTTGAGTTAGGGCTTGTTTAGAGCTTAGGAATCATCAAACTGTGAGTGATTCATCTCACGTAACTTTCTTGGTTAATTTTCTTTAGTGTCCTTCCTTATGTTCAATTTATAAGGTCTCCTTCTCTAGTTAGGATTTTAGGCATGCTTTTATGCTTTCTTCCTTATCATGGAATCCAAGGTAAGGGATCCATCCATCTCCTATCTCTATATCCTTAAAAGTTCACCTGCCAATTATCCTTTTCTTATGGAATTAATTTTCTCAAGTCTTCCTTTTTAATGCACATGTCAAAATTCTACGACAATTCGATTTAGGATTTCTTACATATGATGTCACCAGCATGCAACCCTAGATACATGTAGTATTCCCAAAATTTTACGTAACATTATTCCTAAACTTCCTGGTAAACAACAACTTAGGATTAAATAATATACAATACATAACTCTTGGAACAATCTTAGCTCGTCAACACACTAAACCTTACATGATGACCTTCTCAAATTACTCGATTGACAATAACTAAAGCATGGTGTGATTGTGCTTGAGTTTGATAACACATGCAGATAACACATGCATGGTGTGATTGTGCTTGAGTTTGATATGCATTGTATGCTTGAAGAAGTGCTTCCATAACTCATGACATCTACATACATTTATACACTACGACAGAACAGGAGCATGGTTGATTTGACTCCTGGCGTGCATGGTTGATTTTCCGCCTCGCTGTACT
This sequence comes from Liriodendron chinense, assembly GCA_003013855.2. Taxonomy (NCBI): domain Eukaryota; kingdom Viridiplantae; phylum Streptophyta; class Magnoliopsida; order Magnoliales; family Magnoliaceae; genus Liriodendron; species Liriodendron chinense. The sequence goes on from PVNU02002823.1 coordinate 205,439, forward strand.
GGTTAGGCGAGCATGGTTGATTTGCGACAGGTTCCTAATGTTCAATGGCAGCGAGTTCTGGTCGTTTCACTTATTGAGCATGGTTGATTTGCTCGGTTGGATCAGTGGTGCATGGTTGATTTACCGCCTCGCTGTACCGGTTAGGTGAGCATGGTTGATTTGCGACAGGTTCCTAATGTTCAGTGGCAGCGAGTTCCTAGACGTTTATTGCTCTCACACGTATCATGACATACATGGTGTTTATGTCTGATTTATTTTGTAACAGGATCCTCTAGATGTTCACCTTCCTTCCAGGATGCTTCCTCCAGGACCTGAAAAGAGATAAAGGAAAACTACGGGTGGCCGGCGTCCAGCCGTTAGCCCTCGGAAGCTTAACTCGGATAGGATATTGTTATAAAGGAAACCAACAGTTTAGGAGTTTAGAGATTGTGTATTGTGTACCTCTCTCCTCTATGGAACCGTCTATTTATATAGATCCAGGTGATCCAATCTGTTACGCAAACCGTTAAGATCACGGCTGGTTTTAGGGGATAAGATACTTATCGTGTTAATCCTTTGGTAAGGGGGTGGCCTAAACACTTCAGACGTCTAGCTGATTACGTCTCTTAATGGAGATCCCCCATAGTTCGAAGTTACAAATAAAGCTAAAATCAGCCTATATGGACTGCTGGTACTATAAGTTGAGGTACGTCACTACCAGAGACCAGAGACCAAGGCTGCTCATATGATGGGGGCTGCTGATATGTCGGGAGCTGCTCGCGAGCCGGGAATGCTCGCATGACACGAGATGCTCGCGAGCTAGGATGCTCGCATGACGGGAGATGCTCGCGAGCTAGGATGCTCGCATGACGGGATGCGACGCCTTTTCAATGACCACGAGTAGAGCTGCTCACAAGTCAAGAAAGATGTTCCGTACTCTCCTAATATTCGATCATCGACCATAAGGGCTCGAAGACTCGGTAGCTGTGCACCGTACTTGTATAATGTGCGAGACTCGACCAAGTGGTCTCGAAAGTCGAATATTGTTATAAGGGTGCTCGCACGTCTCGAATTCTCGCGAGAACCTCCGATTACCGCAATTTGACTATAACAGATGCCCCCCAAGTCCTTGCCGCCGAGAAGTTTAAGGGAAGGACTTGCTTACTAGCATGCATAACCGCCTAATATCTTTATCGGAGAAGAAGCTATACCTTTATCGGAGAGGAAGCCATACATGATTAGGCTGGCATTAATGAGCGCCAGCCTTCCGTAGCTTTTCGACAGAGAGGAAATGAAGAGACGCTTGCCACGTGTATGTGGAGTTAATAGCCATGCTTGTTCGACTGCTGTGCCAAACGGGCAATAGCCACGTGTCGCCAAATCCTGCGAAATGATTGCTTATAAATATACGGAGTCTGCCAAATCTTCAGATTTTCACTGAAGTTTTCAAAACTTTTCCTCTTTCCTCACTATCTCCTGGTGTCCTTTCTTCCTCCGGTGTCATTCTCTTTCTCTGGTATAATCTGCTTCTTCCTTCTTCTTCCCTTCTTTTTATCTTAAAAATTTCCATGGCTGGAAATTCTGACAAGGATACCGTCCCTCTAGGGGATGCCACCCCGGAATCCTCTTCCTCCAATAATGCGAGGGTTCCGACGGGTAGGTACTCAGCGTCTGGGTACCCATCCATCCTATCGGAGGAACGGTTGAATGAATTATGGGAGAGATACCAAATCACTGATCCGGTCGTTCTCCGGTTACCCGGAGAGGGGGAAACCTCGGATTCCCCTCCCCCAGGATGCGTTGCCATCTATGAATATTTACTTATTCTTGGGGTACGTCTTCCCCTCCACCCCTTCATTTGCGGCGTACTTCGAAGCTATAGGATTGCCCCCGGGCAACTTGTAGTAAATGGGTGGAGGTTAGTCCTGAGTTCTTTCGCTCTCTGGGCGCAAGCCGGTAATGGAGAGTTAACCACCGAAGAATTTCTCCGGATGTACCAACTTAAGAAGGCGCCCTCCAGCGAAGACTGGTACTATCTCTGTTACTGGCACCGGGATAACTTTGTCTTGGGGAAGCTCACTTCAAATTACCCCGGGTGGAGGAAACGGTGGTTTTACGCTTCCGGGAGCTGGGAGTCTGAGACAAGATCTACGTCTGGGGGCCCTAGCGTGAGCCGCTTTTTCTGTGAAGGTGGGCTTAGTTTCACACTTCGCAGATTTTTGTGAGCCAATTTAGGATTTTCTGGTTTCTACTTCTCTAACTTATACTCATATTTGCAGGTGTTCCGACTTTGACAAAGCCAAACTTGAAGGGAGGGATTCACGAGAAAATTATGAAGGTATACAAGTTGCTTTTTCGCGACAGGCATATCGAGGCTTGTCTATCAGCCCCACGACTCGCACCGGCAGGACTAATATCTCGCGAGGAGGTCATGATGACCAATGCTGGGGAGAAAAGAGGGTTGTTGCCTCACCTCAAGGGCACAAACTCGAAGAGGCAGAAGAAGACGGCTGCTGGTCCTTCTCATCTGTCTAATCGGACGGGTGTCGCCCAAACTCCCCTTCTCGAGGCTGCGGTGGCCGTGCCAGCGGCACCTGCATCTGTCGCTCGTTCACTGGTGGTTCCTCCTAAACCACCAGTTATTAATATTATCAATAATTCCCCGAGGGACGACGGGGCGGGGTCAGGCTGCTCCCCAGTTGAAGAATCTCGCGAGCCTGAAGGCGTTCGCGAGTTAGCTCCTGCTCGCGAGTTGGATCCTACTCGCGAGTCGGCTACTGCTCAAGCCGCGAGCCCAGCTGGACTGGTCGTATCCCAGCCCTCTAGAAGTGGATCATTCACCGTCCCCCGTCATCTTCACCCCGTTTTCAAATTCTTGTTCGACAATATCTCCCCCCAAACATTTGGCACCCTTTCCGAGCCAAGTCCTGAAAACCTCTTCCTCGAGGCAGGAGTGAGTGTTGGGGCTCAAATTTGCACCCATTATAAAAAAAACATCCCATGGTCTATTGACAATGATTTGGATCAGTTTTGATGCCGAAAAGCCCTGCAAATGCCAGCACAACTCTGATCGCTTAGTAGCGACCAAAATCCGTAAACAGCATTTCGGAGCGGAACTAGACATGCGCTTCACCTCCAAATGATCCAAAATATCCTTAAACCCCTAACCTGCAAGTTTCAAAGTCATCCGGTGCATATTTTTACCTGCGCACCTCGAAATACGTTTTGTCCCTGCCTAGAGCTGACCAAAAGGATCCGTAAGCCTACAGCTACCATTTTAGAGCGGAACTGGACATGCGCTTCACCGTCAAATGATCCGGAGCACCCCAAAACCCTTAAATAGCAAGTTTGAAGTCATTACGATGCGTATTTTCATGCGCGCGCTCCTCGGAACAACGTTCCTATACGACAAGCCGACCTGGAGGCTCCAAATTAGTAAGGAAGTACCAAAATTGGCAACATCTGGACTTCCACACCCGATCCTGTTCATTCAGGAGGTCGATCCTAGCCTAGAAGTGGCTTGGCGATAGTGAGTGCATGTCTAGAAAAGGTAGCTGTCCTTTGGAGGTCCCCCGTCGGAGCTGAAATCCTGAAATTTTCTAAGTGCTGGAATCCTGAAAATCTGGCTAAGTAGTGGGAAAGCGCTGGGAAAGGACATGCGCCTGGCCCCCCACCACATGCGCCTGCACTCTATTGATGAAAGGGAGTGAATTGAATACTTTTTCGAAAAGCGTCGGGAAATGCGCCGGTAAAGGACATGCGCCCGGATCCACCACATGCGCCTGATGTGTTTTCTCCACATGCGCTTGACTTGTTTTCTGGCACATGCGCCGGGAAATACCTGCCCGACCGGACCCGAACCCGATTACCCCCCTATAAATAGTGAAGTCACCTCATTTCATCAGCACGAGATCATCCCCTGCCAACCTCAAAGTGATGTAAGCACCACATGCGCTTGCTTTGTTTCCCCTCACCGGATGCCTTGGCCGGAGTGGATTCCCTCGCCGGAAAGGGATTTCCTCACCGGAATCCCAAGTTCAGGGAGAAATCCTGAAAATTTTCTAAGTGTTGGGCACATGCATCGCTTTTCCCCCACATGCGCCGGCTTTTCCTACCGAAAAATCTCAAATTTTCTCTAAGTCTGGGAGGGACATGTGCCCACCATTTGGGTCCAGGTGCATGTGCACTACCACATGCGCCTGGAACACCCCTCCTTCATCTATTTTCCATGTGAAATTGTTACATCCGCCCCGAAAATCATCACATGCGCCTGGGAGATGGGCACATGCCCCCAACTCGCCACCACATGCGCTCACCATCTGTTGCAATGAGACATGCACCTGTACTAACCCCTCCATGCGCCTGGACACTGATGGGAGGGGTGAACCTTCCGTTGTGTGGCCTGCCTTCGTCCGAGATCGGATTTTGATGAAACCGCCTCTCCTAGATGCACCTCGATGAGATATATCCATCTACTGGATCAGATTCTCCAATGGTCAATGATAAATGACTCAAATCAGTGTTTTGGTCTAAAATGACCAACACTTAGCCAATTTGGCAGCTCTGGAAATCCTTCCGAAAGAGCTGAAAACGGTCGAAAACGAGAAGAATCGGGCAGAATTGGACCGAGCCCGAGAGAGAAAGTTTTCTTCTACTTAACATGATACACCATAATCATGCACTATGACAAGGTTATCCGATCTCAGGACCCTTGAATACCTAATCAAGTAGTCGTCAGGTCCGCTACTTAGTTATTTCCTGCCCTGGGAAGTGCCATGTTGGCCCGGAAATTGACTTCTGCTAAGCAAATCAAAACGCGACCGCACCGCGATCTTCGTGGACATAATCCACCCCTGTTCCAAGATGGTTATCGATAATATTCACCGATTTCCCTGATTAGACCGCAAACAGGTCCACTACTTAGTCATTTTCAGCCCTGGGAAGTGCCCTGTTGGCCCGAAAATCGACTTCTGCTAAGCAAATCAAAACGCGATCGCACCGCGATCTTCGTGGACGTAATCCACCCCTTTTCAAAGACGGTTATCGATAATACTCACCGATTTCTCTAATCAGACCGCAAACAGGTCCACTACTTAGTCATTTTCAGCCTTGGGAAGTACCATGTTGGCTTGAAAATTGACTAATGCCAAATGAAATCAACCACGATCTCAAAGACGCCGAGGCAAAGCTGAAGTACTCAGGTGTTGAACCTCCAAATTATACATTTGCCAACCCATTACATCACATTATATGCATGGTTTTCATGTTTAAAAGGCCCATCTAATGCATGTTTTGTGATTATAGGAATGAGAGTAAACTTCACCCAATTGGAGACCAAAAGACCATGTTTAGGAGCCTTTGATGAAGGTCCAAGGTGGACCAAAGAAAGAAGAAAGCAAAGAGAGAGGAAGGAGAGAAGAAAAGAAAGAACAAAAATTGCAAAAACTAGGTCCGACCGGTCAAGACCGATCGGCTGCACTCCCTGGACATCTGCCAGACAGGTCTAGACTGGTCAAGACCGGTCGGCCAGCCCTGTCCGACCCGGTCAAGACCGGTCGGCCATGAAATTTTACACTTCCAGATTTCAGGCAGCAAGTTATTCCCATTTTTGAGTTTTGGAACAGTTTTCTGAAGCCATCTTGATGATATTTGGCAATCCAACACATCCATGTCGAAGAGGAGCTCGACGCCGAACTAACCCAAGTGGTTTCGTGTCGATCGGAGCTACGGATTGATCGTGGTGGCCAAAACAATACGAATTGTCCAGAAAGTTTCAGATTTCGCTGTTCCACTCTGGGCCGGTCCAGGTGACCCATCATTGATGATATGAAGAATCTACTTTGACCATCTTTTAGATCACATCCATATATGAATAACCAAAAAAGTTTCAGATCAAAAGGATGTGTGGTTTGATCGTACCGGTTGAAGAAAGATGGACCATCCAGAAAGATCCAACTGCGCAGAGTTTATAAAAGGGATGAGTGTTCTAATTTTTGGACCATATTCTGGGATTGTTTTGGACAATCTAATCCGTCTATCATGTAGAGGATGAAGTTTTCTACCAATGTTCAAAATGAGATCAATCAGACATTTGTACACTCCGGAGCGTTGAAAGCAAGATGACTGGTTCTGAAGGTACCCGAAGTGCGCGATTTTGAGAGGCGGTCGGTGATATGATTGGTGGGCCCATTCAGAGGATAATCTTGGAAATCTAAATCATCTATGAGGAAGATCACATTACAAGAAAGCAACAAATCAAATTTGAAGGCAATCCGACCATTGGTTAAGCCGTACCAAGAGAAACAAATTCTGCTATGTTGCTGTACTATTGCTGCACTATAAAAGGAGGTGCTCTCTTCTATTCCAAATCAAGCAAGGATGTGGGAAGCAAGGAGTTCAAGTCCTAGGAGGCTACCTAGCCTCCTACAGCTAGTTTTTCTTCCTTTTCTTAGTTCTAGTTCTAGTTTTAATATGCTTTTCCTTAGCTAACCTCTTAGCTAGAGCTAGAGGTGAAATTTGTAGTTGGTTCCAATGCTTTAATTCTTTTATTTCAAGTACCCTTTTCTTAATTTTGGATTTTGAAGTTCTAGTTTGAATAAAGTTTGGTTTTTTTAGAAGTTTTGTGAGAGTTTGTGTGCTCCGGACATGAGTTCCTTGCAATTCTCTGAGATTACCATGATTGGGTTGTTTGAATTCAAATTGTAGTAACCCTTGAGCATGCCATAGTCCATAGGCATGGCTGTTACTCCGAAGGCTACAAGTTCAAGTTCTATGTGCTCCATTAGAACTAGAAGTCTGATTTCCAGATTTAAGTGGGACTATTTGTGCTTGAATGTTATATCTTCCAATTAGATAAGAGATAGGACTTTGATTCTAATTGTGTTGTACTTGGATGAATGGATTGGCATTAGACTACTACAAGTGGATCCTTGATGCTCTAGTTCTTCTTATTTTCAGATTTTCCTATTTCATGTGAAAAACTACTTTCTTAAACTTCTTAGATTCTAGTTATTAAAGTACTTGGAATTGTTTACCTCTTTCCCTGTGGATCGACCTCGGTCTTACCGAGATTTATTACTACATCGCAGCCTTACACTTGAGGCGAGCGAACAAGTTTTTGGCGCCGTTGCCGGGGAAAAGGTTAAACGGTTCTAATTGTTTTAGTAGCTATAGAGTAATCTTAGTTAGGTAGGATTTTCAGTTTTTATAGAAGTAGATTTTCTGATTTTTTTTTTTTAGATTACTAACAATTTTTTTTTTTTTTGTAGGACATTGTTGCTGACATAGATCTCACTCTATTGGGTAACATCTCCCCATCTTTCTTCTTTTTGTTCTTTTTCCCAGATTAGGGTAGTTTCTAATTCCTTAAAATTTCATCATGTATGATTGGACGAATGGTGCGTACAAGTACCTTTTGGAGGATGAGACGTCGGATTGGGAGACCCAAAATCTTTATGATTGGAACCATTATAAGCATAAATATTTTTTTGAGATTCAATCAACCTCCACTACCTCCCCACGTAAGACGATGCGTGATTACATTAATGAAAAAAATACACATATTGAGACGATGGGGGAATACTAGAACGAAGCAAAATTGGATAACCATCCGGGAAAAACATTACGTGATTACCGGATTGAAAATAACATGAGTGTTCCACCGGTTATGGTAGGAGGTGTGCAACAACAAAATGGACAGGTGAATAGTAGCCAACCGGTTAAGACAATGCGTGATTACTTGTATGGATATGCCTATCAACCATCATATAACTTTTCATCCTACAATGCATACGGTCTTAATTGGGAAAACCATCATTCTCCTTGTTCAAGGGAGGAACCAACCATGGTTATTAATAATCACCCTAAAACGTCTTCCTCTTTTGACGATAAGTATACACAAATGCTTGAGGAAATATGGAATGAGTATGTGGATGAACAATTAAATCATGCTTCCTCACCATCTTATGAAGACGTTGAGCCCGAAATTGGGAGCATCGAATCAATTCCCTCTAATGAGGATGATGGGGCTACCCAAGTCCCACCTTCTTCGGATTTAATGGATAGACTTTTAAAGGAGATTGATTTTGATGATCCCAATGTCATCATCAATTATGGTGAGTCCACTATCTCTTTTGGATGCTTTGAACTTAATGATGAAGAGATTTCAATGACGGTTGACGAACCCGAGGAATCCATAAAATTTGAAAGTGGTAGTGGGGTTGCCTACAATGAGGGTTTGGTGAATGGTTATGAACCTATGGTTTCTTTTTCCCAAGGGCATAATGATTATGAGTCTCTAGAGGATATGCATGCTAGAGAGACGGCCGAAGTTGATATTTTTGAGTCACTTCACCAACTTGCCATGTTTAATTTTAATGTGGAGAATGAGACTCCCATGAGTGAAAATTCAGATTCTTTGGACGAATACTTTGGATTTTCATGGGTTGAAAGGATTATGTGATTTATGGATTAGCTAGACTTTGATTTAAAGGTGTTGAGAAACCAAGCCGGGGTATTTTGTCCATCCTTGTCCATGGGAAAATAACGAAAGATATGGATTTATAAAAATCCTATCTAAATTAAAAGAAAAAGGAAAAGAAAGGATGAAATCGGGAATGATGGAAAAATGGTGGAAAATTCCGAAAAGGGCTACCTATTACCAACAGGGGGATGGTCTACCCGTAACCAAAGCCGGAAATGGGACGTAGTGTGAAAGCCGTCGGAAGGACGGTAAGGCAAATTCCTGTGATAGGCTTATTGTTGCTTTATACACCTTGAGATCTATAGTTTAGTTGATCTACGAAGAAGATAATCCCAGAAACTCATGAGATGAACTTTCACTATGCACACTAGGTTAAGTTGTTCGATTTCTTCTATTTATCAATCAATCAGCGGGAATTTCATGTAGACACTTATTATGCTTTGAGAGTTTAAGGTTTCAACTTCTATCACCTAATTTCTCCAAATTTTATACTTGTATGTCTTGGAATGGATAGAAACATGGTTTCTGAAGGAGAGTTGGTTTTTGGAGGTTTGAACTTATTCACGCATGTTTTGCTCGGGACTAGCAAAAAGCTGGTTGAGGGGTGTGTTGAACCTCCAAATTATACATTTGCCAACCCATTACATCACATTATATGCATGGTTTTCATGTTTAAAAGGCCCATCTAATGCATGTTTTGTGATCGTAGGAATAAGAGTGAACTTCACCCAATTGGAGACCAAAAGACCATGTTTAGGAGCCTTTGATGAAGGTCCAAGGTGGACCAAAGAAAGAAGAAAGCAAAGAGAGAGGAAGGAGAGAAGAAAAGAAAGAACAAAAACTGCAAAAACTAGGTCCGACCGGTCAAGACCAGTCGGCCAAGAAGGCCCGACCGGTCAAGACCGGTCGGCTGCACTCCCTGGACACCTGCCAAACAGGTCTAGACCGGTCGGCCATGAAATTTTACACTTCCAGATTTCAGGCAACAAGCTATTCCCATTTTTGGATTTTTGGAACAGTTTTTTGAAGCCATCTTGATGATATTTGGCAATCCAACACATCCATGTCGAAGAGGAGCTCGACGCCGAACTAACCCAAGTGGTTTCGTGTTGATCGGAGCTACGGATTGATCGTGGTGGCCAAAACAATACGAATTATCTAAAAAGTTTCAGATTTCGCTGTTCCACTCTGGGCCGGTCCAGGTGACCCATCATTGATGATATGAAGAATCTACTTTGACCATCTTTTAGATCACATCCATATATGAATAACCAAAAAAGTTTCAGATCAAAAGGATGTGTGGTTTGATCGTACCGGTTGAAGAAAGATGGACCATCCAGAAAGATCCAACTGCGCAGAGTTTATAAAAGGGATGAGTGTTCTAATTTTTGGACCATATTCTGGGATTGTTTTGGACAATCTAATCCGTCTATCATGTAGAGGATGAAGTTTTCTACCAATGTTCAAAATGAGATCAATCAGACATTTGTACACTCCGGAGCGTTGAAAGCAAGATGACTGGTTCTGAAGGTACCCGAAGTGCGCGATTTTGAGAGGCGGTCGGTGATATGATTGGTGGGCCCATTCAGAGGATAATCTTGGAAATCTAAATCATCTATGAGGAAGATCACATTACCAGAAAGCAACAAATCAAATTTGAAGGCAATCCGACCATTGGTTAAGCCGTACCAAGAGAAACAAATTCTGCTATGTTGCTGTACTATTGCTGCACTATAAAAGGAGGTGCTCTCTTCTATTCCAAATCAAGCAAGGATGTGGGAAGCAAGGAGTTCAAGTCCTAGGAGGCTACCTAGCCTCCTACAGCTAGTTTTTCTTCCTTTTCTTAGTTCTAGTTCTAGTTTTAATATGCTTTTCCTTAGCTAACCTCTTAGCTAGAGCTAGAGGTGAAATTTGTAGTTGGTTCCAATGCTTTAATTCTTTTATTTCAAGTACCCTTTTCTTAATTTTGGATTTTGAAGTTCTAGTTTGAATAAAGTTTGGTTTTTTTAGAAGTTTTGTGAGAGTTTGTGTGCTCCGGACATGAGTTCCTTGCAATTCTCTGAGATTACCATGATTGGGTTGTTTGAATTCAAATTGTAGTAACCCTTGAGCATGCCATAGTCCATAGGCATGGCTGTTACTCCGAAGGCTACAAGTTCAAGTTCTATGTGCTCCATTAGAACTAGAAGTCTGATTTCCAGATTTAAGTGGGACTATTTGTGCTTGAATGTTATATCTTCCAATTAGATTAGAGATAGGACTTTGATTCTAATTGTGTTGTACTTGGATGAATGGATTGGCATTAGACTACTACAAGTGGATCCTTGATGCTCTAGTTCTTCTTATTTTCAGATTTTCCTATTTCATGTGAAAAACTACTTTCTTAAACTTCTTAGATTCTAGTCATTAAAGTACTTGGAATTGTTTACCTCTTTCCCTGTGGATCGACCTCGGTCTTACCGAGATTTATTACTACATCGCAGCCTTACACTTGAGGCGAGCGAACAAGTTTTTGGCGCCGTTGCCGGGGAAAAGGTTAAACGGTTCTAATTGTTTTAGTAGCTATAGAGTAATCTTAGTTAGGTAGGATTTTCAGTTTTTATAGAAGTAGATTTTCTGATTTTTTTTTTTTTAGATTACTAACAAATTTTTTTTTTTTTGTAGGACATTGTTGCTGACATAGATCTCACTCTATTGGGTAACATCTCCCCATCTTTCTTCTTTTTGTTCTTTTTCCCAGATTAGGGTAGTTTCTAATTCCTTAAAATTTCATCATGTATGATTGGACGAATGGTGCGTACAAGTACCTTTTGGAGGATGAGACGTCGGATTGGGAGACCCAAAATCTTTATGATTGGAACCATTATAAGCATAAATATTTTTTTTGAGATTCAATCAACCTCCACTACCTCCCCACGTAAGACGATGCGTGATTACATTAATGAAAAAAATACACATATTGAGACGATGGGGGAATACTAGAACGAAGCAAAATTGGATAACCATCCGGGAAAAACATTACGTGATTACCGGATTGAAAATAACATGAGTGTTCCACCGGTTATGGTAGGAGGTGTGCAACAACAAAATGGACAGGTGAATAGTAGCCAACCGGTTAAGACAATGCGTGATTACTTGTATGGATATGCCTATCAACCATCATATAACTTTTCATCCTACAATGCATACGGTCTTAATTGGGAAAACCATCATTCTCCTTGTTCAAGGGAGGAACCAACCATGGTTATTAATAATCACCCTAAAACGTCTTCCTCTTTTGACGATAAGTATACACAAATGCTTGAGGAAATATGGAATGAGTATGTGGATGAACAATTAAATCATGCTTCCTCACCATCTTATGAAGACGTTGAGCCCGAAATTGGGAGCATCGAATCAATTCCCTCTAATGAGGATGATGGGGCTACCCAAGTCCCACCTTCTTCGGATTTAATGGATAGACTTTTAAAGGAGATTGATTTTGATGATCCCAATGTCATCATCAATTATGGTGAGTCCACTATCTCTTTTGGATGCTTTGAACTTAATGATGAAGAGATTTCAATGACGGTTGACGAACCCGAGGAATCCATAAAATTTGAAAGTGGTAGTGGGGTTGCCTACAATGAGGGTTTGGTGAATGGTTATGAACCTATGGTTTCTTTTTCCCAAGGGCATAATGATTATGAGTCTCTAGAGGATATGCATGCTAGAGAGACGGCCGAAGTTGATATTTTTGAGTCACTTCACCAACTTGCCATGTTTAATTTTAATGTGGAGAATGAGACTCCCATGAGTGAAAATTCAGATTCTTTGGACGAATGCTTGGCTCACTTTGAAAATTCAAACAACCCCATTATTCAAGAGATTGTTAAAGCCTTGCATACTTCCGACTCGGTGCCTCATACTAGTTATGGAGAACCTAGTTTGGAAGAATTCCACTCCATGGAGGGAGAGTCCCTCACCATCGAAACTGAATTTTTGCACTCACTCAAGCAAGATCATGATCCTTCATCCGACTATCTCGATTTCCTAGAGGAATGCTTGGCCCAATCTTATAATCTTGATGATGAGATGATTAAGGAGTTGGACATTTTGTTAGACACGGTGTCGGTGCTTGAAGAACACCATTCCACTATTTTACACTCTTTACCATTGTTTGTGGAAGCACCATATAATTCTGAATTTGTGGAGGAGACATCTTTAACCAATGAAAACTTGATAAATGTCTCTCCACCATCATGGGTCCTTCAGCCCAGTGAAAATTCTGATTGGGATGACCCATTTTTAATCAATCATAACCCAAATCAAAATTTGAGGAGATATCTTTTTGCTGCTCTTATCTCCTCCTATCATGCATGTGGTGCACATAAATATTGGACTTCAATGGAGACAAGCACCCATGTCTACTGTCGAGCAGGACTTTGGATGGTCCTCATGAGAAATTTATTGAAATTCATGAAGATCCTGCTCAAATTTGATCATGTAGTCGATCAGACTAATCAAAGGTAGGTAGGTAGGTAGGTTAGGATTTATTTTTTCTGAAATTAGGATTGAATAAGTCTCATCGAGACAATGAAAGATGCTAGCATTGATCAACTTGCTACCTCAGGTATTCTCGTTCTCACTCTCCTTTATTTTATTTCATTGCTCTCATGTCATGCTTATTGTATATCTTGTTACATTGAGGACAATGTAAGATTTTGGTTGGGGGGTGAGATGAGATCCTTCATCTAGCATGATGCAACATTTCGAGCCTCATATGCGCAAATTTTTTCGAATTTTCTAAAATTTCAAAACTCTTTTAGAAAACCTTATTTCCATGCATTCGAGATGATATGAGTATAAGAAGAGGAGATACGAAGTGTGTTAGGTTGTAAGTCTGGAATTTCTCCCAACATAATGGTTTTATATGTTAGTTCCCCTATTGTTGTGATCGATAGAAAATTTGAACACTTTTTACACCTAGTTCACATTACACGATTTTCATGGGTTGAAAGGATTATGTGATTTATGGATTAGCTAGACTTTGATTTAAAGGTGTTGAGAAACCAAGCCGGGGTATTTTGTCCATCCTTGTCCATGGGAAAATAACGAAAGATATGGATTTATAAAAATCCTATCTAAATTAAAAGAAAAAGGAAAAGAAAGGATGAAATCGGGAATGATGGAAAAATGGTGGAAAATTCCGAAAAGGGCTACCTATTACCAACAGGGGGATGGTCTACCCGTAACCAAAGCCGGAAATGGGACGTAGTGTGAAAGCCGTCGGAAGGACGGTAAGGCAAATTCCTGTGATAGGCTTATTGTTGCTTTATACACCTTGAGATCTATAGTTTAGTTGATCTACGAAGAAGATAATCCCAGAAACTCATGAGATGAACTTTCACTATGCACACTAGGTTAAGTTGTTCGATTTCTTCTATTTATCAATCAATCAGCGGGAATTTCATGTAGACACTTATTATGCTTTGAGAGTTTAAGGTTTCAACTTCTATCACCTAATTTCTCCAAATTTTATACTTGTATGTCTTGGAATGGATAGAAACATGGTTTCTGAAGGAGAGTTGGTTTTTGGAGGTTTGAACTTATTCACGCATGTTTTGCTCGGGACTAGCAAAAAGCTGGTTGAGGGGTGTGTTGAACCTCCAAATTATACATTTGCCAACCCATTACATCACATTATATGCATGGTTTTCATGTTTAAAAGGCCCATCTAATGCATGTTTTGTGATTGTAGGAATAAGAGTGAACTTCACCCAATTGGAGACCAAAAGACCATGTTTAGGAGCCTTTGATGAAGGTCCAAGGTGGACCAAAGAAAGAAGAAAGCAAAGAGAGAGGAAGGAGAGAAGAAAAGAAAGAACAAAAACTGCAAAAACTAGGTCCGACCGGTCAAGACCAGTCGGCCAAGAAGGCCCGACCGGTCAAGACCGGTCGGCTGCACTCCCTGGACACCTGCCAAACAGGTCTAGACCGGTCGGCCATGAAATTTTACACTTCCAGATTTCAGGCAACAAGCTATTCCCATTTTTGGATTTTTGGAACAGTTTTTTGAAGCCATCTTGATGATATTTGGCAATCCAACACATCCATGTCGAAGAGGAGCTCGACGCCGAACTAACCCAAGTGGTTTCGTGTTGATCGGAGCTACGGATTGATCGTGGTGGCCAAAACAATACGAATTATCTAAAAAGTTCCAGATTTCGCTGTTCCACTCTGGGCCGGTCCAGGTGACCCATCATTGATGATATGAAGAATCTACTTTGACCATCTTTTAGATCACATCCATATATGAATAACCAAAAAAGTTTCAGATCAAAAGGATGTGTGGTTTGATCGTACCGGTTGAAGAAAGATGGACCATCCAGAAAGATCCAACTGCGCAGAGTTTATAAAAGGGCTGAGTGTTCTAATTTTCGGACCATATTCTGGGATTGTTTTGGACAATCTAATCCGTCTATCATGTAGAGGATGAAGTTTTCTACCAATGTTCAAAATTGAGATCAATCCGACATCTGTACACTCCGGAGCGTTGAAAGCAAGATGACTGGTTCTGAAGGTACCCGAAGTGCGCAATTTTGAGAGGCGGTCGGTGATATGATTGGTGGGCCCATTCAGAGGATAATCTTGGAAATCTAAATCATCTATGAGGAAGATCACATTACAAGGAAGCAACAAATCAAATTTGAAGGCAATCCGACCATTGGTTAAGCCGTACCAAGAGAAACAAATTCTGCTATGTTGCTGTACTATTGCTGCACTATAAAAGGAGGTGCTCTCTTCTATTCCAAATCAAGCAAGGACGTGGGAAGCAAGGAGTTCAAGTCCTAGGAGGCTACCTAGCCTCCTACAGCTAGTTTTTCTTCCTTTTCTTAGTTCTAGTTCTAGTTTTAATATGCTTTTCCTTAGCTAACCTCTTAGCTAGAGCTAGAGGTGAAATTTGTAGTTGGTTCCAATGCTTTAATTCTTTTATTTCAAGTACCCTTTTCTTAATTTTGAATTTTGAAGTTCTAGTTTGAATAAAGTTTAGTTTTTTTAGAAGTTTTGTGAGAGTTTGTGTGCTCCGGACATGAGTTCCTTGCAATTCTCTGAGATTACCATGATTGGGTTGTTTGAATTCGAATTGTGGTAATCCTTGAGAATGCCATAGTCCATAGGCATGGCTGTTACTCCGAAGGCTACAAGTTCAAGTTCTATGTGCTCCATTAGAACTAGAAATCTGATTTCCAGATTTAAGTGGGACTATTTGTGCTTGAATGTTATATCTTCCAATTAGATGAGAGATAGGACTTTGATTCTAATTGTGTTGTACTTGGATGAATGGATTGGCATTAGACTACTACAAGTGGATCCTTGATGCTTTAGTTCTTCTTATTTTCAGATTTTCCTATTTCATGTCAAAAACTACTTTCTTAAACTTCTTAGATTCTAGTTATTAGAGTACTTGGAATTGTTTACCTCTTTCCCTGTGGATCGACCTCGGTCGTACCGAGATTTATTACTACATCGCAGCCTTACACTTGGGGCGAGCGAACATCATGCTATCGAACAGCCGAGTTAAGCATTTACGGGGCACCGATCCCCATCATTCATAAGAAATTGGCATGAACAGGAGTCCATCGGACCCTACACTTAGCCACTTACAGGCATCGGAAACAGTCGATCCAGCCTATTAAATTGACATCCTCAAAAGATCTTGGCTCGACAAAGCCTATCTGATCCCAAACAGATATTGAAAAATACTCAGAAGAAAGAGTGTTCTTGAAGACGAGTCGCCCAACTCCAGAAGAAATACGTTTACTTTATTGTACAAAGCTCTATTCATCTCGGATAAAGGTCCGAGGCTAAACCTAAGGGGTTATGGTTACTACGATAAACCATAAACAAAGAGTTCAAACTAAGCTTGAAACATCCTACTATGGATTGTCACTATGAAAAAGACAGTCGATGCCCTACCCATCGACAACGGGTCCGTCGGTTGAGCTGATGAGGTAGTTGCGGATTGCTTTCCTAAGGTCACCTGTTCACAGTAACAGGCGCGGGCTTTAGGTTATGCCGACCAACATTTCGATGTTCGTGTATTCCAGTGGTCACCTGTTCACAGTAACAGGCGTGGGCCCAGAGTTGCACCACTCGATTAAAAACCTCGTTCGGGAATGTTGCGGAGTGCTCTCCTAAGGTCACCTGTCATAAAAATACGGGCGCGGGCCTTGGGTTATGTCGACCAACATTCGAAGATCGTCTATTACAGCAGTCACCTGTTCACAGTAACAGGTGCGGGCCCAGTGTTGCACCACTCGAATCCTGACAGTCTCTCAACCCGGACAATCCGAAAGAAAATGGGACATAGACATCCGACGTGTCTAATAAATGTGGTTCAGTCCATAACAAGAAAACAAAGGTCTACACGACCATGAACTAAAGACCATAATCCCCGACGGATTAGTCTTTTGCCTTCCAATCAAGGGTGATCAACCATTGATGTAATTAAAGGCTCGTGACCAGTATCACAACCTGGAATATAAAAGATCTCAGAATCTCTAGAATAAAATTCGCCTTGCGATATCTCTCTCTTATGTACACTTTGATTAGCTCTGATTGTCTATGAATGTCCCTATACTCAGAATTCCCCCAGAATAAAAGAAACACAGGAAAAAGAAGGACTGCTGACGAGCAGTTTTGATTTTTTCTAAGTCCTAATAGTGAGGATGGTATAGGTAACATGTTTTTAATTTGACCCTGTTGTTTTGCTCTCTTTGTTTGCTCCCGAGTATTTATCTCATAACCTTCCTTCTGCTCTGTAGGGCTTGGACCTCATTCTACGAACGAGGCGTGACATCCTCGCCGCCCGTCGTGTGATTGCTGAGGCTGACGGGAAGAGGGTTGCCCTGGAGAAGGCGGTCTATGGAAGGGACCAAGTCATCAAGTCTCGCTAGACCTTGGTCGCGAAGATGACTGAGGAGAAAAAGATCCTCATCGAGAAGGTCCAAGTCTTGACCGATAGGTATCAGGCTTTGGACTCCAACTTCGCCAAGCTCGATGAGTTAAAGGAGAAGGCAGAGAGAGAAAGAGAGATCTTCCGCCAAGACAAGATCTCGTTGGAGGAGCGGCTCGCAGAGACCAAGTCGCAGCTCAAGGAAGTTAGTGACAATTTGAATAAAGAGCGCTCCACTCTCGTGTAGCTCAAGGACGACTCGATCCACTGGGACGAGGAGAGAGTAGCCCTTGTCAAGATGCTCTCTGAAGAAGGAGCTCGAGCTATCACGGAGTTCTGAACCTCGCAGCTATATGACAAAGAGAGATATGAGTCGTACGATGCTGGTCGTGACTTCGCACTACGAGTAGTGCAGCGAATGTCCCCATCTTTTGATATGGGCAAATTCGAAAAGGTCACAGCCATCATAGCTGTGGAGGAAAGGGCAGCTGCCGAGAACGAAGTGACTGAGGTCACTCAAGTTGGAGGGGTTCCCGAAGTGGGCCCTGAAGTCGAGAGCCCCGCTCCTCCTCCAACCGATGCACGAGAATGATTATCTTTCTTTTCTTTGCTTGCTCATGTAATGATTTTGCATTTGTAATCAACCTTTGTAATCGACTGAGATGAATGAAAAAACACCTTTTAATAATGTCGTTGGCATCTTATTTCCTTTCTTTCATTCTTCCTTTATTGTATAATGGTTGCCTTCATACTTAACTCACGTAGTGATGAGTTAGGCTTAATCCGGGAGTCATGATGACCATGTCCGCGTGGAGATAAACTGATCTATCGATTGAAACTTCGATTCCACCAAGGGTAGACAATTGGCCAAGAGAAAGTGTGTATTCTCTTCGGGGCTATTCGGGTCCAATTAAATGGAGTAGCGACCAAAATACTAATTTTAACCCTACCAAGGGTAGGCAATTGGCCAAGAGAACGTGGATATTCTCTTTGGGGCTATTCGGGTCCAATTAAATGGAGTAGCGATCAAAATACTGACTTTAATTCTTATTCATTCGAATGTCGTTCAGAATTACATCGAATTAAGGAAAATACCGTGGCAAATGTTCCACATGCCATGGGCGACGTACGGGTCTTCCCTGCATATCTTCAAGGTAATAAGTACCGGGTCGCACAATTTTGATAACTCGATATGGGCCTTCCCAATTTGGATCCAGCGAACGAGCAGGAGCTCCGAGATTCTATCTAAGGACTAGATCATCGAGCTTGAAAGCTCTAAGCCGAACTTTAGCATTACGATAGCGAGCAATGCGCTGCTGATACGCTGCTGCTCATAGCTGGGAGACATCTCTTCTCTCTTCCAAGAGGTCGAGATGAAGTCACAGACCTTCCTGATTATGAATGGGATCATACTGCTCGATTCGATATGAAGGTACTTGAATTTCAATTGGTACTACTGCGTCGGTACCGAATGCCAAGGAAAAAGGAGTTTCGCCTGTTGATGTGCGAGTCGTAGTTCTATATGCCCATAAGACTTCTGGCAGGAGTTCTGGCCACATGCCTTTACACTCATCGAGCTTGGTCTTTAGATGATGCTTGATTATTTTATTCACTGCTTCAACTTGTCCATTTGCCTGAGGATGATGATATGAAGAGGTGCGGAGATTGCATATCTTCCATTTTTCGCAAAATTCATCGAAAGCGACGTTGTCGAATTGCTTTCCATTGTCGGTGATTATAGTGTGGGGGAGCCCATAACGGCATACGATATTCCTCCATACGAACTTAGTGGTCTGTTTCTCGGTAATTTTGGCTAATGGCTCTGCCTCGGCCCATTTGGTGAAGTAATCGACCGCCACGATCGCGAACCTGTTTTGACCTTTCCCGATAGGCAAGGGTCCGATGATATCAACTCCCCATTGGGTGAAGGGCCAAGGGCTATCCATTGGCGTCATTTGCTCAGATGATAGATGAGGTATAGGAGAATATCGCTGGCACCTGTCACATTTTTTAGAGAATTCGATCGCATCTGCCTTCATAGTGGGCCAATAGTATCCTTGCCTCATCGCCTTATATGCTAAAGATCGTCCCTTTGGGTGGTTACCACATGCCCCTAGGTGTATTTCATCTAGAACACGATGTGCTTCTTCTGGGTGAAGATACCTTAAATAGGGCAAAGAGAAACTCTTACGTAATAACGTTCCATTTTGTAAAGTATACTTGGCAACTAGATGACGAATTTGTCGCTCAGATTTCTTGTTGTCTGGAAGATGTCCATCCCTAAGATAGAGGATAATGGGGTCCATCCAACATGGAGAGGGATGGGTCGCGATCACTTGCTCAGGAGTTGCTTGATCTATACTCGGGGTCCGAAGGTGCTCGATGGGAATTGAATGTGATAACTCAGATTCTGATGCGGAGGCAAGTTTTGCTAAAGAATCTGCGAGTTTGTTCTTCTCGCGAGAAATGTGGATCATTTGATAATTCTTCAGCTTCGCAAGCAAGATGAGCACTCGGAATTTGTATAACGCCATCCTTTCTTCTTTTGCTTCAAATTCGCCGAGTACTTGATTGACTATAAGCTGAGAGTCACTATGAATGAGTAGATTCTGAATTGAGAGGACATTTGCTAGTTCGAGGCCAATGATCAGAGCCTCATATTCTGCTTCATTATTTGAGATGCGAGAATCAAACCATAAAGCGTATTGGAAACATGACCCGTCTAAAGCAACTAGAATCAGGCCCATGAGGACCCGTCCACAAAGAGTGACCAGGATGGCTGGTCGCTGATCGAGGGATTAGCTTCGGGAGAGGAGTATGTAAATTCGACAATGAAGTCTGCCACGGCCTGGCCCTTAATTGCGATCTTGGGGTAAAACAAAATATCGTGCTCGCTGATCTCGACCGCCCATTTAGTTAATCGCCCTGAAACCTCGGGTCTTTGAAGGACCTGTCGTAACGGATGGTTTGTTGGCACTAGTATAGCGTGGGCTTGGAAGTATGGTCGCAGTTTTCGGGTAGCCGTAACTAAAACAAGGGCCAACTTCTCCATATCAGAATACCGAGTTTCGGCATCCACCATTGCTCGACTGACATAATAAACGGGCCTTTGTACCCCAGAATCTTCTCTTATTAAAGTGGTGCTAACGGCCGTTGAAGACACAGATAAATAAAGAAGAAGTTGCTCGTGCGCCGCAGGTTTAGATAAAACGGGGGGTTGCACTCATATATTGCTTTAGTTGTTGGAACGCTTCGTCGCATTGCGGTGTCCACTCCCAATCAGATTTGGCGGTGGCTCGGAGGAGTTTAAAGAAGGATAAACACTTGTCCGAGGCCCACGAAATGAACCTATTCAATGATGCAATGCAACCTGCCAAACGTTGGACATCCTTGAGAGTGGTCGGAGACTTCATTTTGATCAATGCTTTTATTTTTTCAGGATTTGCCTCGATTCCTCGCTGGCCAACCATAAATCTGAGAAATTTTTCGGCGGACACACCGAACGCACATTTCTCTGGATTTAGTTTCATCTGATACTTTCTCATTAAGTTAAAGGCTTCTCGAAGATCTGCAAGGTGGTCATTTCCTACGACGTTTTTTACAAGCATGTCGTCGACATAAACCTCCATATTCCTGCCGATTTGTGTGGCGAATATTTTGTTGACGAGGCGCTGATAGGTGGCCCCTGCATTTTTAAGACCAAAAGGCATTACCTGGTAGCAATACAGACCTCGGTCGGTTATGAAGGCGGTATGCTGGCTATCAGGCGGATACATCATAATCTGATTGTAACTAGAATAGGCGTCCATGAAACTTAGCAGGGCATGCCCTGCCGTCGAATCAACCAGCTGATCGATTCGCGGTGTCGGGAAGCTGTCTTTTGGACATGCTTTGTTTAAATCTGAATAGTCAACACACATCCTCCATTTGCCATTAGTTTTTCGAACGAGAACCACGTTCGCTACCCACTCTGGGTAGTCGATTTCTTTTATAAAATTGACTGCAAGCAACTTTTTGACCTCGGCCTTGATTACCATTTGCCTTTCTGTAGTGAAAGTACGTCGGCGTTAATGAACAGGTTTATACTTTGGATCAACGTTCAAACGATGTGCCATGGCGCTGGGGTCGATGCCTGGCATATCTTTGTGAGACCAAGCAAACATATCTTCGTATTCGGTGAGAAAACGAACCAGATCTTCTCGAAAGACACTGGTTAAAGAGGACCCAATGTATATGACTTTGGATGAATCGTCTTTGGTTAGGTGGATTGCCACTATCTCTTCTCCGGGAGTTCCTGATTGGAGAGCATTTTCTCTTGGATCCAATGAGGTAGCCGTTGGAAGGCTTGGTGAATCTTGTGCCACCATCATAACTGGTGTTGTCTGAGCCTTCTTCCGATCTCGTACGTCTATCTCATAACATGAACGGGCTTCCTTTTGATTTCCTCGTACAACCCTAACACCATTCGAGGTAGGAAATTTGACGCATAAATATAAAGGATGTAAAGCTGCCCCAACCTTATTAAGCGATGGTCGCCCCAAAATGGCGTTGTACGCTGACCTCCGGTCTACCATGAGGAAATTAACGAAGACGGTCGTTTTCGCTGGACTTTCTCCAAAGGTGACTGGGAGGTCAATGCTACCTTCCGGCGTTACCACCTCGCCCCCGAAGCCGATGAGGGGAGTTAAGACCGGCTTGAGCAGGCTTCTGGCAAGTGCCATTTTGTTGAAAGCCTCCAGGTATAAAATATCGGCAGAGCTACCTGTATCCACCATAATATGATGAGTCAGATAATTTGATACCTTTAGTGCGACCACGATGGAGTCTTCATGAGGGAAGTGGATCCCCTCAGCATCCTCGAGGGAGAAGGAGATTGGAGGATGGCCAAATTCTGACTTGTTAGGTCTCTGTTCCAGCCAGTAAATATGTTGGGGTTTCTTAGACACCTTACGAGTATAAGCTTTCCTCGAAGCTTGAGAATCTCCCCCACAAGCTGGCCCTCCGGCAATGGTTCGGATCTCTCCGGCAGGCTCAGCATCTTCTTGCGGAGTGTGATGGTGATGTGACTTCTTCTGGTGTGATGCGCCTTCTCCCCTTTTAGGCGACCAACCTTGCCGAACAACATAATCTTGAAGATGACCTTTTCGAATGAGAGCTTCGATGTGGTCTCGTAGAGATATGCAATCTTGGGTACTATGCCCATGATCTTTGTGAAAATAACAAAACTTGCTCTTATCTCTCTTTACGGGATCAGATTTGATCTTTGCAGGCCATTTCACGTATGGTTTATGCTTGATTTCCATTAGCACCTTTTCAAGGGATCGATTGAGAGGAGTGTAGTTATGGTATTTACCCAAATAAATATTCTTGGGAGAGCGGTCTCGTTGATCACGCCGATATTTCTTATCCGAGGGAGAGGTTTCCTCTGGCTTACACTGCTTGCCCTGTATACCATAACGTGCCAAAGCAACTTCTTCTGCATTGATATATTTCTGAGCTTTTGCTTGGAATTCCGCCATGGTTTTAGGAGGGTTCTTATCTAGGACGAATTTAAATCTTTCTCTTGTAATTTCGGCTATAAGGGCGGTGAGGCCTTTTTCTTCGGTATAACCTTCAGTTTGGACAGCTTCTGCGGTGAACCGTACTGTAAACTCTTTTATCATCTCCCCATGCTGTTGTTTCAAATCCATTAGGTGAGATGCTAGCTTTTTAGTACGGATGCTCCCCATGAATTGAGAGAGGAATAGCTCCGATAGCTGTGTGAAGGACCCGATGGATCAGGGCTTTAGCCCCCAGAACCACGTACGAGCTGCCTCCTTTAAGGTTAGAGAAAAAACCCTACACATGATTTCTGACCCATGTCCCTCCAGCTCCATAAGAGACCTATATGTTTCCAGGTGTTCGAGAGGATCGCCTATACCTGTATACGGGGTGATGACAGGCGTGCGGTACTTCCTAGGTAGAGGTGCTTCCATGACGTCGCGGGTGAAAAGAGACTCGGATCGATGTATCGGCACCACAGCAGCAGATGATCAATTTGCCTGATAACATTGTTCCATATCATCAAAGCGATCATGGATTCTCTTGAGGTCTCCTTCCCGTGATAAGGTATAACCTGACGTTTCGACGGTGGACCCCTGAGATTGCTGTTGCCGAGAAGTACTGGAGTGAATGGAATGGGGAGGTATTACCGGGGCTTGGTTGCCGAGTGGCATTCTATTAGAAGGAGGAGGATTTGGTTGGACTTGTGGCTCGTCTGAGGAATGTCTGGAAGCCATTGGTATAGGTTGTGCCGGCAATCCTTCGGAAGGTCGTCGTTAGGGCTCCGGGAAGTGCTGATCAAGCCGATTAGATAAGGCTTGAAATTCGGCGTTGAGGGTTAGGAGCGTGTTTCCGAGGAAACACATGACATCCTCTTGACTTCCAGAAGTATCAAATAACGGGTTTTGTGATGGCATGTTGGGATCTCCCTGGGGGAGGCCCGTCGAAGTAGCTTGAGGGATGGACGTTGGTTCGGTAATGTCAGGCTGAGGTAGCATCTGCCTTGAAGTGGAAGGATGAACTGTCTTTTTGGGAGGCATGGTGGGAGGATTTCGATCAGTGATGGGAGCGGCTAATCTTGGTGATCAAGTTTCCCACAGACGGCGCCAATTTGTTTACGTCGGATTTTGTAACAGGATCCTCTAGATGTTCACCTTCCTTTCAGGATGCTTCCTCCAGGACCTGAAAAGAGATAAAGAAAAACTACGGGTGGCCGGCGTCCAGTCGTTAGCCCTCTGAAGCTTAAGTCGGATAGGATATTGTTATAAAGGAAACCAACAGTTTAGGAGTTTAGAGATTGTATATTGTGTACCTCTCTCCTCTATGGAACCGTCTATTTATATAGATCCAGGTGATCCAATCTGTTACGCAAACCGTTAAGATCACAGCTGGTTTTAGGGGATAAGATGCTTATCGTGTTAATCCTTTGGTAAGGGGGTGGCCTAAACACTTTAGACGTCTAGCTGATTACGTCTCTTAATGGAGATCCCCCGTAGTTCGGAGTTACAGATAAAGCCAAAATCAGCCTATATGGACTGCTGGTACTATAAGCTGAGGTATGTCATTACCAGAGACCAGAGACCAAGGCTCCTCATATGACGGGGGCTGCTAATATGTCGGGAGCTGCTCGCGAGCCAGGAATGCTTACATGACGGGAGATGCTCGCGAGCTAGGATGCTCGCATGACGGGAGATGCTCGCATGATGGGATGTGACGCCTTTTCAATGACCACGAGTAGAGCTGCTCACAAGTCGAGAAAGATGTTTCGTACTCTCCTAATATTCGATCATCGACCATAAGGGCTCGAAGACTCGGTAGCTGTGCGCCGTACTTGTATAATGTGCGAGACTCGACCAGGTGGCTCGCAAGTCGAATATTGTTATAAGGGTGCTCGCACGTCTTGAATTCTCACGAGAACCTCCGATTACCGTAATTTGACTATAACACATGGCATCATGATAATCATGTTTCATTGATAATAAATCATAAAGTGTATCAATCATAACTTTATCCTCGTATATTCCATACAATTCTATCTGTTGATGATTCGCATCCTATCTCTTATTAACTGGAATATTACCTGTGATGGAAATAACCTCACTGTGCTTTAGCTCACTAAAATTACCACAGTTCTTGCAGGTCTTCAGGAAGATAAAGACGTAGATGGAGCAGAATATTTAGATGGACACATGTTACTCAAGCACCAACCGTAGTCGATTTATTTGTAAAATTCGATGTAGTAAGATATTAGTGGAAAATAAACTTTATATTTTGGATTTATTTTAGTTATGCGATGTGTGGAATAGAATCTCAAGGAATCTATGCTTGAATTTTAAATTCACACTCTGGAACTCGGGCTTTGGGTTGTTGTACTCGGGTTCCGAATTTCAAGGCGTGACACTCTGTGTAGCCATCTTGCTTGGATCTTGGAAGCATCACCTCAAGCATCATCTAGGGTTTGTTTGGGCTTCTTCCTTGTGATTCTTATCTCTCATTCCCTTAGATTTGTTGAGTTCATACTTCAATCCATGTTGATTTGACCAACATTAAAGAGCATTCAAAGCTTGGATTGAATCATGAACTCAACCCCTCTTTAATGGCTTCTTGACCAACTCCAAATAGTCATATTCTTGTCATCGACGCCATTAATGGTGGTTTATGTAGAACCCATCCTTCATATAAAAGCCATATCCCAAAATAGGTTCTCCAAACCCTAATCCCTCACCTTAGAAGCTACAAGCCATCAATCAATACAAGGTTGCTGATTGAGGGAGCTGAAGAAGAGATCATTCATCCAAGACGAAGCTTCTTCAATCAACGACGTTGTATCGGGGCTCATCTCTTGTAAGTGGTTAAGCTTATAGAGTCCACTGTTTGATTCCCCCTTCTTATTGAGATTGAGATCTAGAGATTGTGACCCAATCTCGGTGTTGTCCTTGAGTAGGACGTGTGTCCTTATGTAGGACTTGGAAGTCCTTGCGTAGGCCTCTGACACGGGAGAATACGTGTGTGGTCCTTGAGTAGGATAAGTCCTTGTGTAGATTGTAAAGGTTGAGAGGTGAACCTCATTTAAAACCTCCGACAGTGAATGCCAGTGTGCTCAAAGGAGTTGAGCACTTGAACCGGGAGTAGAGTAGACTCATCGTCGAACCACTATACATCTTGCGTAATGTGGTGAATGCATTTTGTCCATTATTATGTCTTGTCTATTAATACCTATCTGAATGCCTATCTATTGATTGACAAAATGCTCATATGCCATATTTGAGTGATTAGTACTATCATGCCTATCAACTGTTTGATCAATTGTCTTCACTTGCTAGTTCGTAATTGTTAATTAAAGTGTGAATGCAATTCTGGTTTTAAAATCAGTAAGAATATTTAAAAAGTCCCATTCACCCCCCCCCCCCCCCCCCCCCCCCCTCTCGGACTTTAGGCATATCTGCAAGTATCTTTACTCGCGGTAAAACCGTAATTTCAAATACAATGTGCAACAAAAGACCTTTTTGAATGAGCAAGTGAGTGTCATTCTCACCTAAAAGACCCCTACAAAATTTAAGGATTCCGGTAGTCCCACAATATCATGTATCATTGGTGACTACCAGATTGAGCGTGCGTTATTAGACTTAAGGGCAACTGTAAATTTGATCACATACTCAGTATACGAGCAATTGGGTCTTGGTGAATTAAAACTCACCAAAACCACATTGCAACTCGCTGATAGATCCATTTGTGTACCGAGAGGGATAGTTGAGGATGTATTGGTCCAAGTCGAGAAATTTTACTACCCGGTGGATTTCATCATCTTGGACACATAACCGGTTATGGATACTTACAATCAAATACTGGTGATTCTAGGCCGCCAATTCCTAGCTACATCAAACGCAATTATAAATTGCCGGAATAAGGTGATGCAATTGTCCTTTGGGAACATGACATTGGAGGTGAATGTGTTCCACTTGGGCAAAAGGCATAGGAATGACGATGATGAGCTCTTCGAGGTAAACATGCTCGAATCCTTTGAAGAAGAGGAGCTACTCCAACTTGAACCACTACAAAATTTAGAGACATCCTTGGTGTTTGCTCGCCTCAAGTGCAAGGCTGCGATGTAGTAATAATTCTCGGTAAGACCGAGGTCGATCCACAGGGAAAGAAGTAAACAATTCCAACTACTCAAAAAACTAGAATCCAAGAAGTTTAGGAAAACAGTTTTTAACATTAAACAGGAAAATCTGATATTTGGAAAGAACTAGAGCATCAAGGATCCACTTGTAGTAGTTCAATACTAATCCATTTATCCAAACACAACACAATTAGAATCAAAAGTTCTATCTCTCATCTAATTGGAGGATATAACATTCAAGCACAAACAGTCCCACTTAAATTTGAAAATCAAACTTCTAGTTCTAATGAAGCACATAGAACTCAAACTTGTAGCCTTCGAAGTAACAGCCATGCTAAGAGACTATGGCATGCTCTGGGGTTACTACAATTCGAATATAAACAAACCCATCATGGTAATTGTTATAGGATAAAGTTGGCCGTCGAAGATACTGAAGACTCAAGACCCGTGAGCGCCTTTTGACTTCATCGTTCGACCCGCGAACCCTCATGGTCGAAGCTCGCATATCATGTAGGCACGTCAGTATACACTTCCGAATATGCGAATAGGCTTAGTCGCTAGTCATCGGGTGGGGACACCTCCTTAATCCGCACAACTTCATTCCCTGGTCATCAAACGAGGATATTCCCTAATGCGAGCAGCCTTGGTCTTGGTTCGTTCATTAAGGATTTCCCTCGTCTCATAGTACCAGCAGCCTATATAGGCCGGCTTTGGCTTATGTCCATTCTTAGTTCCACATTGTGGAAGTCTCTCATCAAGGAATGTAACCAGCTAGATACCTAAAGTGGTTATACCATCTTGGATTTGCAGGTTAAGCTCCTTATCCCCTTAAATCAGTAATGATCTTAACAGCTTGCGTAACATATTGGATCACTCAGATTTATATAAATTGGTGGTTCCACAGAAGATAAAGGTACACAATTTCTAAGTCCACATCTCGCATTTTTACCTTACTGCCAAACCCCATCTAACTTAAGCTTCGGAGGGCTAACGGCCGAACACCGGCCACCTTTAGCTTTCTTCTTTGGCTTTTAGGTCTGGAGGGGAGCTCGCCTGAAGGAAGGTAAACGCTGTTAGTACATCTTTTGTTGTCAATTGGCGTGTTGGTTGGTCGCGTCTTGTCGTGTGAGCCCCGGTCGAAGTTTTGAAGAATCAAGACTTGAAGATTACGCTTCGTCCATTGCTCAAGCTCATTCTGAAACAAGATCCCTGGTAAGTTGCATATAGATCGACCATAGGAAACCCAAAACATCAAAGAATGGCGTAAAGACTCACACATTTTACCCTCTTGATCCTTGCACAAGTTGATCAGACTTGTGGTCCTTGGCTAGTGCAAAACATACTGAAGATATGTCCATACATTGGACCCTATGCACCTCATCACTTCATATCTTGAAGTAATCCGCTGACGTGTTGATGAAAACCATCTAGACAAGCCGACCGGTCTTCACCAGTCGGCCAGGCGTCTCAACACAACAGCAGCCTGCTGAGAAGAAGCAAATGGGCATCTAAAGGCATCTAAAAGAATCACAAACCTTGCTGTGAAATTGTTGCTGGGGCTGCCGACCAGTCTTAACCGGTCGGCCAAGCACTTCAAATTATAAAGAGATCTGCTGGATTCATTCAGATTGATTGCCGATCGGTCTTGACCGGTCGGCCCTTTATTCAACTCTCTCCAGCAAGCATAGCCGACCGGTCAAGACCAGTCGGCCTGTTGTTTTAAAGTGCTCCAGCAAGCATAGCCGACCGGTCAAGACCGGTCGGCCTGTTGTTGTAAAGTGTTCCAGCAAGGGGGTCCGACCGGTCTTGACCGGTCGGCCCATGTTATTCAGTTGCTCCAGCAAGGGGGTCCAACCGGTCTTGACCGGTTGGCCTATTCTTTAAATCTCTCCAGCAAGGGAGTCCGACCGGTCTTGACCGGTCGGCCAGTCCCAAATGAGGCCTTGTTTTTCAAACGACGACCGGTCTGTCCGACCGGTTCAGACGTTTCTCTGATAGGTCGGCTGTGACCGTTTTTTATCCGTTGGGGCTATCATTTGGGGCTCTATAAAGCCAGGACTTAAGGTCTTTTATGTTATGCATTCAACACCCTTCAAGAGCTAAGAGAGAGAGCCTTTACTCACATCCTCCTACCCTCTTTGCTCTTGTTCCCCTTGAGTTCATCATTCAAACCTAGCCATTAATGGCTTTTCACTGAGTATTCAAAGCTCGGTTTGAAGTATGAACTCAAGACCCTCATTCATGGCTGACCTACCTTCGGAATATATCTATCAGGTCATTTATAGCCATTGAATGCTTGGAGTTTGGTAGTTCCCTCATTACCATTGCATTGAATAGGCAAGAGGAACTAAACCTACTCTCTCCCTACTACCCGGCATCAACATATCCTCATCATTTGCATCGGTAGCTGATCTTCGGAGCACAAAGAGAAGCTGAAGCATGTGGAGCTGAAGCTACTCATCAAAGGCATCGCATCGGGGCTCAATCGTCTAGGTATGTCTAGTTTTTGAGAGTCCATCTATTCATTCACTATTCCCTGGATTGGGAAACTCCGGCGGGAGGGTACGTGACCATCCTTGGATTAGGATTGGTGAGAGTTTGAGATCCAAACTCGTCAAGTCCCTGGATTGGGCCATCGGCGGATGGTAAACGTGGTCCTAGATCAAAGGATGTCAAGGTTGATGGTTAACCTGATTTAAAACCAAGACTATAGTGAAATCCAGTGGTCTCATAGGTTGAGATCGTGAACCGGGAGTGAAGTAGGGAAACCGAACCACTATAAATCGCTGTGCATTGTGAGATTGAATGATTGCTATGTGTTGAATGGTTTAGTCAATCATGAATGCTAGCTGTTTGATGAAATGCCTATGATAGTCCTTGCTTACAAACTGCTCATATAAATGCCTTGAATGCTATTGTGATTATCTTATTTGATAAGATTGACTTGGTTAGTTTTTACTTGTAATTGGAATTTAAAAAGTCCTATTCACCCCCCCTCTAGGACATTAGGCATATCTCCAAGTATCTCTATAGGCGGTAAAACCGCAATTTCAAACGCTTTAGAGGAGCCTGTTACTAAATTAGACGTTAACAGATTGGCACCATCTGTGGGAACTTCCTAGTTCAAATCGCTCTCATCATCGATTGATTACCTCCCACTATACCTCCTAAGAAGACGGCTCGCCCCTCCACTTCAAGGCAGATGTTACCTCCATCTGACATCCCTGAACCAACGCCCAATCTCCCTCAGACTGCTTCAACGGGGATTCCCCCGAAAGAGTCCAACCTGCCATCGCAGAATCCATTTCACGATATGTCTGGTGGCTACGACGGTGTCATGCGTTTCGTCGAAGACACACTCCTTACCCTCAAAGCTGGACTTCAAACCTTATCTAATCGGTTCGATTAACATTTTCCTGAACCACATCAACCTCTAAAAGGGTCGGCACTACGATCTGCACCAGTAGCCTCCATACATTCTGCAGATGAACTATGAACTCAGCGAAATCCTCCCTCAACTCGAATGTCACTCGATAATCAAGCCCCAACACCCCCTCCGCAATCTATCCACTCTAGTACCTCTCGACAACAACGATCTCAGGGATCTGACGTCAAAACATCAGGTTACACTTTACCTTGGGAAGGAGATCTCAGGAAAATTGAAGATCATTTCACTGACGTGGAACAACAGTATCGATCTAATATCCCACCTGCTGCTTTTGCATTAATCCATTGATCTGAACCCCCCTTTACCCGTGAGATAATGGAGGCCTCTTTGCCTAGAAAATATTGAACTCCTAGTATCGTCCCATATACGGGTATCGGCGATCCTCTCGAGCATTTGGAGACTTATAGGTCTCTCATGGAATCAGAGGGATATAGTTCAGAAATTATGTGTAGGGCTTTTTCCTTAACTCTAAAGGATGTAGCATGCACATGGTTTCGAGGCCTAAAACCTCGGTCTATTGAATCCTTCTCCCAATTATCGGATCTCTTCCTATCTCAATTTATGGGAAGCATCCGTACAAAAAAAACCAGCATCTCATTTATCGGATCTAAAGCAGCAACGTGGAGAAACAATCAAGGAGTTTACAATTCGGTTCACTGTAGAAGCCGTCCAGACTGAAGGTTATACTGAAGACAAAGGCCTCACTGCCCTTATAGTAGGAATCACGAGCGAGAAATTCCGATTTGCTCTGGATAAGAACCCTCCTAAAACCATGGTTGAATTTGTTAGTGCACTTTTCTGTGGCATACTAGTGCACCTTGTTTGTCAATTACTTAGGTCAGTGGGTCTAGTGTCGGTTGAGCTTAATGAAGACAAAGACCGAAGACTCAAGTGGCCCGGCTGCATCAAGAAAGAAGAATCAGGTAAATGTGATGCCTTGGTGTGCCTTGCCTTGACCAAAACCTAACCCATAACCTCTTAGATGACTTGCACCACCTAGGTATACCTTTAGTCATCATCATTAGTCTTAGAACTCCATGAAAAACATGATAAATTAGACTAATTAAAGAGGTGGAAGCTGCTGCAATAAAAAAGGCTCAAACAGCAGTTTTCGATAGGACTCCGATCAATCGGATAGGTTCTCCGATAGGACTCTGATCGATCGGACAGAAATTTTGATCAATCGAAAATTGTCCCAGAAAAAATTGAAAACTCACTGGACATATTTCCGATCAATCGGGACAGTCTTCCGATCCATCGGAAGGGGCCGTACGATCAATCGGACAGTGTTCCGATCAATCAGAATTTCTTCCAGAGACCTCTCTGGATAGATTTCCGATCAATCGGACTTGTCTCCGATCAATCGGACTGGGCTCCGATCAATCGGAGATGCGCGATCTGCCCGTTTTTTTACCGTTGGAAGAAAAATCTATTTAAGATGGGGGATTCGTTTTTGAGCTAAGTGAGGGGATTTTGAGGAGATAGAAGCCACCATTGCTAGAGATCATTAGAGGCTCTATCACAAACCTAAAGCAAGTCATTCTCCTTATGTTTTCATCACAAGCTTGGGCCATTCAATGGCATCTTGAGAATGGACTTGTTCCCTCTTGATTCCTAGGGTTTAGACACCTTGATGATAGTTAAATCCTTTGTCTAAACACTACCTAGGAGTCCATTTAGGTGCATTCCTCTAGGAAACCCATTTCCTACCATTTGTAGAGGTTTCACCATTCCCTAGCACCTTGGGCATCTCCAATGGAGCATCACATGCAAGGTAGCTGATCTTGGAGCTGAAGCCTTGGCAAAGCGGCGGCGTCAAAGATCGGGGGAGCACAAGGGGAGTTGATTCAAGCACGGGAGAGCGAGAAGAAGCAACCCGAAGCGGCGCTGAACAAGGGGCACAATCCGACAAGTAGGTTGTCTTGTTAAGAGTCCATCCACTCAATTCCCTGTGGGAGTTGAGTGTAGAGTTTGTTTGACAAACTCGCCCCGGGGTCGTTAGCCGATCCTTGGCCTATTAGTTGGGCCTAAAATCTAGGGATGTCAGCCGTTCCTTGGCACGTTAGTCGGGCCTAAAACAAAGTCTCCAAGGGGGAGCCACCAACACAGGTGCAAACGTGTAGGTTGGGAGGAACCTGTAAACTCCCTGGTTGGGTGGATCCGAGTTAAAACACCTTGGTTGGGAAGAACCAGAT
Organism: Liriodendron chinense; assembly: GCA_003013855.2. Classification (NCBI taxonomy): domain Eukaryota; kingdom Viridiplantae; phylum Streptophyta; class Magnoliopsida; order Magnoliales; family Magnoliaceae; genus Liriodendron; species Liriodendron chinense. The sequence goes on from PVNU02002823.1 coordinate 238,145, forward strand.
TTAAACTCCCCAGTGAATGCCGGTGTGCTCAAAGGGGTTGAGTACTTGAACCGGGAGTGGAGTAGACAAGTAGTCGAACCACTATACATCCTTGTGTTTGTGATTGATCTTGAGCACATTTCTCTTTATGCATTGTGTTTAATTGTTAATTATGTATGTTTAGTTAGGAATGTATGCTTAGCACTTGATAGGCACATCCACACTCACAAGATGTACTTTCACTACCTCATGTTGACTTGAGCATTTCTTGATCCATCCTCTGTAGTCCACATGAGCTGTTTAGGCTAGGTTGCTGATTGCTTTTATCCTTTGCTAGTGTATTAATTGGACCCACTTAGGCTTGGAAGCCGAAGTGTTTATCGCTTATGTAGTATAATTTGTTGAATTTGTTAAGTAGGCGATTTTTTTTTTAAAAAGGTCCTATTCCCCCCTCCTATAGGTTCAGCCATAATTCTAGTTGCTCTTCAAGCTTCCGCACGCGTATGCGTAGGGTGTCGTGTTAGGCTACCCAACGCAATTTCAATTGGTATCAGAGCGGGTTGCTCTTCAAGGACGTAGCCGTCTAGAGTAAGATCCGATACCGGAGCACTAGCATCATGTCTAACCAAAAAGGAGAATCTATGTTGCCTCATGTTGAACTATAAGTAAAATGATTAGTTGAGGTCAACAATAACTAGGGTAGGAACTATTGTCATATCCCCTACCGAACATTGCTCTCCAACTTGGAATGAACCTAAGGGAGAAAATCTAGGATAGATGAATTCCCTCCCAACAAGCATGTTGGGTCATATTCCCCCCTCCTATAGGTTCAGCCATAATTCTAGTTGCTCTTCAAGCTTCCGCACGCGAATGCGTAGGGTGTCGTGTTAGGCTACCCAACGCAATTTCAGAATTCCAGGCTAAGGCTAAAAAATACATTAATGTAGAAGAAGTTGCTTTAGCTCGTCAAGGTATGCAAGGAAGGAAATGTAAGTCCGAGGAGATCTCTTCCTCCGATAGGAAATTCCGGCGCGATCGGCGAGATCATTCCCCTAAGAAACCTTATTCCGGTAAATATCATAACTATACACCTCTTAATCAATCTCCTGAGAAAGTACATATGAAAATAAAGCATAAATCTTATGTAAAGTGGCCTCCAAGGATTAAATCAGATCCTGAAAAAAGAGACAAGAGAAAGTTCTGCTATTTCCACAAAGATCATGGGCATAACACCCAAGATTGTATATCTCTGAAAGATCAAATCGAAGCTCTCATCCGGAAGGGACATCTCTAGGATTACATTGCGCGATAGGATCGATCGCCTAAAATAACCGATACCTCATCACGAAGAAAAAAGTCGCCTCAACATCATCCTCCACAGGAAGACACGGAACCCACCGATGAAATTCGCACTATTGCTGGAGGTCCAGCTTGCGGGGGAGATTCTCAAGCTTCAAGAAAGGCATATGCTCGCAAGGCATCTCAGAAGCCTCAACATATTTATTGGCTGGAAAAATCGTCCGATACGTCAAATCCCAGCAATCATCCAATCTCTTTTTCTCTTGAAGATGCTGAAGAAATTCATTTCCCCCACGAGGACTCCATCATGGTCGCATTAAAGGTATCAAACTATTTAACTCACCGTATTATGTTGGATACAGGTAGCTCCGCAGATGTCCTTTACTTGGAAGCCTTTAATAAAATGGCACTGACCAGAAATTTACTCAAACCTATCTCCACTCGCCTCGTTGGCTTCAGAGGCGAAGTTGTAACACCAGAAGGAAGCATCAACCTTCCTGTCACCTTTGGAGAAAATCTAGCCAAAACCACAGTGTTTATCAATTTCCTTGTGGTGGATTAAAAATCAGCATAGAATGCCATTTTGGGTAGACCCTCGCTCACCAAAATAGGGGCAACTTTACACCCCCTGTATCTATGCATCAAATTTCCTACTCCAAGCGGAGTCGGGGTAGTACGAGGGAATCAAAAAGAAGCTCGAGCATGCTATAAAATAATCGTACAAGATCAAAAAAATGCCCAAGCAACTCCTATTATGGCGATTACAAGAGACTTAGTAGATCTTTCGATAGTGACAACATTGGTTCCAAGGGAGAGCGATCATCAATCAGGGACCCCAGGAGGAGATAGTTGAAATTCACTTATCCAAAGATATTCGCTCCAAGAAGGTTTACATCGGATCCTCTTTGAGCGGCGTCTTTCGAGCAAATCTAGTTCATTTTCTAGCCGAATATCAAGATGTTTTTGCTTAGTCTCACGAAGACATGTTAGGTATCGACCCCAACGTTGTGGTACATCATCTAAATGTCGACCCGAAGTATAAACCTGTTCATCAGCGTCAACGAGCGTTCACCACAGAAAGGCAAATTGTGATTAAAACTAAGGTTGAAAAGTTATTAGCCGTCAATTTTTTTGAGGAGGTTGACTATCAAGAATGGATCGTGAATGTAGTCCTTGTTCGCAAAGCCAATGGTAAATGGAGAATGTGTATAGATTATTCCGATCTCAACAAGGCGTGCCCAAAGGACAGTTTCCCGACTCCCCGTATCGATCAATTGGTTGATTCAACAGCAAGGCATGCCCTTCTTAGCTTTATGGACGCCTATTCTAGTTATAACCAGATCATGATGCATCCGCCCGACCTTCAAAATACTGTCTTTATCACTGACCGAGTTGTATTGTTACAAAGTAATGCCTTTCGGTCTCAAGAATGCAGGTGCCGCTTATCAGCGTTTGGTCAACAAAATGTTCGCTGCACAAATAGGCAAGAATGTGGAAGTTTACGTCGATGACATGCTCGTGAAAAGCGTCGCAGCCAATGATCATTTCGCAGACCTCCGGGACACCTTCGACCTGATGAGGAAGTTCCAAATGAAGTTAAATCTGGAAAAATGTACCTTCGGGGTCTCTGCTGGAAAATTTCTTGGGTTCATGGTCAGTCAATGGGGGATCGAAGCAAACCCCGAGAAAATAAAAGCCTTGATCGAAATGAAGTCTCCATCCACTCTCAAAGATGTCCAATGGCTGGCTGGTCGCATTGCATCACTGAATAGGTTTATTTCGTGCACCTCTGATAAGTGCCTTCCTTTCCTCAAGCTTCTCCACACTACCACAAAAACCAACTGGGATGGACCCAACAGTGTGAGGAGGCATTTTAACAACTGAAGCAATATATGAGTACGCCTCCTATCTTATCTAAACTTGTTCCACACGAGCATCTCCTTTATTTATCTGTATCTTCCACAGCCGTTAGTGCCGCCTTAATAAGAGAAGATTCTAGGATCCAAAGGCTCATTTATTATATTAGTCGAGCAATGGTGGATGCCAAAACTCGATATTCTGATATAGAGAAATTAGCTCTCGCTTTAGTGACTACAGCCCAGAAATTACGACCATATTTCCAAGCCCACTCTATATTGGTACCTATGAATCATCCATTAAGGCAAGTCCTTCAGAAGCCTGAGGTATCAGGGCGATTGACTAAATGGGCAATTGAGCTTGGTGAATGCGACATTTCGTTCTGTTCAAGAACCGCCACTAAGGCCCAATCCGTAGTTGATTTTATCATTGAATTCACGTATTCGACCACAGCTGATTCCATCTCCAACAATGACCCTGCGACCAACGACCAGGCTCCCTGGTCGCTCTTTGTGGACAAGTCCTCATGCGCCACTGGTAGCGAAGCCAGCTTGATCCTAATCGCTCCTGACGGATCGCATTTTCAATATGCGTTACACTTCGACACTCATGTATCTAACAATAAAACGAAATATGAGGCTTTGATTGTCGGCCTCGAACTAGCGAATGTGCTCGCAATACAGAATTTACTTGTTCATAGTGATTCTCAACTCATAGTTAACCAAGTGCTCGGTGAATTTGAGGCGAAAGAAGAACGAATGGCTATGTACATATATCGAGTACTTATCTTACTCACAAAGCTAAGCAAATATGAAATAATTCACATTCCTTGCAAGAAGAATAAGCTCGCAGATTCCTTAGCAAACTTAACTTCCGCACCAGTAATTTGACACAATCTGTTTCTGTCGAGTATCTCCAAACTCCTAGTATAGATCAATTCGCCCCAGAGCAAGTAGTCACAGTGCATTCCTCTCCATGTTGGATGGATCCCATCGTCCTTTACCTCAAAAGCGGACAACTCCTAGATGATAAAAAATTCGTGCGAAAAATTCGTTATCGTGCTGCCAGGTACACCTTACAAAATGGAATTTTACTACATAAAAGCTTTGCTTTACCATACTTAAGGTGTCTCCATCCAGAAGAGGCACACCGCATTATTGATGAAATACACCAGGGGGCATGCAGTAACCATCCTAAGGGATGATCTTTAGCATATAAAGCAATGAGGCAATGGTACTACTGGCCCACCACAAAGGCAGACGCAATTGAATTTCTAAGAAATGCGACAAATGCCAGCGATATTCCCCAATCCCTCATGTACCATCTGAGCAGATGACGCCGATGGACGGCCCTTAGCCCTTCGCCCAATGGGGAGTTGATATAATCGGACCATTGCCCACCAGAAAAGGCTAGAACAGGTTTGAAATTGTAGCAATCGATTACTTCACCAAATGGGTCGAGGCAGAACCTCTAACCACAATCACCAAAAAGCAGACTACTAAGTTCATGTGGAGAAACATCATATGCCATTATGAACTCCCCTACACTATAATCACCGACAACAGAAAACAGTTCGATAACGCTGCTGTTGGGGCTCAAATTTATACCCATTGTAAAACAACATCCCGTGGTCTATTGACAATAATTTGGATAGGTCGGAAAAGCCCTGCAAACGCCAGCACAACCCTGATCACTTAGTAGCGACCAAAATTCGTAAACAGCATTTCGAAGCGGAACTGGACATGTGCTTCACCGCCAAATGATCCAAAATGTCCTAAAACCCTTAACCTACAAGTTTCGAAGTTATCCAATGCATATTTTTACCCGCGCACCTCGAAATGCGTTTCGTCCCTGCCCGGAACTGACCAAAAAGGGGTCCATAAGCCTACAACTACCATTTTAGAGTGGAACTGGACATGCGCTTCCACCAAATGATCCGGAGCACCCCAAAACTCTTAAATAGCAAGTTTGAAGTCATTATGATGCATATTTCCATGCACGCGCTCCCTGGAACAATGTTCCTATACGACAAGCCGACCCGGAGGCTCCAAATTAGGAACGAAGTACCAAAATTAGCAACATCTGGACTTCCACACCCCATCCCGTTCATTCAGGAGGTCAATCATACCTTAGAAGTGGCTTGGCAATAGTGAGTGCATGTCTACAAAAGGTAGCTGTCCTTTGGAGGTCCCCCGTCGGAGATAAAATCCTGAAATTTTCTAAGTGCTGGAATCCTGAAAATCTGGCTAAGTAGTGGAAAAGCGCCGAAAAAGGACATGCGCCTGGCCTCCAACCATATGCGCTTGGACCTTATTAGTGAAATGGAGTGAATTAAACACTTTTTCAAAATGCACCAGGAAATGCGCCGGTAAAGCACATGCGCCCAGATCCACCACATGCGCTTGGCTGCTTTCTGCCACATGCGCTTGACACTGTTTTCTACCACATGCGCCGGGAAATACCCGTCGAACCAGACCCGAACCTGATTACCCCCCTATAAATAGCGATGTCACTTCATTTCATCAGCACGAGATCATCCCCCGCCGACCTCAGAGCGATGTAAGCACCACATGCGCTTGCTCTGTTTCCCCTCGCCTGATGCCTTGGCCGGAGTGGATTCCCTTGCCAGAATCCCTCGCTGGAAAGGGATTTCCCTTGCCGGAATCCCAAGTTCAGGAAGAAATCCTGAAAAATTTCTAAGTGTTGGGCACATGCGCCGGCTTTCCCCCACATGCGTCGGCTTTTCTGGCCAGAAAATCTCAAATTTTCTCTAAGTCTAGGAGAGACATGCGCCCACTCTTTGGGTCCAGGTGCATATGCACTACCACATGCGCCCGGAACACCTCCCCTTCATCCATTTTTCATGAAAAAATGATGACATGCGCTTGAGAGATGATGACATGCACCTGACACCTTGTCCAAAATGGCCACATGCGCCTGCACACACCCCTCCATGCGCCTGGACGCTGGTTGGAGGGGTGGACCTTCCATTGTGTGGCCCGCCTTCGTCCGGGATCAGATTTTAATAAAACCGCCTCTCCTAGATGCGTCTCGATGAGTTCTATCCATCCATCGAATCAGATTCTCCAACGTTCAATGATAAGTGGCCCAAATCAGTGTTTTGGTCCAAAATGACCAACAGTAAGCCAATTTGGCAACTCCAAAAATCCTTCCGAAAGAGCCGAAAATGGCCGAAAACGAGAAGAATCGGGTGGAATTGGACCGAGCCCGAGAGGAAAACTTTTCTTCTACTTGACATGATACACCATAATCATGCACCGTGACAAGGTTATCTGATCTCAGGACCCTCGAATACCCTAATCAAGCGCTCGGCAGGCCCGCCACTTAGTCATTTTCAGCCCTAGGAAGTGCCCTGTTGGCCCGGAAATCGACTTCCACTAAGCAAATCGAAACGCGATCGCATCGCAATCTTCGTGGATGTAATCCACTCCTGTTCCAAGATGGTCATCGATAATATTCACCGATTTCTCTGATTAGACCGCAAACAGGTCCACTACATCGTCATTTCCAGCCCTAGGAAGTGCCCTGTTGGCCCGGAAATTGACTTCTGCTAAGCAAATCGAAATGCGATCGCACCGCGATATTTGTGGATGTAATCCACCCCTGTTCAAAGACGGTTATCGATAATACTCACCGATTTCTCTAATCAGACCGCAAACAGGTCCACTACTTAGTCATTTTCAGCCTTGGGAAGTGCCATGTTGGCTTGAAAATTGACTAATGCTAAATGAAATCAACCACGATCTCAAAGACGCCGAGGCAAAGCTGAAGTACTCAGGCTATCCAACAGCCGAGTTAAGCATTTACGGGGCACCGATCCCTATCATTCATAAGAAATTGGCATGAACAGGAGTCCATCGGACCCTACACTTAGTTACTTACAGGCATCGGAAACAGTCGATCCAGCCTATTGAATTGACATCCTCAAAAGATCTTGGCTCGACAAAGCCTATCTGATCCCAAACAGATCATTGAAAAATACTCAGAAGAAAGAGTGTTCTCGAAGACGAGTCGCCCGACTCCAGAAGAAATACGTTTACTTTACTGTACAAAGCTCTATTCATCCAGGATAAAGGTCCGAGGCTAAACCTAAGGGGTTATGGTTACCACGAGAAACCACAAACAAAGAGTTCAAACTAAGCTTGACACATCCTGCTATGGATTGCCACTATGAAAAAGACATTCGATGCCCTACCCATCGACAACGGGTTGTCGGTTGAGCTGATGAGGCAGTTGCGGATTGCTTTCCTAAAGTCACTTATTCACAGTAACAGGCGCGGGCTTTAGGTTATGCCGACCAACATTTCGATGTTTGTGTATTCCAGCGGTCACTTGTTCACAGTAACAGGCGCGGGCCCAGAGTTGCACCACTTGATTAGAAACCTCATTCGGGAACGTTGCGGAGTGCTCTCCTAAGGTCACCCGTCATAAAAGTACGAGCGCGGGCCTTGGGTTATGCCGACCAACATTCGATGATTGTGTATTCCAGCGGTCACCTGTTCATAGTAACAGGCGTGGGCCCAGAGTTGCACCACTCGAATCCTGACAGTCTCTCAACCCGGACAATCCGAAAGAAAATGGGACATAGACATCCGACGTGTCTAGTAAATGTGGCTCAGTCCATAATAAGAAAGCAAAGGTCTAAACGACCATGAACTCAAGACCATAATTTCCGGCGGATTAGTCTTTTGCCTTCTAATCAAGGGTGATCAACCATTGATGTAATTAAAGGCTTGTGAGCAGTATCACAGCCTGGAATGTAAAAGATCTCAGAATCTCTGAAATAAAATTCGCCTTGCGATATCTCCCTCTTGTGTACACTTTGTGATTGCTTATGATTGTCTATAAATGTCTCTATACTCATAATTCCCCCAGAATAAAAGAAACATAGGAAAAAACAAAAGAAGGACTACTGACGAGCAAGTTCTTATTTTCCTTTTTTCTAAGTTCTAACAGCTGCATTCTCAGAGTTTTATGAGAAATGGAAGATAAGAAGTATTCGAACCTCCCCATATCATCCCCAGGCTAATGGACAAGTTGAAGTAGTTAATAAGATCATCAAACATCATCTGAAAACTAAACTCGATGAATGTAAAGGTATGTGTCTGGAGCTTCTACCTGAAGTCTTGTGGGCCTATAGAACGACAACTCACACGTCAATTAGAGAAACTCCTTTCTCTTTAGCATTCGGCATAGACGCAGTCATTTTCATTGAAGTTAAAGTACCCTCGTACCGAATCGAGCAGTACGACTCAATGAGCAATCAAGAGGGTCTGAGGCTTCATCTCGATCTCTTGGAAGAGAGAAGGGACACATCCCAACTTTGAGTAACAGCTTACCAACAGCGTATAGCTCGTTATCGTAACGCAAAGGTCAAACCTAGAACTTTTCAGCTCGGCGATTTGGTCCTTAAATAAAACCTTGAAACACCAGCTCGCTCGTTGGACCCAAATTGGGAAGGCCCCTATCGAGTTATCAGAATTGTGCGACCAGGTACATATTATCTCGAAGACATGCGAAGAAGACCCCTATGTCGTCCTTGGCACGTAAAGCATCTAGTTCAATAGTTTCCATAACTCGATGTAAATTCAAATAACATTTGAATAAAGATGGATTTTCTTTTGGTCGCTACTCCATTTGTTGGACCCGAATAGCCCTAAAGAGAATATGTACATTCTCTTGACTAAATCTTCTGCTCTCGGTGGAGTCAAAGCCTCAATCTATAGATTAGTCTATCTCTATGTGGACATGGTCACCAAGACCCCCGGATTGAGCATAACTTATTCTTCATGAGTTAAGCATTCTTGCATTCAACACACAAATTATCTATCACTTGAAGAAGCCAAAATATCAAAAAATGTATTCGTTCTATTAAGAAAGATATCTGGAAAGTTTTACAACAGGGTAGCGACTAAGGTTTACATGAGAAAGCAAAAGAAAGAGAAGATGAGATCATTCCCACGCATCATTTGGAGGAGGAGCACCACTCTTTACCTCAGGGCCCGCTTCCGGGACCCCTGCAGCTTGTGTAGTCTCTGTGACCTCGTTTTCAGTGGCTACCCTCTCCTCTGCAGCAACGATGGCTGCGACTCTCTCAAATTCTCCCATATCGAACGATGGAGATATCCGTTGCACTACTCTCAGTGCGAAGTCGCAACCAGCATCGTACGACTCGTATCGCTCGTCGTCGTACAACTGCGAGGTATGGAACTCCATGACAGCTCGAGGTCCCTCTTAGGATAGCATCTTGACGTAGGCCACTCTTTCCTCCTCCCAATGGATGGAATTATCTCTGAGCTGCGTGAGGGCTGATTGTTCTTTCTCTAAGCTGTCGCAGACTTCTTTCAGTCGCGACCTACTCTCAGCGAGCTGCTCCTCTAGAGAGATTTTATCTTGGTGGAAAATCTCTCTCTCTCTTTCTCTATCTTTTCCTTCATCTCCGCGAGCCTTACGAAGTTCGAATCCAAGGCTTGATACCTATCAGTCAAGACCTGGATCTTCTCAATGAGGATGTTTCTATCCTCATTCATCTTCACGATCAGGGTCTCGCGAGATTTGATGACTTGGTCTCTCCATTGGACTGCCTTCTCCAGTGCAAGTCTCTTCCCTTTAGCCTTATCAATGATACGGCGAGCAGTGATGATATCACATCTCATCCGCATAATGAGATCCAGTCCATGTTTGAGGAGTAAAAGATTTATCAAATGATTAAAAAAAATAAAAGGGACAAGTCGAATTCGAAAGAATTTTACCTAGATCATCCTCACCCCCGCATCTAAGGAAAGATCCTCAGGACTAGGTTCAGGAAGAGTGCAAAAGGTTTGAGGGGTGATGTTGTCGAACAAAAGCTTCCAAATTGGATGCAAGTGACTCGGGACAGTGAACATCCCAACTCCAGAAGGCTAAGCCATGACCAGTCGAGCAGTGCTCGCATCTTGAGCAATGGGTTGCTCGCGAGCAGGAATCAACTTGCGAGCAGCATTAAGCTTGCGAGGCTCTTAGTCGAGGGGCAACTTGGCCCCGCCCCATTGTTCCTTGGGGAATTGTCGACGATATCGATGACAGGTGGCACAGGAGGAACTACCGGAGAGTCTACCGCGGGCTCAGGAAGAGGCTCACGTGGTTGTGAGCTTTGGGCAGGCTCACTCGACCAACTAGATGGGTGAGATGGACCGGTCGATGTCTTCTTCTGTCTCTTCGAACCGGTACGCCTCAGGCGAGGCAACAATCCTCTCTTCTCTCCTACATTTGCCATGACAGCTTCCTCCTGAAATATCAGTCCAGAAGCGGCAAGTCGCGAGAGTGAGAGACAGGACTGATAGCTTGTAAATTTTGACGATCTTCTCGTTGATCCCCCTTTCAAGCTTAGTTTTCCCCCAGTCGGAATACTTGCGAATACGAGTGAAGTTGGGCAAATAAGGGTTTAAGACTACTGCAGAAATCGTGGCAGAGCGGAGTTTCACCCACCTTCACCAAAGAAGCGACTCACGTTATGGCCCCCAGGGGTGGATCCCGTCTCAGACTCCCACTTTTCGGAGGCGTAAAACCAGCGTTTCCTCCATCCGGGATAATTCGAAGTGGATTTCCCCAAAACATAATTATCCCAGTGCCAGTAACACAGGTAATACCAGCCCTCACTGGAGGGAGCTTTCTTGAGCTGGAACATTCTCAGGAGATTTAACCTCCGCGGTTAAATCTCCATTGCCGACTTGCTTCTAGAGAACGAAAGCACTCAGAACCATCCACCAACCATTTACAATAAGTTGTCCAGGGGCAATTTTGTAGGTATGAAGCACGTCGCGAATGAAACGGTGAAGGGGAAGACGCACTCTGAGAATAAAAAGATAATCATATAGGGCTACACAGCCCGGAGGTAGGGAATCCGGAGTCTCTCCTTCTCCAGGTAACCGAAAAATGACAGAGTCGGGAATCCGGTATTTTCCCGTAACTTAGTTAGCCGTTCCTTCGTCATTAGTGAAGGATACCCAGATGCAGAGTATCTCCCTGCAGGGACTCTTGCATTGTTTGAGGATGAAGAATCCGGAGTTGCATCCCCCAAGGGGACGGTCTCATCATTGGAATCTCTCACCATCGTTATTAAAAGAATAGAACAAAGAAAGGAGAATACCTCGAGGAAAAAAGAAAATGAAGTTAAGCCAGGGAGAGATAGGTACACCAGAAGAAAATGAAAGAAAGGGGAGAAGAAGAACTTTTGAAACTCTCCGATGAACTTTCGAAATAAAGAAATCCCCGCAGACCTCAGGGATATTTATAAGCAATCATTCCTTAAGATTTGGTGACACGCGGTGGCCATTCGTTTGGCACGACAGTCGAATGGGCATGATCATTAATTCTGGAGATACGTGGCGAGAGCCGCTTCATTTCCTCCCAGCTGAAAGCTAGTGCTCATAAATGAAGGCCCAATCATGTACGACCTCTCCTCCAAAAAAATGCATTAGGCGGTTATGCGTGCTGATAAGCAAGTCCTTCACTTAGACTTCTCAACGCCAAGGCCTTGGGGGGCATCTGTTATAAGATAAAGTTGGCCATCGAAGATACTGAAGACTCAAGACCGGCAAACGCCTTTTGACTTCATCGTTCGACCCGCAAGCCCTCATGGTCAAAGCTTGCATATTATGTAGGCACGTCCGTATATACTTCCGAATATGCGAATAGGCCTGGTCGCTGGTCATCGGGTGGGGACACCTCCGTAATCCGTGCAACTTCATTCCCTGGTCATCAAATGAGGATATTCCCGAATGCGAACAACCTTGGTCTCGGGTCATTCGTTAAAGATTTCCCTTGTCTCATAGTACCAGCAGCCTATATAGGCCGGCTTTGGCTTATGTCTATTCTTAGTTCCACATCGTGGAAGTCTCTTATCAAGGAACGTAACCAGCTAAATACCTAAAGTGGTTATACCATCTTGGATTAGCAGGATAAGCTCCTTATCCCCTTAAATCAGTAATGATCTTAACAGCTTACGTAACATACTGGATCACTCGGATTTGTATAAATAGGTGATGCCATAGATGATAAAGGTACACAATCTCTAAGTCCACATCCCGCATTTTTACCTTACTACCAAACCCCATCCAACTTAAGCTTCAAAGGGCTAACAGCCGAACATCGGCCACCCGTAGCTTTCTTCTTTGGCTTTCAGGTCTGGGAGGGAGCTCGCCTGAAGGAAGGTGAACGCTTTAGAGGAGCCTGTTACTAAATTAGACATTAACAGCAATCTCAGAGAATTGCAAGGAACTCATGTCTGGAGTACATAAAGTCTCATAATTCATCTAAAAATCCAAAATTTATTCAAACTAGAAGTTTAAAATTTAAAATTAAGAACAGGGTACTTGAAATAAAAGAATTAAAGCATTGAAACCAACTACAAAATTCACCTCTAGCTCTAGCTAAGAGCTTAACTAAGAAAAAACATATTAAAACTAGAATTAGAACTAATAAAAGGAAAAAAAAATTAGCTGTAGGAGGCTAGGTATCCTCCTAGAACTTCAACTCCTTGCTTTCCACATCCTTGACTGCCTTGGAATAGAAGAGAACACCTCTTTTTATAATACAGCAAGAGCACCACAACATAACAAATTTTGTTTCGCTTTGTACGGCTTAACCAATGATCGGATTGCCTTCAAATTTGATTTGTAGCTTCCTTGAAATTTAATCTTCCTCACAGATGATTTAGATTTTCAAGATTATCTTCTGAATGATCCCACCAATCAGATCAACGACCGCCTCCCAAAATCGCTCAATTCGGGTACCTCCAGAACCAGTCATCTTGCTCTCAAAGCTACGGAGTGTACAGAGGTCGGATTGATCTCAAATTTGAAAAATTAGTAGAAACCTTTCTCTTCTAGATGATAGATGGATTAGAATTTACAAATCAACTCCAAAATTGAGTGCGAAAATTAGAACACTTAGGCCTTTTATAAAATCTGAGCAGTTAAATCTTTCTGGATGGTCCATCTTTCTTCAATCGGTACGATCAAACCACACATCCTTTCGACCTGAAACTTTGTGGTTATTCATATATAGATGTGGTATAGAAGATGGTTAAATTAGATTTTTCATATCATCAGTGATGGGCCACCTGGACCATTCCAGTGTTGAGCAGCGAAATCTGAAAACCTTGTGGACAGTTCGTGTTGTTTTGGCCGCCACAATCAATCTGTATCTCTGATCGACACGAAACTACTTAGGTTATTTTGACGTTGAGCTCTTCTTCGACATGGACATGTTGGATTTCCAAATATCATCAAGATAAGCCTAAAAACTGGGTTAAAAAACTGAAAAAGGGGATTGCCTGTATTTGAAATCTGCTTTAGAAAGTGCATGGCCGACCTGTCATCCGCTCGGCTGGACCACAGGTTGGCCTTTACAAAATCAGTCCAGAGATATTTGTATTTCTAGAGGGTTTGGCCGGCCATTAAGGCTGTAAATTGTGACTTTTTCACACTTTTCTTCCTCCATTACATTGCATCTTTCCTCCATCTCTTATCCTTTATTTCTTTGATCTTCAAAGCATATAAAGTGACTATTTTAACCATGAATTGGTGAAGTCTCCCTCTCATTCCTACAATCACAAAAACATGTATTAGATGAGTCTTTTAAGTATGCAAACCATGCATATAATGTGATGTAATGGGCTAAAATATGTATAAAATGGAAGCTCAACACCCCCCCCCCCCCCCCCCCCCCCCCCCCCCCCCCCCCCCCCTCCCACCAGCATTTTGCAAGTCCCGAGCAAAACATGCGTGAAATAAGTTCAAATTTCCAAAACCAAACTCTCCTTTAAAAACTATGCTTTTATACATTCCAAGACATACAAGTGAAAAAATTTAAGAACTGGTGATAGAAGTTGAAACCTTAAACCTTTAAAATCATAATAAGTGTTCTTCTAGAATTCTCATTGATCGATTAATAAATAGAAGAACTTGAACAAATTCAACCTAGTGTGCATAGTGAATGTTCATCTCATGAGTTTTTAGGATTATCTTCTTCATAGATCAACTAAACTATGGGTCTAAAAGTACACAGATCAACAACAAGCCTATGACTGGAATTTGCCATACCGTCCTTCCGACAGCTTTCACACTACGTACCATTTTCAGCTTTGGTTACGGGTAGACCATCCCCCTGTTGGTAATAAGTACCCCTTTTCGGAATTTTCCACCATATTCTCAATCATACCCATAATTTCTTTCCTTTTTTCCTTTTAATATTAGATACGATTTTTATAAATCCATATCTTTCGTTATTTTCCCACGGACAAGGATGGAGAAAGTACCCCGGCTTGGTTCCTCAACACCTCAAATCTAGTCTAGCAAATCCACAAAGCTACATAATCCTTTCAAACCATGAAAATCGTGTAATCTAAACTAGGTGTAAAAGTGTTCAAAATTTCTATCAATCATATAAATAGGGGAATTCACATATAAAACCATTATATTAAAGGTAGTTCAAGACTTGCAACATCACTCACTTCGTATCTCCTTTTCTTATGCTCGTATCATCCCTAATGCATAGAAATAAAGTTTTCTAAAAAGAGTTTTGAATTTTCAGAAAATTTAAAAATTTTCTACATAATTGCTCGAAATGTCACAAAAGCTAGTAGATTCATCTAAGGAATCTCACCCCCCAACCAAAATCTTACATTGTCCTTAATGTAACAAGATATGCAATAAGCATGACATGAGAGTAATGACATAAAATAAAGGAGAGTGAGAATGAGAGTACCTCGGGTAGCAAGTTGATCAATTTTAGCATCTTCCATTGTCTCGATGAGACTTATTCAATCCTAATTATAGAAAAATAAATCCTAACCTACCTACCTACCTACCTTTGATTAGTCCGATCGACTACATGATCAAATTTGAGCAGGATCTTCATGAATTTCAATAAAATTTTCTCATAAGGACCATCCAAAGTCCTGCTCGACAGTAAACATGGATGCCTTTCTTCATTGAAGTCCAATATTTATGTACATCACATGCTTGATAGAAGGAGATAAGAGCAGCAAAAAGATATCTCTTCAAATTCTGATCTGGATTATGATTGATTAAAAACAGGTCCTCCCAATCAGAATTTTCAATGGGCTGAAGGACCCATGATGGTGTAGAGACATTCATCAAGTTTTCATTGGTTAAAGTTGTCTCCTCCATAATTTCAGAATTGTACGGTGCTTCCACAAACAATGGTAAAAAGTGTAAATCGGTGGAAAGGTGTTCTTCAGGCATCGACACCGTGTCTAACAAAATATTCAACTCCTTAATCATCTCATCATCAAGATCATAAGAGTAGGGCAAGCATTCCTCTAGGAAATCAAGATAGTCGGATGAAGGATTATGATCTTGCTTGAGTGAGTGTAAAAATTTAGTTTCAATAGTTTCGGACTCGCCCTCCATGGAGTGGAATTCTTCCAAACTAAGTTCTCCATAACTAGTATGAGGCACCAAGTCAGAAGTATGGAAGGCTTTAACAATCTCTTGAATAATGGGGTCGTTTGAATTTTCAAAGTGAGCCAAGCATTCATCCAAAGAATCTGAATTTTCACTCATGGGAGTCTCATTCTCTACATTAAAATTAAGCATGTCAAGTTGGTGGAGTGACTCAAAAATATCAACCTCGGCCATCTCTCTAACATGTATATCCTCTAGAGAATCATAATCATTATGCCCTTGGAAAAAAGAAACCATAGGTTCATAAGCATCCACTGAACCCTCATTGTAAGTAACCCCACTATCGCTTTCAGATTTAATGGATTCCGCGGGTTCGTCAACCGTCATTGAAATCTCTTCATCATTAAGTTCAAAGCATCCAAACAAGATTGTGGACTCACCATTGTTATAGCAAAAATAGCAGAGATCATATTTGCACGGCTCGTGTATTCTCACGATGTCTTGATCCTGCGAACACATCCATTCGACTCGCGAGATACTATGCTCACTACTCGCATATTCGACAAATACGGAACACAGTTATCGAGGCTTCGAGCTCTTGCCAGGCGGGAAATATCCTTTTCGACCTGTGAGCAGTCTTTCTCGCGAGTCGTTGAAAGGTGTCATATTTTAATACGCGAGCACCTGGTCTCGCGAACATCTTCCGACGTGCGAGCAGCTTCTACTAATTATCAGCGGTGATGTCCTTTAGCTTCTAATACCAGCAGCCCGTATAGGCTGATTTTGGGCTTATCTTCATCTATGGCTCCTCGTCTCAAGGGATTGTTATCAAGGAGCGTAGTTAACCAGATGACTAAATGGATTTGACTGTTCCTTTATCTAAGGATAAAGATCTTATCCCATGAAATCAGTAGACGATCTCGGCGTCTTACGTAACAGAGTGTGATGGTTGAATCTATATAAAGGAATGGATTCATCAATGAAAAGGTACAGAATACTCAATCTTTAACCCCCGTTGATTAATTCTCTCTCCTACCTCACCCCATCTGACTTAAGCATCGGAGGGCCAACGGCTGGACGCCGGCCACCCTTAGTTGCTTTTTGACTCTTTTCAGGTCCACGGAGAAAATCACTCTTGGAGAGAAGATGAACATTCGAAGGACCCTGTTACAGAATTCGACGTAAACAGTTTGGCGCCGTCTGTGGGAACGATTTGATCATCACAATCAATCGTTCTACCACTGATTAAAACCCTTCCACCATGCCTCCAAAGAAGACAGTTCATCCTTCCACATCAAGGCAAACATTACCTCCGCCTGACGTGACGGAATCAGTTCCTGTTCCTCAAAACGTTCCAATAAACATCCCTCAAGGAGCTCCAAACGCGCCATCGGCAAACCCATTACTTGAGGCTTCCGGAAATCAAGAAGATGTTATGCGTTTCCTCGGAAACACACTCCTAAACCTTAGCGCTGGATTTCAAGCCCTGTCAAATCGACTTGATTAGCATTTCTTGGGGCCTCAGAGGCTGCCTTTCGAAGGGTTACCTGCACAATCCATACCGGTGGTTTCCAGACACTCTGCGGACGAACCATAGGTCCAACCAAATCATCCTCCATCCAACCGAATGCCGGTTGGCAACCAACCCCCTGTGCAACCTCCACATTCTATACATTCTAGCGCTTCTCGCCAACAGCAACCTCAAGGGTCCACCGTCGAAACGTCAGGTTATACTTTACCATGGGAAGGAGATCTCTAAAGAATCCATGATTGTTTTAACGATATGGAGCAGCGCTATCAGGCAAACTGACCGTCTGCCGTTGTGGCAACGATACATCAATCCGAGTCCCCCTTCACCAGCGAAGTCATGGAGGCACCATTGCCTAGGAAGTATCGTACGCCTGTTATCACTCCATATACAGGTATTGGTGACCCTGTTGAACATCTGGAGACATATAGGTCTCTTATGGAATTGGAGGGACATGGCTCAAAAATTATGTGTAGGGCTTTTTCCCTAACATTGAAGGAAGCAGCTTGTACGTGGTTCCGAGGGCTAAAGCCTCGATCTATTGGCTCCTTCTCACAGCTATCGGAACTGTTCCTCTCCCAATTTATGGGAAGCATCCGTATCAAAAAACCAGCATCTCACCTAATGGATTTGAAACAGCAGCATGGGGAAACAGTAAAGGAGTTTACGGTTCGGTTTACAACCGAAGCAGTCCAAACTGAAGGTTATACCGAAGAAAAAGGCCTCACCGCCCTAATAGCAGGGATCACCAGTGAAAAATTCAGATTTACCTTGGATAAGAATCCTCCCAAAACTATGACTGAATTCCAAGCTAAAGCTCAGAAATATATCAATGCAAAGGAGGTGGCATTATCACGTCATGGTATACAAGGTAAGAAACGCAAGTCGGAGGAGGTCTCTTCTTCAGACAAGAAGTATAGGCGTGATCGGCGAGATCGCTCTCCCAAGAAAGTTTACTCTGGTAAGTATCGCAACTATACTCCCCTTAATCGCCCTCCAGAAAAGGTGCTAATGGAGATTAAGCATAAACCATATGTGAAATGGCCCGCAAAAATAAAATTCGACCCGGAGAAGAGGGACAAGAGCAAGTTATGTTATTTTCATAAAGACCACGGGCACACTACCCAAGATTGTATAACTTTGCGTGACCACATTGAGGCTCTTATTCGTAAAGGCCATCTTCAAGATTATGTTGTTCGGCAAGGTCGCTCGCCAAAGAGGGGAGAAGCCTCGCAACAACGGAAAAAATCACCTCATCGACATGATCCGCAAGAAGACTCTGAGCCCACTGGGGAGATACGGACCATCGTCGGGGGACCTGCTTGTGGGGGAGATTCTCGAGCCTCAAGGAAAGCATACGCTCGTAGGGCGTCTAGGAAGCCCCAGCATATCTATTGGTTGGAAAAAACACCCAACGCATCAAAAATCAGTCATCCACCAATTTCCTTCTCCCTCGAAGATGCTGAGGGAATTCACTTCCCTCACAAAGACTCCATCGTGGTCACACTGAAGGTATCTAATTATTTAACTCATCGTATTATGGTGGATACAGGTAGCTCAGCCGATATCCTGTACCTGGAGGCTTTTAACAAAATGGCGCTTGCCAGAAGCCTACTCAAGCTAGTCTCGACTCCCCTCGTCGGCTTCGGGGGCGAGGTGGTAACGCCTGAAGGAAGCATTGATCTTCCAGTCACTTTTGGAGAAAGTCCAGCGAAGACTACCATCTTCATAAATTTCCTCGTGGTAGATCGAAAGTCGGGATATAACGCCATTTTGGGGCGACCATCGCTTAATAAGGTTGGGGCAGCTTTACATCCTTTGTATTTGTGCGTCAAGTTCCCTACCCTAAATGGTGTTGGGGTTGTACGAGGAAATAAAAAAGAGGCCCGGTCCTATTATGAAATAGCCCTACAAGAACGAAAGAAAGCGCAATCAGCACTCGTTATGATGATAGCACAAGATTCACCTAATTCCTCGACGGACAACTCGTTAGATCCAAGAGAGAATGCCCTCCAATCAGGAACTCCTAGGGAAGATACAGTGGCGATTCACTTAACCCAAGCCGACTCTTCCAAAGTTGTTTTCATGGGATCCTCTTTGAAGAGTGCCTTCCAGGGTGAGTTGATCCGTCTCCTCACCGAATATCAAGACGTGTTCGCTTGGTCTCACAAAGATATGCCAGGCATCGACCCCAACGTCATCGTACATCGTCTGAATATCGACCCGAAGCATAAGCCCGTACACCAGCGCCGACGTGCCTTCACTGCAGAGAGGCAAATGGCAATCAAAGCTAAAGTCGAGAAGCTACTTACGGTCAATTTCATAAAAGAAGTTGACTACCTAGAATGGGTTGCGAACATAGTTCTCGTCCGGAAAGCTAATGGAAAATGGAGAATGTGCGTCGATTATTCAGATTTGAACAAAGCGTGCCCCAAAGATAGCTTCCCGACACCGCGGATCGACCAACTGGTCGATTCAACAGCTAGGCATGCCCTGCTTAGTTTTATGGACGCTTAGTCTGGTTACAACCAGATCATGATGCATCCACCTGATAGCCAACATACTGCCTTCATCACGGATCGAGGACTATATTGTTACCAAGTAATGCCGTTCGGTCTTAAAAATGTAGGAGCCACCTATCAGCGTCTCGTCAATAAAATATTCACTGCCCAAATCGGCAGGAATATGGAGGTCTACGTTGATGACATGCTCGTGAAAAGCATCGTAGAAGACGATCATCTTTCTGATCTTCGAGAAGCCTTCGACCTGATGAGGAAATATCAGATGAAGCTGAATCCAGAAAAATGTGCGTTCGGAGTATCTGCTGGAAAATTTCTCAGATTTATGGTCGGCCAGCGAGGGATTGAGGCAAATCCTGAAAAAATAAAAGCGTTAATAGAGATGAAATCCCCAACCACTCTTAAGGACGTCCAACGTCTAGCTGGTCGCATTGCATCGTTGAATAGGTTCATCTCGCGAGCATCTGACAAGTGCTTACCCTTCTTCAAACTTCTCCGTGCTACGGTCAAATCTGATTGGGAGTGGACACCATAGTGCGAAGAAGCTTTTCAACAACTAAAGCGATACATGAGCACGCCCCCTATTTTATCTAAACCTATAGCACACGAGCAACTCATTCTTTATCTATCTGTGTACTCTACGGCCGTTAGCGCCGCTTTAATAAGAGAAGATTCCGGGGTGCAAAGGCCCGTTTATTATATCAGTCGTGCAATGGTTGACGCTGAAACTCGATATTCTGATATGGAAAAATTGGCCCTGGCTTTGGTCACGGCAGCTCCAAAACTGCGACCATACTTTCAAGCTCACGCTATTTTAGTACCAACAAATCATCTGCTACGGCAGATCCTTCAAAAACCTGAGGCTTCCGGACGTTTAACCAAATGGGCGGTCGAGATCAGTGAGCATGACATATCGTTTTGCCCCAGGACTGCAGTCAAAGGTCAGGCCGTAGCTGACTTTATCGCTGAGTTCACGTACTCCTCTTCCGGTGATAATGTCGCGATCAGCGACCAGCCTGTTTGGTCGCTCTTCGTGGATGGATCCTCACGAACCACTGGTAGTGGAGCGGGCCTAATTCTAGTCGCTCCAGACGGGTCGCATTTCCAATACACTTTACGTTTCGATACTCGCGTCTCAAATAATAAAGCGGAATATGAGGCCCTGATAGTTGGCCTCGAACTAGCAACTGTCCTTTCGATTTAAAATCTGCTCATTCACAGCGACTCTCAGCTCATTGTCAATCAAGTTCTGGGTGAATTCGAGGCTAAAGAAGAAAGGATGGCCTTATACAAATCTCAAGTGCTTATCTTGCTCGCCAAGTTGAAGAATTACGAAATAATCCACATCCCTCGCGAGAAGAATCAACTTGCGGATTCCTTGGCAAAACTTGCCTCTGCACCAGAATCTGAGCTGTCATATTCAACTCTTATCGAGCATCTTCAGAAGTCGCGTATCGACCAAGTAACTCTCGAGCAGGTGATTTCGGTACAACCGTCTCCATGTTGGATGGACCCCATACTACTTTATCTCAGAGACGGATACCTTCCAGACGATACGAAAGTCGCACGACAAATTCGTCATCGAGCCGCCAGGTATACCTTACAAGATGGAGTACTGTTGCGTAAGAGTTTTTCCTTGCCCTATTTAAGGTGTCTTCATCCAGAAGAAGCACATCGTGTCCCAGATGAAATACACCAGGGGGCATGTGGTAACCATCCTAGGGGGCGATCCCTAGCATATAAGGCGATGAGGCAAGGATATTATTGGCCCACTATGAAAGCAGATGCAATTGAATTCTCTAAGAAATGTGACAAGTGCCAGCGATACTCTCCTATACCTCATGTGCCGTCCGAGTAAATGACTCCAGTTGATAGCCCTTGGCCTTTCGCGCAATGGGGGGTCGATATCATTGGGCCCTTGCCTACTAGAAAAGGACAAAACAGATTCGCAATAGTGGGGGTCGATTACTTCACCAAATGGGCCGAGGCAGAACCATTAGCCAAGATTACTGAGAAACAACCTACTAAGTTCATATGGAGAAATATCATATGCCGCTATGGACTCCCCCACACTATAATTACCGACAACGAAACGCAATTCGACAATGCAGCCTTTGACGAATTTTGTGAAAAGTGGAAGATACGTAACCTCCGCACCTCTCCGTATCACCCTCCGGCAAATGGGCAAGTCGAGGCCGTGAATAAAATCATCGAGCATCATCTGAAAACCAAGCTCGGTGAGTGCAAGGGCATGTGGCCAGAACTCCTGCCAGAAGTCTTATGGTGTAACGCCCCAGATTTTCGAGATTTATTTGAAAATTTTTGAAAATTCATTTTAATTTATTTTTTTATTAATTATCGTGCATTTACCGTTGATTTTCGAATAGCGGGACATCCGTACGATATCCGATAGGGTACCCTTTACAAAAGTTGCTTAGAATGATCCCATAAACATCGTAGAAAGATCAGATTTCAAAAATCACACACTTTTTAGATAATTACGAAAATGCCATTAGTTAAACTCAAGTTAAGATGCCATTTTTAAGTAATATAGTTTCTGACGATCACTTTCACGCAAAACCCTGGATTTAAGCTTTTGGCCACATATGAACCATACACATCAAATTTTAGCCCTTAAATCATAGTAGAAGTGGTCCGATTATCAAATCAGCCCCTTAACCCTTGATTTTCATCTCCATCGAGTGAGGAAAGTAGATGGTCAGTCGTAGTCGAATATTTCTCTTCATATGAGTGACTTGGATCGTCTTTATCATGGACCAATAGTGTGATTTGAGTGCCCCACCTTGATAAGCATCTTTCTTATGCGCGAAGTTATCCCGTTCTAGAAATTAACGAGTTACCAACTCTTTTTAAAACTGAACCTTTCAATTTACCCACTTCTCACCATCAATCGTTTCTCAAATTTGGACCACTTATTATACTCATATGACTATGACTTTACACAAAATTTGGACCCCGATCTATAATCCTACACCGTTGAACCACAAAGCCAGCACCTTCATTTTCCGCCAAAAATTGAAATTTTAGATCTAGGCATTTCTCACCATCAATCAACTACTAAATTTTGTACAATTGTTTGCCTATCATGACTACATATTTTTCTAAAATTTGGGCCCTGATCATCAAGCGTAGACCGTTAATTGAGATCTAGCCCATTTTAGCACCCGTTAGGCCATTTTCAAGGATCGGCCAATCTAGAATGTGGATCATCAAGAAATTTACGTATTCTGACTCTACTCTTCGAGCTTGATAAGATGAACGGATTGGAATTGATCATAGATCATCTGAATATTGAGATTTGAGAAACCCACCTCAAGAAGTTGTTACACAAGACCTCGCGTGCACATCCCTCTCCATATTTCTACTACGCACCTCCAAATCCTTCTCCTAACCCTAGCCTCCATGCCGTAGAGAAAGAGAGAGAGAGAGAGAGAGAGAGAGAGAGAGAGGGAGAAGAAGAAGAAGAAGAAGAAGAAGAAGAAGAAGAAGAAGAGAGTTCTTTCTCATATTTTTCCAGCGGCTAGGATCTTCTACAACCCTTTTCTGCTAAGTCCATCCTAAGGTGAGGATTTTCCTTCAAGCCTTTCATTAATAATATTATGATTATCATAAGTTTCTTTTGTGGCATGTGAAGTTGTTTTGTTTTGAATTGCTGATCCATATAACATGAAGTTTAATGTAGGATTTGTAATGAATATCATTATATAATGATGTGATTCATTGTTTAGATTTTTGACTAAGAAGCATGTGTATTTGTGTTATTTATTTTTATGAAATCTATGCCCTTATTTTCTTAGTCCATGTATTACAAGTAACATTGGTTTTCATATTGTGATATGAAATATGTGTATAAGATCATCATATGGACATCCCATTATTGTATACTCTTTGTCCCTAAGTTGGTAAAATTATTCGATGTAGAGAGATGAAACCCATGAGAGGTGTCCATGATGGAAGAATATCTCTTGACTTAACTGAGAGAATGAAGTGCTTGTTTGTCAATGGATCCTTAGATATATATGATGCTTGATTTGATCCATTTACAGTACATGGGTATTTTAATGAATTTGGTCATGATGTACAACATTGGCTTTTTGGGACATGATGAAATCATAAAACGGGACAATGAGTAAACATTAATGGTATACAAATTCTCATGAGCCGGGGTTGGTGCTATGGACACTAATTCCGTGCTGTCGGCCTATGCTGGGTTGCTTGCGACTCCCCATAGTGACCACTGAGTTTTATTTAAATCGGTTGTATGCGAAAATACTTAAATAAAGGTGAAACTAAAGTCATGCACTCACTTGGCTCCATGTGGGTGTACGGAATTGAGAATAGGCTAGAGCGTCCTACTTCTCCCATACACTGTCACGTGTAGATTTGGGCTATGAGCGTTCCGTTTCTCACGTGGTCGGGCAAAACTATGGGCTTGTGCGTCCCAGGAACCTCTGGTGACTAGTGGCTAGCATGAAGTCGTAACAGGGAGTCTCCCACTTCATGGATTGTGATTCTAGCCAGGGTGCCTTAGCCAGAGCATGCATTCCATGCATCGCATTAACAAAGATTTTTAATTGGTTGTTTTGATCTGATTAAATGATAATATACTGCTTACGTTTACTCTGTACCGTTATTATTATTCTTGATTGTCTTGGAAGGAATATTCCCCACTATGATAGCGTTTAACGCTATCCCAAACACAATTTAGATGATGCAGGTGAAGATCCAGGTATTGAACCCGATTTTTAAGGAAAAGAGTTCGATGTTCGTACAATCACATGGCGGATGACGATGTTAGAGAAACTTAATTGATGCTATCATTTATTAAATATTTCTTTTGAGTAGTTGATACATTTACGGAATTGTAATAAGTCTTCAAGAGAAGACATGGTTTTGTATTTTAATTAATCAGTATGGATATTGGTTGGTTCCCTTATTTAAACATTGATGATGACGTAGTAAGTTTGATAGAATAAGATGATGATTGTTTTCGCCATTGTGCTTGAATGCTATATTTTATTATTTAAAAAAAATTAGTTATTCCATAAATTACTTGGGAATTCGGCCGTCGTGTTATACACGAGAGTCGAAAATCTCGGGTCGTTACAGTTGGTATCAGAGCACAATCGGGACCTCTGGGTGAGAAGCCCAACCATTTGCATAATAAATATCCCTTAGGGCTTAGGTTCCCATGAAATAGAAACAAAAACACCTAAGTTCATCACCCATTGGATGCATGAGATGTTATGAATCTAGAGACTCAAAGATAGGCCCCTTAAAATCATTAGGATAGTCGATGAACATAAAAATATGAAATTTTAGGATTTTTGGGAAGTGGATTCTCACTTTTTCTAGAAGTTTTGGAGCTCTCATCATTTTCTCATGTTTAGATCAGCGTTACGCTAAGTGATGGGATTTATCTCCCTCAAATTTTAAGGATAACTATTTTATTTTGAATTGTTTTTGTTAGGACAAATTTCCTGACCCTTTGGCAATATCAACAATAAGAATTATATTTTCGGAATTGATAAATTTTTAAAAAATTTTATACATATTTTTAACTCATTACCCAACACTTTTATAAAATTTCAGATCAATCCGACATTTAGATAAATCGTAAAAATTCTGTTAGTAGAGAAAATCTTACGCTGGAAACTGCTGGACTGTTACATTTTTCAGACTTTTAGAGGTCAGAATCATATCTTACCATAGGAATTTCATTCTGAGAAAAATTTGGGTGATTCTTCACCTAACCTTCAGATTACCCTCCAAATTTCAAGCAAAAAGGACGTTCGGTTTGAGAGATAAAATTCTAAGAGCGCTTATAAGTCCTGTGTTACAGATTCGACACTATCCTAGCTCCTTAGCCTTGAAAACCTCTAAACCTCTTGTTTAGGCTTAGTTATTGTGAGATGGCACCCTTAGAAATACTTTCTAGCATATTCTCATACATCCCTACGAATTTTAGGCCCAACCCTCTTACTTAAAGTAGATTATCGTAAACATAAAATGCCATTTACCAATCCCTCTAGATCTTCGACCATGTCTAACAATGAAAGTAAATAGGATCTCGTAAAGTTTTAATGTTTTGTATTGTTGGATTTTAATTTACGTGATCTTCGTTGATTTTTTTGTTGGAGAATACATGAAAGTCCCCACAATGTTAGACTAAATCGGTCGCACGGGAGGGCAGAACCGTACCTAATATATTGTGTAAAGGATTGAATCCTCGTTCAAATCCCGAGGGTCGACACTCGGAATTTCGAATGGATACTAATGAACTCAATGCTCAAATGCGAGTAGAAGATCTAAGTATCGGATCCGAATCTACTTGAACTGTTCACCCGTGATGTCGACACAATACAAATCGCATCCTTGTTCTAACTGGACGACTTTTGTGCATTCTCTTGGAATGTGTGTGATTGTTTTCTTTGGATGACTAAAATAAGATAGATGTATAGACGATCCTAGGATGTAGAAGCTTAGCCACTTAGACCCTATAAAGAGTTAGAATACGGTATCCCTAACCTCACCTTTCTGTCGCACTTTCAGCTATTAAAGAACTGTCGATGATATCTCATTCACTTTGTTATCCGCTTGTTTATCTACTCATTCAAGTGACCATCCGATCATGCCAACCTAATCAAACTCAGATCTATCTTTTAAACTCGTGATCAGTCATTTCGTTAGCGATCAGACATCCTTGATAATTATCTAACCCTAATCATCTTAGATCCTTGACTATAAGAGCATCTACCCAAACCTGAGAAATATTAGGGCGCTAGATGATTGAATGATTTGAGAGACCAATCAATATATTCAGAACCATCTAGGAATCAGAAGCGCAGTGGAAGCATGATAGGCAAAATTTTGGGAGAGCTTGCAAAAATCGATGTCGAGTACGAATTTATTTTTAAGGGGGGTGGATTGTGATCGCGTCTGACCCGGAATAGTTTAGAAAATTAGACGAGGAGTCATGAAGTGAGATTGCCCTCAATCTTTTATCGACAATGCTTAGGAAACTTCGGGGACGAAGTTTATTTTTAAGGGGGGTGGTTTGTAACACCCCAGATTTTCGAGATTTATTTGAAAATTTTTGAAAATTCATTTTAATTTATTTTTTTATTAATTATCGTGCATTTACCGTTGATTTTCGAATAGCGGGACATCCGTAGGATATCCGATAGGGTACCCTTTACAAAAGTTGCTTAGAATGATCCCATAAACATCGTAGAAAGATCAGATTTCAAAAATCACACACTTTTTAGATAATTACGAAAATGCCATTAGTTAAACTCAAGTTAAGATGCCATTTTTAAGTAATATAGTTTCTGACGATCACTTTCACGCAAAACCCTGGATTTAAGCTTTTGGCCACATATTAACCATACACATCAAATTTTAGCCCTTAAATCATAGTAGAAGTGGTCTGATTATCAAATCAGCCCCTTAACCCTTGATTTTCATCTCCATCGAGTGAGGAAAGTAGATGGTCAGTCGTAGTCGAATATTTCTCTTCATATGAGTGACTTGGATCGTCTTTATCATGGACCAATAGTGTGATTTGAGTGCCCCACCTTGATAAGCATCTTTCTTATGCGCGAAGTTATCCCGTTCTAGAAATTAACGAGTTACCAACTCTTTTTAAAACTGAACCTTTCAATTTACCCACTTCTCACCATCAATCGTTTCTCAAATTTGGACCACTTATTATACTCATATGACTATGACTTTACACAAAATTTGGACCCCGATCTATAATCCTACACCGTTGAACCACAAAGCCAGCACCTTCCTTTTCCGCCAAAAATTGAAATTTTAGATCTAGGCATTTCTCACCATCAATCAACTACTAAATTTTGTACAATTGTTTGCCTATCATGACTACATATTTTTCCAAAATTTGGGCCCTGATCATCAAGCGTAGACCGTTAATTGAGATCTAGCCCATTTTAGCACCCGTTAGGCCATTTTCAAGGATCGGCCAATCTAGAATGTGGATCATCAAGAAATTTACGTATTCTGACTCTACTCTTCGAGCTTGATAAGATGAACGGATTGGAATTGATCATAGATCATCTGAATATTGAGATTTGAGAAACCCACCTCAAGAAGTTGTTACACAAGACCTCGCGTGCACATCCCTCTCCATATTTCTACTACGCACCTCCAAATCCTTCTCCTAACCCTAGCCTCCATGCCGTAGAGAAAGAGAGAGAGAGAGAGAGAGAGAGAGAGAGGGAGAAGAAGAAGAAGAAGAAGAAGAAGAAGAAGAAGAAGAAGAAGAGAGTTCTTTCTCATATTTTTCCAGCGGCTAGGATCTTCTACAACCCTTTTCTGCTAAGTCCATCCTAAGGTGAGGATTTTCCTTCAAGCCTTTCATTAATAATATTATGATTATCATAAGTTTCTTTTGTGGCATGTGAAGTTGTTTTGTTTTGAATTGCTGATCCATATAACATGAAGTTTAATGTAGGATTTGTAATGAATATCATTATATAATGATGTGATTCATTGTTTAGATTTTTGACTAAGAAGCATGTGTATTTGTGTTATTTATTTTTATGAAATCTATGCCCTTATTTTCTTAGTCCATGTATTACAAGTAACATTGGTTTTCATATTGTGATATGAAATATGTGTATAAGATCATCATATGGACATCCCATTATTGTATACTCTTTGTCCCTAAGTTGGTAAAATTATTCGATGTAGAGAGATGAAACCCATGAGAGGTGTCCATGATGGAAGAATATCTCTTGACTTAACTGAGAGAATGAAGTGCTTGTTTGTCAATGGATCCTTAGATATATATGATGCTTGATTTGATCCATTTACAGTACATGGGTATTTTAATGAATTTGGTCATGATGTACAACATTGGCTTTTTGGGACATGATGAAATCATAAAACGGGACAATGAGTAAACATTAATGGTATACAAATTCTCATGAGCCGGGGTTGGTGCTATGGACACTAATTCCGTGCTGTCGGCCTATGCTGGGTTGCTTGCGACTCCCCATAGTGACCACTGAGTTTTATTTAAATCGGTTGTATGCGAAAATACTTAAATAAAGGTGAAACTAAAGTCATGCACTCACTTGGCTCCATGTGGGTGTACGGAATTGAGAATAGGCTAGAGCGTCCTACTTCTCCCATACACTGTCACGTGTAGATTTGGGCTATGAGCGTTCCGTTTCTCACGTGGTCGGGCAAAACTATGGGCTTGTGCGTCCCAGGAACCTCTGGTGACTAGTGGCTAGCATGAAGTCGTAACAGGGAGTCTCCCACTTCATGGATTGTGATTCTAGCCAGGGTGCCTTAGCCAGAGCATGCATTCCATGCATCGCATTAACAAAGATTTTTAATTGGTTGTTTTGATCTGATTAAATGATAATATACTGCTTACGTTTACTCTGTACCGTTATTATTATTCTTGATTGTCTTGGAAGGAATATTCCCCACTATGATAGCGTTTAACGCTATCCCAAACACAATTTAGATGATGCAGGTGAAGATCCAGGTATTGAACCCGATTTTTAAGGAAAAGAGTTCGATGTTCGTACAATCACATGGCGGATGACGATGTTAGAGAAACTTAATTGATGCTATCATTTATTAAATATTTCTTTTGAGTAGTTGATACATTTACGGAATTGTAATAAGTCTTCAAGAGAAGACATGGTTTTGTATTTTAATTAATCAGTATGGATATTGGTTGGTTCCCTTATTTAAACATTGATGATGACGTAGTAAGTTTGATAGAATAAGATGATGATTGTTTTCGCCATTGTGCTTGAATGCTATATTTTATTATTTAAAAAAAATTAGTTATTCCATAAATTACTTGGGAATTCGGCCGTCGTGTTATACACGAGAGTCGAAAATCTCGGGTCGTTACATATGGGCATATAGGACTACGGCTCGTACGTCTATGGGCGAAACACCCTTTTCCTTGGCTTTCGGTACCGATGCGGTAGTACCAGTTGAGATCCAAATACCCTCGTACCAGGTTGAGCAGTACGATCCCACTTGTAACCAAGAGAATCTTCGACTTCACCTCGATCTCTTGGAAGAACGGAGAAATGCCTCCCAGATGCGAGCAGCCGCATATCAACAACGTATTGCTCGCTACTGAAATGCTAAAGTCCGACCTAGATCTTTCCAACTCGGTGATTTAGTCCTCAGACAAAACCTTGGGGTTCCTGCCCAGTCGCTTGATCCAAATTGGGAAGGCCCATATCGGGTCGTTAAAATTGTGCGACCCGGCACTTATTATCTTGAAGATATGCAAGGAAAACCCATACGTCGCCCTTGGCACGTGGAACATTTGTTACGATATTTTCCTTAATTCGGTGTATCTCTCAACAACATTCAAATAACAAAGACGGAAGAAATCTTTTGGCTACTACCCCCTTTACTTGGATTCAAATAGCCCTAAAGAGAATACATACATTCTCTTGGCCAATTGCCTACCTTTGGTAGGGTTAAAATCATTCTTGATGGTCTCTTTTCCATTGTATGGATCAAAAATAGCCCTGAAGAAGAACATGTGTGTTCTCTTGACCAATCTTCTACCCTTGGTAAAATTGGAGTCCTCAATCGATAGATCAGTCTATCTCCACGAGGGTATGGTCATCACGACCCCCCGGATTGAGCATAAATCATTCCTCAATCGATAGATCAGTCTATCTCCACGAGGGTATGGTCATCACGAACCCCCGGATTGAGCATAACTCATAACTACTTGTTAAACGAGAAGACATTCATTGCATGAAAGGTATTAAACGAGAAGGCATTCATTGCATAAAAAGAAGATGAGAGAGGAAATAAGAATATCATCAAAAGTATCTTTTCATTGATAATCATTTGATTACAAAAATTCTCATAAGTACAAGTACAAGAGAGAAAGAGACAATCAATCTCTTGGAGGAGCTACGCTCTCGACTTCAGGGCCCGTTTCTGGAACCCCTCCAGCCTGAGTGGCTTCAGTCACCTCATTCTCGGCCGCAGCTTGCTCCTCTGCAGCTATGATGGTCGCGACTCTGCCGAATTCCCCCATATCAAAAGATGGAGACATCCGTTGCACTACTCGTAGCGCGAAGTCGCGACCAGCATCATATGACTCGTATCTTTCCTCGTCATTGTTAGAACACTTTTTAGAAAAAAGGGGAAAGATCAGAACTACTCGTCAGCAGTCCTTTCTTTCTTTTTTCATGTTTCTTTTATTCTGGGGGAATTCTGAGTATGGAGACATTCATAGACAATCACAAGCAATCACAAAGTGTACACAAGAGAGAGGGATGCGCGCATACTGATGCACCCACCATCTCATCCAACCGTAAGAAGTCGCAGGACGTCGACTACCGCCAGGCAACACGAACCTCGCGCCAGTTCGCGTCAACAAAAGCTGGTCCCACATCCATTCCCAATGGACAGGACCCGTGCCATATGCTCATTCTATCCTCGTCACGCTCGGAAGAGTCGACGGAACGCCCTGATCGTAGCCGAACTGTCTGGCGAACCTGCTCGGATAATAAGGCTCGCGCCAGAACTCCATGCCTTCGCGGAACGGGAGAGAGGCGGTCCGGATTGATATTAGGAATTCTCTGTCAGAAGAGTCAACCGAATCCTCATCATCGACGACTTCAATATCTTCATCAGCAATGGAACAGGAAAATGATAGAAGTCAACTTCATTCTCATTGCAGATCCTTGAAGACACCCATTCTGGCATCTTAAGCACCATCTTGGCCTTCATGAACTGATAAGAGGCGCTCGGTCTGGAAAGAAGTAGGCGTGAGGCTTCATGCCATATACCCATGGAAAATAAACGCCTAACCAGTCGCAGAAATAATGCCATGGGCAATAGGCCGCATCCATCCCATCAGCAGGTTTGTCCGGATTACTGGCAACATAACCAAACGCTCTATATATGCTGCAGAGTACAGGTGGTGCTATAGCAAGACGTCGGCCACTGGTAAGGGCACCTGCCATGACGAAGCAAGAAACCCTGACACCATCAGCACCCTTCGAGCTGGAAGCGCGACTGCAGACAACCAGTAAGCGAGGAAACCTGCTAGCTCGCAAGTGGGAGACAATACGTTTGGGCAAGGAAATTTCCGTTGAAATCGTTGTCGTAAGGCTCTTATTTTTTTAACATCAACCTTATATTTTTCGTAGTCGATCCTGAAAGAGAGAAAGGAGAGAGAACTTCACATAAGAAGCTACGCAAAAGGAAAGAGCATACATCACGAGAAGAAAGAAAGAAGACGTCCCGCGAAGACTTACTTCAAGCCGTGGCTGAAGTAGACTGACCAATCTCCATGGTGTATCTTTGTAATGCAGTCAAATTGTTGCAGTTCATTGAACAACTCCAAACACGCCTCGGAATGATAGGCCTTCCGATCACCTTCGCGCCTGAAGCCAGACAATTCTTCATCAGAGGGGATATATTCGTGATAATACCCGCCGCGAATGGGCAGGCCCGCCATCATCTTAAGATCCCAGAGGGTTATGCTCATCTCTCCTTGAGGAAGATGGAAAGAGTTGGTAACGGAACTCCAGTAATTAAGAAGCCCCTGAGAATCGTCGGATCTCGCGGAAAGAAGCCGGCAGTCGCCTCGATGGCATAATAGAGCCCGACGTCCCTCAGCACAGCCTCGTGCCGGATCAGAATCTCCTTCACCCAGGGGATGTAGCTGTCATGACGATTCAGATGCCCTCGTGTGCGGAAGTTCAGAATCTCCCACATTGCGGACGTGCTCATAGGAAGGAACCTTTGACGCACCGTCTCAAAGAAATGAGTCGGATAAGGTGTATGCGGATCACATGTAGGCATGAGGAAAGTCATTTCCTTAATCTCATCAACCTTTTGTTGCTTCCCGTTGCTTCCCAGGGTGGCGGTGAGTAATCTCTCAGGAACTGAAGACCATCTCTCCACTCCATAGAACTGGCTAGGTCTGCGAATATCAGATGGCTCAATGCTCGGAAAAGGTTTACATCTCATAAGAGACTTCTGGTGCAAGATGACTTCGCCATTGTAGGGGTTCGTGATGTAGATGCCACGCTGAGCAGTGATCTTGTTGCTCTCCCATCCAATTTTCATCCTTTCATATTTCAAGTCGAGGAGCTGTGTCAATCGCTCCGCTTGACTGAGCGCCTTGATCGGTTGTTTTCCTCGTCCTCCTTTCTTCTGACCTTTCTGACCCGCCAGATTCTCTTCTACATTTTGAACAGGTATATCTTGAGGACCTGCCTCGATGGCACTCGCCACACCAGCAAGTTGGGCATACCAATAGACCCACTCTTGTTCTGTTCCCCGCTTCGGGGGTTCGGGCGCTGTCTTGTTGACAAAGATGCGTACTAGCACTTCATGAGGAAGCTGCCCAATACGCTCCGAGAAATCCTTTATCTCGGGTTCGACCGTAGGAAAGAAGCGAGAGTTACGTCTTGGAGGAGGAGGGTTAGAAGGACCTTCAGCTGTTCTTTTCCGACCGTGCTTCATCGGCGTCGGACCAGAAGCATGCGACCCAGAAGTTTCACCAGAAGATCCCATTGTCGCTACTGCAATTCACTGCAACGCGTAAACGAAACAACATTAGAAAACAACTCGATACACATGGGCAAATAGCCTAACGAAATCATATCACAAACACAAGCACAGCATGTAGAGTACAAGCATGAAGAGCATAAAAGCAACCAGAATCAAGAGCATAGCATATCAATCATCATACGCATTTCATAACAAAGCAACTGCCATCATACATGCACGCATACATAGGATCGATGCACACACAAAAATCATAGATTGAACCCACAATACATCCATACATTTAGTCTAAAAGTAGCCTTGACAAGTCCAGGTGCTTATAAGTAAGTACTGGACAGAGTCAGGAAACAGTTTCAGCATCATACATACGCAACCGTTAGCACACAGCAACTTTACAGGCAATCGGAACACTATAAGCGCACTCTGGCAGACATACTCTGAACCTGCCTAAAATAGACAGTTGCAAGCTGTGACGGGCCAAAGTAGGCAGTCAACTGCAGGCCCAAGGCACTAAGCTCCAATCGTGCTTGAATTTTAAAGTGATCTAGCCTCAAACAGCACTGAATTTGACTGAGGAACGGAGCTGGAAATGCCATTTCTCTACCAATGCAAAGCAGGGGCTAAAAATGAGAATTTTAGCTAAGTGTTGGGCTGACATGCGCCCAAGGTGGAGTCCCAGGTGCATGTGGCCCCTCACATGCGCCCAATCTCTAAAAAATTGAGAATGAAACTTCATTCCACAAAGTCTCAGGCGCATGCGTAATCCGACATGCGCCCGGCTCAGAAGAAGGGGATGAACAAGCTTGGAATTCAATGCACCAGGCGCATGTGCATCCTTACATGCGCCCACCTCTAATTTTTGGGAAAAGACGAAGTCCGGGCAATTCCCTGGGCGCATGCCCAGAACCACATGCGCCTGGGACATGCGCCCACATCCTTAGAGGTAATTTCACATGCGCCTGAGGGAAGTTCTCCATCAGAAAATGAATGGCAGGCCACATGCACCCACAAGGGGACCACATGCGCCTGTACCCTGAGGGTGATCTCTCTCACCTTGGGAGAATCAAGTTTTCTGACTCGGAAAAGTGTGGAATGACTCAGTGAGTCAACTATTTATACTTGAGCCTAAGGGACCGGTGCACTGCACTAGCATGACGTAAGCATCCAGCGCAGCACACCGGGGGGGCACTTGTTGGGGCTCAAATTTGTACCCATTATAAAACAACATCTCATGGTTTAGTGGCAATGATTTGGATAAGTTTTGAGGCCAGGAAAGCCCTGAAAATGCCTGCACAACCCTGATCGCTTGGTAGCGACCAAAATTCGTAAACAACATTTTGGAGTGGAACTGGACATGCGCTTCACTGCCAAATGATCCGAAATGTCCTAAAACCCTTAACCTGTAAGTTTTGAAGTCATCCGGTGCATATTTTTTACCTGCGCACCTCGAAATACGTTTCATCCTGCTCGGAACTGACAAAAAGGGTCCATAAGCCTACAGCTACCATTTCGGAGCGGAACTGGACATGCGCTTTGCCGCCAAATGATCCAAAATGTCCTAAAACCCTTAACCTGCAAGTTTTGAACTCATCCGGTGCATATTTTTACCTGCGCACCTCGAAATACGTTTCGTCCCTGCCCGGAACTAACAAAAAGGGTCCGTAAGCCTACAACTACCATTTCGGAGTGGAACTAGACATGTGCTTCACCGCCAAATGATCCGAAATGCCCCAAAACCCTTAAATAGCAAGTTTAAAGTCATTACGATGCATATTTCCATGCGCGCGCTCCCCGGAACAACATTCCTATACGACAAGCCGACCCGGAGGCTCCAAATTAGGAAGGAAGTACCAAAATTAGCAACATCTGGACTTCCACACCCCATCCCGTTCATTCAGGAGGTTAATCATAGCCTAGAAGTGGCTTGGCGACAGTGAGCGCATGTCTAGAAAAGGTAGCTGTCCTTTGGAGATCCCCCGTCGGAGCTGAAATGCTGAAATTTTCTAAGTGCTGGAATCCTGAAAATCTGGCTAAGTAGTGGGAAAGCGCCTGCAAAGGACATGCGTCTGGCCTCCAACCACATGCGCCTGGCCTCTAAACACATGCGCTTGCATTCTAGTGAATTAAACATTTTTTCGAAAAGCGCCGGGAAATGTGCCGGTAAAGCACATGCGCCCGGATCCACCACATGAGCCCGGTGCGTTTTTTCCACATGCGCTTGACATAGTTTCTGGCACATGCGCCCGGAAATACCCGTCGGGTAGACCCGAACCGGATTTCCCTCCTATAAATGTGAAGTCACTTCATTACATCAGCACGAGATCATCCCCTGCCGACCTCAGAGTGATGTAAGCACCACATGCGCTTGCTTTCTCTCCCCTCGCCGGATGCCTTGGCCGGAGTGGATTTCCTCGCCGGAAACCCTCGCCGGAAAGGGATTTCCTCGCCGGAATCCCAAGTTCAGGAAGAAAATCCTGAAATTTTCTAAGTGCTGGGCACATGCGCTGGCTTTTTCCCAACATGCGCTGGCTTTTTCCCAACATGCGCTGGCTTTTTCCTAACATGCGCTGGCTTTTTCCCAACATGCGCTTGTTTTTTCCCAACATGCACTGGCTTTTCTGGCCGGAAAATCCTGATTTTCTCTAAGTTTGGGAGGGACATGCGCCCACTCTCTGGGTCCAGGCGCATGTGCACTGCCACATGCGCCCGGAAACCTCTCTTTCATCTGTTTTCCATGGAAAATCATCACATGCGCTCGGATGATGACCACATGCGCCCGGATGATGACCACATGCGCTTGACAGATGATGCAATACCGCATACACTTGTAAAATGGTCACATGCGCTTGAAAAATAGGCACATGCGCCTGTACACACTCCCCCATGCGCCTGGACGCTGATGGGAGGAGTGGACCTTCCGTCGCACGGCCCGCCTTCGTTCGGGATCCGATTTCGATGAAACCACAGCCGCCGGATGCTCCTCGATGAGATCTATCCATCCGCCGGATCAGATTCTCCATCGGTCAATGATAAGTAGCCCAAATCAATGTTTTGATCCAAAATGACCAACACTTAGCCAATTTGGCAACTCTGGAAATCCATCCAAAAGAGCCGAAAACGGCGAAAACGAGAAGAATCGGGCGGAATTGGACCGAGCCCGAGAGGGAAACTTTTCTTCTACTTGACATGATACATCATAATCATGCACCGCGACGAGGTTATCCGATCTCAGGACCTCCGAATACTCTGATCAAGCGGACGCCAGGTCCCCTACTTAGTCATTTTCAGCCCTGGGAAGTGCCCTGTTGGCCAGAAAATTGACTTCTACTAAGCGAATCGAAACACGATCGCACCGTGATCTTCGTGGACATAAACCATCCCTGTTCCAAGTGGATCATCGACAATATTGACCGAATACCCTGATTAGACCGCAGACAGGTCCTCTACTTAGTCATTTCCAGCCCTGGGAAGTGCCCTGTTGGCCCGAAAATTGACTTTTGCTAAGCAAATCAAAATGCGATCGCACCATGATCTTCGTGGACGTAATCCACCCCTGTTCAAAGACGGTTATCGATAATATTCATCGACTTCTCTAATCAGACCGCAAACAGGTCCACTACTTAGTCGTTTTCAGCCCTGGGAAGTGCCCTGTTGGCTTGAGAATTGACTAGTGCCAGTTGAAATCAATCGCGATCTCAAAGACGCCGAGGCAAAGCTGAAGCGCTCAGGCTATCCAACAGCCGAGTTAAGCATTCACGGGGCACCGATCCCCATTATTCATAAGAAATTGGCATGAACAGGAGTCCATCGGACCCTATACTTAGCCATTTGCAGGCATCGGAGATAGCCGATCCAGCTCATTGAATATCGAAATCTTCAAGAGATCTTGGCTCGACAAAGCCTATCTGATCCCATACAGATCCTTGGAAAATACTCAGAAGAAAGAATGCTCTCAAAGCCGAGTCGCCCGACTCCAGAAGAAATACATTTACTTTACTGTACAAAGCTCTATTCATCCCGGATAAAGGTCCGAGGCTAAACCTAAGGGGTTATGGTTACCACGAGAAACCACAAACAAAGAGTTCTAACTAAGCTTGAAACATCTTGCTATGGACTATCACTATGAAAAAGACCGTCGATGCCCTACCCATCGACAATGGGTCCGTCGGTTGAGCTGATGAGGTAGTTGCGGGCTTTCCTAAGGTCACCCGTCATAAAAATACGGGCGCGGGCTTTAGTTATGCCGACCAACATTTCGAGGTTCGTGTATTCCAGCGGTCACCTGTTCACAGTAACAGGCGCGGGCCCCGAGTTGCACCACTCGATTAAAACCCTCTTTCGGGAACGTTGCGGAGTGCTTTCCTAAGGTCACCCGTCATAAAAGTACGGGCGCGGGCCTTAGGTCATGCCGACCAACATTCGAGGTTCGTGTATTCCAGCGGTCACCTGTTCACAGTAACAGGCGCGGGCCCCGAGTTGCACCACTCGAATCCTGACAGTCTCTTAACCCGGACACACCGAAAGAAAATGGGACATAGACATCCGGCGTGTCTAATAAATGTGGCTCAGTCCATAACAAGAAAACAAAGGTCTCTACGACCATGAACTCAAGACCATAATCCCCGGCGGATTAGTCTTTTGCCTTCCAATCAAGGGTGATCAACCGTTAATGTAATTAAAGGCTCGTGACCAGTATCACAGCCTGGAATGTAAAAGATCTCAGAATCTCTGGAATAAAATTCGCCTTGCGATAT